>JAVHLV010000023.1:0-395020 GCA_036785495.1 Colletotrichum neosansevieriae | reverse complement strand
ACATGGCCGGACGACCGTGTCTCACCTTGTGGTTCACCAACAACTTGACGGGCGTCCCCTCCCCCGCCTCGTCCATGGCCGCGTCCTTGAGCATGGCGTGCATGTGCTGCCGGTGGAACATGTTGTAGACGTGACCCCAGCGCTCCTCGTAGTCGTCCAGGCCGTACACGCTGACGGGCTCGCCCGTCTTCCAGTCGCGGTTGATGAGCTTCTTCAGCACGACGGGGTCGCCCTTTGCCACGTCCACGCCCCACTCGTGCAGCCAGCGCGTGCCGTTGGCGGCGCACGACACGGAGGCGCCGACCTCGCCGGCGAAGTCGTGCCGCTCGTACACCGAGACATGGTGACCCGCGCGCCGGAGGGCGATGGCGACCGACATGCCGCCGATGCCGCCGCCCACGACTGCGACGTCGAGCCGTCTCCAACCTCCTCCAGCAGCAGCAGCAGCAGCGGGCATGGACCCCATTATTGACAAATGTGTTTGTGTGTGTGTGTGTGTGTGTACGTGGGAAAGTGAAAAGAAAGTATCGGATGATTCGAAAATGGAACCCGTTCACTTGGAGAACTTGGATGATATATAGAATGGTAACGAAAACACAAGCGGAAGCGAAACAGCTTCCTCAACCGGCTTCCGTGAGGCAGCATGCTGCATATGTACTTCCGGTCGGCACGTCATTTGGAAAAGGGGGGGTACGGTACGTGTAAGACCAGAAATCCGAGCATCACCACACCCTCCTCCCATCTTTTGCCCCATCCGTGCGCCAAGCGCCCGGCTTTTCGCGGTTGTCCATTGAGATAACAAAATCCCCCCTCGGCCGAAATCTATCTGTCAAGCTGCACGCGCGGATAGAGGAAGAAGCTGGGGGTTGGGTGGTGCAGTAGCCGCTTCAGTCCATTGCTCTCCCGCTATCCCGCTCTCCCGATAACCGACACATGAGTCTTGGGAGTTTCTACGTCCAGATAGACAATTTCCCACTTGGATCGCCATCGCAACCAATGAGTCGTCGGCCCAGTGTTATTACCAACCGACAGAACACACACACACCCGGAGCCGTGTCTCGGCACGCATCCGAATTTCCCTATCGGATAGGTGTGTGCGGGCCGCTCCCCTTTTTTTTGTTGGTGCAATTGCCGCAATTCCTTTGAGAAACCAACTTCCGTGCCTGCTTCCGCCATCACAGTGCACCCGAACAGTATTCCCGTCGTCGTCTTACGTATTTTCGAGCTTTGCTTGCTTGCTTACCAGTCGTCGCAAGTTTGATGATTGTCCCGTCCCAGGTCGAGAATTCGCGCGTACCCCTGGTCTAAAGCCGCGAGAAAGCGAGGGAGAGTGGCGTCACCCTTCGTTAAGTGCCAACCAAGTGTCAAGAACACTGTTTCTGTGAACATTCAAATTGTTCTTTCTGATGGTTGTTTGAAACACGCATGAGGCTGAGAGCGAAATCAGGCGAGGACAACCATAACCAGGGCAGGGCGACTCGGTTAACCGTCAATAAAGCCAGGCTAGTTGGTGCTAATGAAAGCAGCTAGAAACCTTCTCTTCGACAAGACTTGTGATAAGTCGAGGATGACCAGAGACCAGAGCGAATTCCGCGCTAGAACGGGATTAACGACCGTTCAAAGGTGTTGAAGATGAGATTCAAAATCCACAGCAACGTTGTTTGCATATTTTTCCCATCGAAATTTCAATCGATTCCATTCAGCTGCGGTCGATGCAAACGCAGCTACCCGCACAGGGTTGACGTGGTCAAGTCTATCTATTACGCTGGGACTTTGAGAAAGTTGTGTTGACTTTCATGTCCAGTTATTTATTCTCATACTGTGGCTAACAATCCAGATGTTTTCTGGCAACCTCCCAGTGACCCCCATTTTCGTCTAATCCAATCCATTAACGCCTAATGATGCTAGTTCGTAACACTAAGAACCCTGCTGGGGAGCATCTTTAACCCTGGCCAAACTGGGGAGTGTTGAGGGACATGGCCATCAGCAGACCGCCAATGAGACCCGCGGCGGGTAATGTGATGAACCAGCCAGAGAAAACAAAAGCCACCTGGCGCCAGTTCACAGCGCCGACATCGAAGTTCATCAAGGCGACACCCACAACGGAACCAGTCAAGCACTGAGTTGTGCTGACGGGAAGACCAAGACGACTGGCTAGAAGAACGGTAATGGCGGCACCCAACTCCTGTTGAGATTGTTAGTCGATTGTGATTCGCAGAAACGAGAAGTTCAATTCCACTCACCATTGCCCATCCTCTTGAGGGGGACATGAAGCACAACTTAGAGCCCATGGATTTGATAATGTGGTGACCCATAAACCAGAAGCCAGCACCGAGGAGAAAACCTGCGACGACAAGAATCCACACCGGACTCTCACCCTCCTCGGTAACCTCACCCGTCATGTAAACCTGGTACGCGGCGATCCAGGGACCGACGGCGTTGGCAACATCGTTGGAGCCGTGCGCGATGGACATCATCATGGCGCTGGCGACCTGGGCGTAGGTCCAAAGATGCTCAGCGCGGTTATCGTACTGCTTCGCCTTGCCGTGGACAGAGGCGAGCTGAGCATTCGCATGGGTGACGCAGTCGCGTGTGACACCTTGAAGGAAGAAATACTTGATGAAACTCCAGATGCGCTTCGGGTTGTGAATGGGCAGGTGAGCTGTGGGGGCGAGGAAGCGCTCTTCGGGTTCAGTCTTCGCCTTGTACGGTCGAGCAAGGTTGTTGGTCACCGGGGTCTTCTTGCCACGTTCGACGTCGTCGAGCGACATGGGCGCCGTCGCCGCCGCCGCCGGGTTGGAGGGATCGGATGGGCTGTCATTGGTGAGCTTCTCGCCCTTTTCGGTGTTGTTCTCGTTCTTGGCTGCCTGCTTCTCGGCGTCGGTGTTGTTCTCGTTGGCGGCAGTGTCGGCTAAAGAGTAGTCGGTGACGATGTCGTCGCCCTTGGCAGGCATGTAGATGGGAGGGTTCTCCATGTATAAGAGAGGCCCGAGGATAATGTGGCGAGCACGAATTCGGGTGTCTTTCAGCACCAATCTTCGGTGGGCATACGGTACGAAGAAGACATAGGCAATGAGCAGAATGCCAAAGAAGACGCCGAGAACAATGCCGCACGCTTTTCCGGCACCAAGCTCCTCGAGAGATGGGGCTCCAGGGGCCTCGATGGTGATGAAAAGGCCGAGCACGGCGGCGGTGAATGCCAGGTAAAATGGAATGGCCTTCATGGCCTTCTCGAACGGGTTCTGACGCTCAAGAACGGCGAACTTGAGGGTTCCGAAGAGAATGGCGGCGAAGGCTGCGGAAATCAACGGGGCGATGACCCAGGAGGCGGCGACCTGGGAGACGCTGCCATCCTTCCAAGCCCAAGACACACCGGCCTCCGAAGCAATACCAACACCGACCAGGGCGCCGACGATTGTCTGAGTTGTGGAAACGGGGTATCCGATCTTTGTGGCAGCGAGGAGCCAGAAGGCGCTGGCGAATTCGGCACATCCCATGGCAAGAATCAGAGTGGCGGGGGTTCCCTTGAACTTTTCGAGGCCGATGATATCGTTCTTGATGGTACCGGTGATGCGGGAACCGAGCACGACGGCGCCGAAGAACTCGGTCAGCATGGAAAGAGCTCCGACCTGGGGCATGGTCAGGGTCCGGGCGGCCACGGAGGTGGCGTACGAGTTGGCGACATCGTTGGCTCCGTTTCCGAAGGAGCTGCCGCAGAAGGCGATACTGATCAAGGCAATGATCCAGTCATACTGCGGAAGGGCGGCCATGTTGGCTCGCTGACAATGATATCGATATCGATACCAATACTGGGAAGAAGAGCAGGGGGAAGACAGGAGCGAGCCTAGGAGGCGGCGAGGTGGGAGGTGGGAGGTGGGAGGAGGAAGAAGAAGAAGCTTCACCACAAGGCAGCTCAGGGAGGGGTGAAGGCTTGAAGTATGGAGGAAGGCTTGCCGGGTCTCTCAAGGTCGGAGGTCGCGGAGTGGGAGAGGACCCGGAGCGCCACGATCTTTATACCGGATGAGATGTCGAGGGCATTGGTAGAATATCTGGAGACGCCGATGCACGTGGGAAGAGACATTGGGCCGCGGGCGAGATGCCTCTTGCCTCCTGCCCCTCGCCCCTCGCCCCTTCCGTTGCTCTTGCTCGTGCTCCTCTCTTTCGATTGACCTGAAGGGGCCCGCTGGTAACTGTTACCTTCCATGTCGAAAATGTTCGCCTCAGTTTATGCTCCAGCTGGGACTCGGATGGGAAAGACAGCGAGCAAAACCTCAATTGCGCTTTCTCAGCGTCGTGCTGAATACTTCTTTCTGGCTCTTGGCTGTCGAGGGCCCATGGAAAAGGTGGATGTATTTGACGGATGCCCAGTCTGCGCCGAGCATTACGCTCATCCACATCGAGAGCTGGCATTGGCGAGACAGGTGCCACTCGAGATCTTGGCCTTCTTGGCTTTCAAGGTACCGATGACCGATCCCGTCAGCAAAATCCAGCCATTCACAGCTGTTTCTGCAAGCACGTTGCTGTTTCAATACGCTGTCGTCGCATCAAAAATCGTTCCTTGGCAGCTTGGAATTGTTCAACATGAGAACTCGTCGTGATGTCGCCAAGACGCGGTATCTGACGGTCACGCTACCTTTTACCTCGGACGAGACTAGGTAGACTTAGACACTTCTCTCTGAGGGAAAAAAAAAAAAAAAAAAACCGCTGTCGCGTGCTCTCCTGCTTTTCTGAGAACACATGTGGCAATCGACTGGACGAGAGGACACGCGAGCAATTCCCTCTTCCAACTCATGCACACCATTCATTTTCCTGGTTTGCTGAATGGGAACCTCCGAGGCTCACGCAGCTCCCGGATTGCCATTATCGTTGACCGAAGCCCAAGCATGGATGCATCCATACATGCCGCGCAGCATCGCAATCGGGGTGGAAGCGATATTGCGAAGCTTAGCTTTTTTCTTTTGACGATGCGAGTCGCGAGTCACGCAACTTGCTCGGAGCATCGCTATTAGATTCTGGGCAATCCCACAAATCGTGTGGGCGTAGCCAAGACCATCTAACGCCAAAACCCTTGCGTACTTGTTGTACGCTGCTGATCTGTCTTTTTTTTTTTTTTTTTTTCGCGACCGAAGAACAAGCCCCTTGCAGGACAGAATCATTCTCGACCACATTCGTCACCGAGGGAAGTATCAGGCGTGGCGCAAGCTCTTCCTGCAAGGCCATTGCATCCTGACTGGAATTGTGGTGTCTCGATACTTCCGCGCCATTGTGAAACTCTCTGGAGTGCATGTCAGCCCAGGGTGTTTTGCCATCCGCACCATATGTCACATTCCCACTGGATCGAAGACATCAGACGGTTGGCTCCACCGATAGTTGGCGAAACTCATCATGGAGGTGGCTGAGTGCGCTTCCAGTTTCTCAAGAGAGCTTCCGAGATGAAAATCGCGACGCGCTGGCGCTTGGCACGCCTTTTGAGAAGCTTCAGTACCTACCTTACCTACGTAAGCTGTTGCCAGCTGGCATCTCTGGCTTGCCAAGACGCCGGCGGTGGGAACACCCGCGATCAACAAAGGGGCCCTTTTCGCTTCCTTGCGGGAAGATTGGCTGAAGGGCTTTCGCCGTTGTGCTTGGCACGAAGTACACTAGGAGCTAAAGTTTCGGACAAAAAGCCGCGTCTGCTACCAAAAATACGTGAGATTCTTGACCGAACCAGCTGCCGGCTGGACTTCGAATGAACTGGTATGATGGACGACGGCCATTTTGGGGTCTCTTGGAACTTTTTATGTCAATCAAGCTTACTACAAGACCTACCTTGAAATGGTTTCATGATGGAAAACAAAGAAACGGTCGCAAGGCGTTTGGCTTACGAGATGATATTGAGACCCAAGCAACCTCACGTAGCATGAGAATGAATTGACATCCAAGCGACAAGATGCTCAAAAGCAAGAATCATGGGATAACAAAAATGAGCCGTTGGGAGCAACACGACTTTCTGCCGAGCCCAGTATCAACGCCTGAAACACGCCATTGCATCTTTCAGATGGCATATTCCAGACTTCAAACCTTGAACTCACCTGATTCTGAACGGCGTCATTTCGGGAGCTTAATCCAACCCCATGACCGTTGCTGATTCTATTCGAAGAACAACGAGTAGATAGACGACACCCACGTGGACTTTGCCTGACAGATTGTCTCTGTTCTGCATGGTATGCGTAGTGTATCTCGCAAAACCATGGAAGAGAACTTCGGCATATTGTGTCTCAATCCTTCGAGACTGAATACAGGTTGTAGGCCACGAGCGTTCTTCTTCCGAAGTGAGATCACGATGTTACGATGCCTCTCATTACAAGTCGAGTTGATTCGTCGCCTACTGGAACTCGCTGAGTTTAATCAAGTAAAGCCGTTCGTTCCTATTGGTTTACAGTTCAAACGCCAATGGAAAGAAAGAGCAGGGCTTGTAAGTGCCGTGCTAAAGCTCCCAATAACAATGATACAAAACAGTCTCTTGGCACACACACACGCACACCTAAAGACTGGCCCCCGGGGAAATTCAACATCAGATTTCAATCTGCTGCCTTCATTTGGTATCTTCTGTACCGCTTCCCCAAAACTTCTTGTCCACCTTGTCATCTGCAGCCGGCTGCGCCCGATCATGCTTCTTCTCGAAATCGCGGTTGTGCTCTTCCACCTCGCGCTTCTGCTCATCGGTGAGCTTGTCGGCACCTTCTCCAGGCACGCTCGAGTTGGTGATCTTGGGCTGCGGGGGACATGTCTTTCTTGCGTCTGCCGCGTCCCGCATGTCGGTCGACTCCAGCCCCGGCTTGTCGCTGAGATGACGACGCGTCGAGGTGCTTGGAAAGCGGAGGGTCGGCGGGGGAAGTGTGCGGGCTGGATGCGAACGTGAAAGCGCAGCAGCAGCAGCAAGCGCCCTCTGGCGTGTTGCTAGATAGGCCATGATTGGTTTTGGGTTTTGGTTTTGGAAGTAGATGAAGAAAGCGTCCTGTTTTCCTTGGGATGATTTCTTAACGCATTATTGAAATTGAGGAGGCAGGCGGCAGGCCCCCTTGCAATCTCGTCTTGATAAGTCATGGTCCTGAAGGGAGAAAGAGGCTTATGATGTCATCCAGCCACCGCGCGCTTTGGCAAGGCCGGAAACAGCACCGATCGGCGATTCTGTCATGGGATTGATTGTGCGACCGCGGTAACGATGACATATGACGGCCGAGCGCATCAGAAACCATTATCCTCGTGGCGAAAGGCACTAGAAGAACCATTATCCTCAGATTTCGACGTTCTTATCAGCAACCGAAAGCCGGAAATGATGGGCTTATCGACAGACAAGCTGGTCTTCGTTGCGCAACCACGTGCTGAGTGAATATTCATAATCACCCTCGCAGCATCGACAATGTCAGACTGATTTTTGTCTGAATGTCTATGAATTCTCGAATATGGTTTTGATCTCTGGGTTGTTGATGGGACAGCAGCAAGCTCATCTTCGAGCACAAATCCACCCTTCTCTTCACGCTCTGCCAGGAAGATGCGCGAGGTCAGTCATACGGCTTGCATTTGGAGGACTTGGAGGGTCGAGAGGGGTCGAGAGCAGCATACATAGTCTTGAGCTCACTGAAGTAATTGAGGCTTTTGCCAACGCATCCCTCGCACGCAACACTGACCCCGCCATGATTCCCTTGCCGCACAACATTGGCGGGTGGGACATGGTTGGTGTAGTACAGCCGCAGCGCACGCACGACGTGAACTTCACTCTCTGCGTTCCCCTCAACAACCCAGCCCGCAGCCTGAAATCTACGCAGTTTATACCTTTTGCAACTTTAGTACAGTATTTACTATAATCCTGCGGATGATAACTAGGTTCTGGTTAACAAATTCGTGTGTGGACTTATATCTCACCAGCTTATGTTCTTTAACAATCTGCAGACGCCTATCTTATAACTAGATTGAGGTGATTGAGCCCGATATGTAGAGGATTTTAATGGAGGTTAATAAGCGCACGGCTGAGCAACATCTCGTTGACTTCCTATTGCAGCGGAGGCAATTTGTTATCACTTTGCATGAAGGTCTGCCTAGCTCTTCACCTGCCGCCAAGCGCCTTGCCTCCGGCGAGGAGCAAATAGCTGCCAAGCGACGAAGGGCGGGAAGGGGATGTGACAGAAGTCATCCTTACCACAGCCACAGACCTCAAGGCTTTTGACGGCTGCTTTTTTTGCTATGCTTGTTGAGCAGCTTCCTCTATCTCTTCACCACGGGCTTGATTCACCTGACCGTCCTGACGTCGCCTGCATCGCCAACCGCAACTGTCTCCCAAGCCGGGTGTCGCTCTTAAGTTCTTAACCATCGTTGACGACAATCGCTTGGGGCGATACGTAGCTGACATGCGTGCTACGAGGTTATCATAGGCCGAAACAGAGTATTTGTTGCAACAGCAGTCAGAATCGGTACCTGCTGCCGTCGGTCGAGTATACCCGACTACGGTCGTCTACAGCCCCATCGAGACTAAGTTTTTCTATTGAAGTGGCAACAGCAGCAACGTGCTCCGCCACATGGGGAGCGGTTAGCGATTGGTGTTGGCTAGAGTCAAGCACAACGGCGTGGAAAAGACCCCGTTTTTTCCGGACATAAGGTTACCAAGAGTCCAGCACAAATTCCGTACAGCAAGTAAATACCAAGGGAGGGTATTATACCCTTAGAATAGCCTCATAAAAACAAGGGGTCCTCTCTTTTGTACATATGGCTTAATGGTACGTACATGTTCCAAGTTCTGACAGGTAGTAAGGCAGCGATGCAGGTGCGCCCCAGTTTCGTCCACTGGTTGGCTCCAGAAAGCTAATGGGGCGCCTAGTCCGTACTCGGTATCAACGCTCTTCATCACCTCTTCGCATTCTTCTCTGTGCTTCACTCACCACCATGGCTACTTACTACGGCCTCGACAACGCAATCAGTACGTTTTTCGAAGCAAACACAACTGCAACAAGGAAGCAGTGCGATGATTTCACCCTGTCTCGCGCCGGTGGGCCGGTCAACCCAGTGCAGATCCAGGGAACGTTCAGCTACACTGTTACGGCCGGGACTAATGAGTCTAAACTCTTCCAGTTTCGAGTCCAGGACTCCAAGATCGACATGGAAATCATGAGCCTGGCCAAAGCAGTTCACCCGCAATTTGTTTCTGGCTGTGAGTATCACGGAACCATTGGCCAACTGCGTCCCCTCCACATCTACGAGATGGACAGACTTCCCGGGACTGCTTACATTATTGGGCGCAATATCTCTGCTCTCCAGCCAGCCGATGCTGTACTTCGGCAGCGCAGAACCGTGCGAGACCTCGCGAGGTATGCTCGGATGTTTATCGCTGTAATACAACCAGGGCTAATTGGGGAATAGTTACTTTGCGCAGTCATGGAACAACAACCGGACGTTGCCTCCAGACAGCATCAACACCCTGTTGAAGGACTTTTACTCCAAGTTTGACCTTCTTGCTCGATCACTTCCGCCTCGTTTTGCGTCGAACTTGAGCAGAGTTCGTCAAGTGCTCCCTCTGCTCTTCTCAGGGATACTTCCTTTTGTTCTTAGTCATGGCGACCTCTGCGAGATGAATCTCCTTATAAACCCCAAAACTGGAAACGTCACGGGGATTGTCGACTGGACCGAAGCAACAATCCTTCCTTTCGGCTTTTCGCTGTGGGGGTTTGAGAATATTCTAGGATATATGGATTCTGAGGGATGGCATTACTACGATAACCGTCGCGAGCTCGAGGATCTCTTTTGGAAGTCCTTTTTGGAGGAAGCCAGCAATGCCTCGGATATTGATTTGCAGTTCATCCGGGCTGCAAGGATGATCGGCTTGTTCTGCCGGTACGGTTTCGTTGTGGAAGGCAAAGTTGTGAAAAGTGTGGTGGATCAGTCTGATGCTTCTTCCCTAGCGTATCTAGATGCATTTTGCACAACTGATGACTGGGCACCTGTAGCGTAAGCTGGATTGTTTTGGTTGATGAGAACCGTCGAGAACGATCTAACAGAAGGAAATGGTCGCTCCCGGCTTCGTATAGCGCCTACTTAGATAAGACACACCTTGGACAAGGCTGAATGGGAGTTGTGGTTCCTGAAATCTTCCAAGATGCGCATAATAATATTAATACTCCTTAGGAATAGGAGCCCCAAAAACGAACGTGGATGGCGAAGGTTGCTTCTGTCTAGCAACAGCTTAAGTCCAAGTAAGCCGTGGGTTTGCTTTCGTGCTCTGTCTGCAGGCCCCTTAACTGACTCGTGCGGTATTCATCTCGGCGGGCTGACTCATGAAGCCACGTGTTAATAGAAAGATGAGCTTTCACCGGCGGCGACTTTCAGATTGACGGGCCAACGTAAAAAGCTACTTGTCAAGCCAAACCTTGGATCATCTCATCCACAGGCTGGGCATGAAGCTATAGTCCTCGCGAGATGAGTTCAGTATTACGGGCGAGGGCAGCAGAGGCTTTGGAAGCAGCAAGGCCCGCCCTTCTCCAATTCTTCCAACGCGCCATTCAGTTGGCGACAGAAAACAAGGCCCAGACGTGTTGGGGTGCCTTCGCAGCTGCGCTGTTCTATCTGAACTTGAAAAGATTTCCACTCGTGTGGCACGTAAGTGTTCGCTCCATGGTTCATTTGTCGTCTTACGGTAATCCAAACTCACAAGTCACTTTAGGCTCGTGTTTTCTACCACATTTGGTGGCCAAAACAGCGCTACTTTGAGCCCAAGCCAGGATCGATATTTCGGCCTGTGGTTACTCGCTCGCGGGTGGCCCTGCTGGAGACCGACTACAACCTGCACAAATCCAACAGCACCTATTTCTCAGATCTCGACGTAGCTCGGACCGATCTTCTCGCTGCCATCCGGTCTGAAGCCATTCGCGGCGGCTTGTACAAAGAGTACAAAAATGGCGTCATGGTTCTCCTCGCGGGCACTTCGTGCACTTTCAAGAAGGAGATCAAGCCGGGAGTCGCTTTCGACATGCACAGCAGGATCTTGACCTGGGATCGCAAGTGGATTTACGTCGTGACGCATTTTGCCGAGCGAAAAAGGGGCGCCGAATCATTCACGTACCAGCCGTGGAAGGTCGAGGAGGAGGGCACTTCGTCTTCGCGATCTCCTACTGCGTATGCGACAGCTATCTCGAAATGCGTAGTCAAAGCTGGACGCTTGACGGTGCCCCCCGAGAAATTCTTCAGGGCAGCAGGCGTCCTTGCGCCGGAAAGCTCGGAGACAAGTGGGGCCGGTGGAAAAGCGGAGGGCGAGAGCGGGGCCGAAGGGTGGACATGGGACCGGGTGGAGGAGGAGCGCGTGCGGGCTTTGCAGATAGCAGACGGCTTCGCAAACGGTTTAGACGCAGCGCATGAAGAGTTCCAAGCATTGGGATAGCGCTTCAAGTGGCGTTTACAGTACGGCACATTGCAACTGGAAGTTGAGACGCCGATAGATTGACATGGACGTGTTACTTTGGGACGAAAAAGCTGACGTGATAACTGAAGTGGCTTTCATACCTCATACTCCCTGCTGCGGCGCAGCAACCTGGACACTTTTGGCCCTATATCCCTCACGTGTTTGTCTTTCCCCCGCCCTGATCCTTCCAATCCTCTTACACGGAGCAGACCAGGTTACCTCTCCTTTTTTCATGCCCACGCCAGCTGAGTACTTCAGCGCTATCATTCGTTGCGTCTGAATCTGTCACAGCCATGCCTAACACGGTCTACGTGATTACGGGCACAAATAAGGGCATTGGCCTGGGACTCGTCAAGGCTTTGCTCGCGCGCCCATCTACTACGATTGTAGCGTCAGTTCGCAATGATGCTGCTTCCACAGCCTTGAAGACGAACGTCGCCACTGTCAACAAAGGTGATGACAGCGAGCTTCACGTCATGCTGCTCGACCTCTCAAAAGGATTGACGCCCGCCGCCGTGCGTGAGTCTTTCACGGCAGCTACCGCCGGCACCATCGACCGCATCGACATCCTCATCAGCAACGCGGCTGCACCCTTCCCGATGCTCCCAATTTTGACAACGCCGGCCGAAGACTTTCGCAACGCTTTCGAGATCAACACGATTGGCCCACTGATGATCTTCCAAGGACTTTGGCCCTTGATGGACAAGCCCCGATCCGAGAAGGACGTCCCTGCCAAATTCATCGGCGTTTCGTCTTCGTTGGCATCTATCGAAACCCAGGAGCCCGTTCCCGGAGGCGCATATGGCCCGAGTAAGGCGGCGTTGAACCATATCACGAAGTCGCTTCATGCGCAGCACAAGAATCTGGTCTCGATTGCACTGCACCCTGGCTGGGTTCAGACCGCGATGGGCGAGTTCGCTGCGAAGGCTTGGAACCACGACCCGGGCCCTCCTGTCACGATTGATAGCAGTGTCGTCGGTTGTTTGGAGGTTATTGACGGGGCTAGCCGGGAGACTACGTCAGGGAAGTTCATGACGCAAACTGGTCAGGTTCTTCCCTGGTAGTATGGGATAGATTTTGTCCTGCCTACATCATCGCCTTCATGTTCATATCAAAATTGACGGGCGATTTTGTATCTACGTTTGGTCGTTTCTAGAGGAACACACACGATCAGTGGCTGGGTCGACCAATAATGATAAAGTCAGAACATGACCGAGGAAAGTCATTCAATCATAACACTTGGGTATATTTCGGCCCTTTTCACTGTTTGGATACTCTATTTGACAAACTTCAGCCTAGTCTCTTTGGTGATAGGTGTTGTGACTGATTTTGTCGATGACCGCAGATCCATGAGCAATCTGATGGTGCAGCGCCGTCATTCATCGTGCGAGTTCCGCACTTCCTGATACAAATGTTAGACTCCAGCTGGTTTTCTCAGCAGAGCAGCGTAGTGAGATTTTGCCGAGGCGCATGACGCCTCATCTCAGCCCATTACTCTGTGGGTGACGATGTGGTGATCCGCTGACCCAGGCTTACTCTTTCTCACGTCATGTAGTCTTGGACGCTCTCGCGCGTGACGCTGAGGCCCAAGCTGGAGATTCAAGCCGAGAATATCACTCACTCCTTCTGCATCTACAAGTATTGTTAGGATACCGTGGTCGCTGGCAACGCGGAGAAGGGCCGTTGATGAAGCTTCCCCCGCTGCGATGGCATCGTCAGCCAACGCACAGGACTACGCTTTCTAGTCAAGCCTTTTCGGAAGTCACTCAATATTAGCATTGGTTCCCGAAAAGGCCTCCAGGAAACCCAGAAGCCATGTCTGATGTATTCCAGTTAACCGGGAAGAACGTGACCGTCACAGGGGCTGCGGTGTATGCTTTCTCATGTTCACTTGCATCTAAATGAGAACAGTATCTCTAATTCGTAGTAGAATTATTGAAACTCAAATAGTTATTCTTTTCGCAAAAGCCCGGGGGGGAGTGGGGCCTACTTCTTTCAGATATATCGGATAAGTCGCTCGATGACCTACGCCACAATCTTGAACTGCATAGCCCGTATGCGGGTCGCTTGGTATATTAAAGGTGCAACGTGTCTAGCGAAGACAATGTGGCTATGCTTCTGCAGCAGATGGATCAATACGGCGGTGTCGACGTGATGCTCAACAATGCCGGTGTCTTCCCCCATGAAGACGGCGATGCGATCGAGGTGACGCAGAAGGCGTGGGATCTTACCTATCAAGTCAATGTGAAAGGAACATGGCAGGGCTGCAAGCATGCCTTTTTGAGTATGCGGAAACACGGCAGAACAAAAGGCAGTGTCATTGGGTTGATTGGATCTGCGACTGCTCAGCTAGCATACACCACCAGCAAGGGCGCCATCATTGCAATGACACGGGAACTCACCATGTTTCATGCCCGAGAAGGCATCAGATTGAACGCACTGTGTCCGGGTCCTCTGAACACCCCTTTGATGCATGACTCTATCTGGGCACCAACGTCGAGAGAAGGGCGAGAAGAGAGATTCATCTTCCCCAGGGGAGATTTGGCGAGCCTATTGAACAGGCCAATGCAGCGCTACTTTTGTCCAGTGATACTAGCTCGTTTATCAATGCGCAGGAACCTGTGGTAGATGGGGGTTTAACCAAGGTCCGTGGATGTGCTTCTTTAGTAGGTCGAGGATACTTTGTTGACACGAACCAGAAGGCCCAGCGCATAAGGCTATGGATAACTTCTCTGTTATATAGACCAAAACTTAGTGCTTCGATATTCCAGTCCAATCCCAGCAAGATGAAAATGTACTTCATTGTGTACCGAATCGGTTGCTCAGCGCTGCAAGTTTATCCTTCCCGAGCCACATGCAAATCGTTTGCTTGAGCTTTGCACCGTACTCATACGACACTGGTTAAGTTTGATCCTTGCAGTTGATTCAGGATCACTAGAGTGGGTACCAGCGATATTTCTTTTTTTTTTTATTGTCTGTTGCTTTCCCTTAAAAGGGATTCCCTAGTGATAGGTCCAACTTGAATCCCGACCTCATGGAATCTCACAGTTAAAGCCATATCCTACGTAAAGAATAAAAACTACCAGCTTCCAAATCGTGCGATTGGGTCTGGTAGAGCTTTCGCTTCAGAAGAGGCCTCGTAAGGTGGCATCATCTTAGTCTTGACAAGACAACCCATGGGTGAAGTGTTTAGAAGCTTTTACTCTTCAAATTGGAAGAGGCTGATTGAGATCAAAACCAAGTGCGATCTTTCAGGGGTCTTCTACTGCCAGACTTGCGTCGGCAGCGACGAGTGGACTCAGAATGATAGTGGAACCTTGCGCCGACGTTGCGCATCCAGAGATGGCCGCTGCAATGGCCGTAATGATGCAGCGGAGGGTATATGTGCATGTTGGTGATATAGAGAGGGCATCAGGCCCCATCAGATGAAGGCTTTTCTTCATGTATTATTATACATGCAGTTTCTTCATAGTATACAACACTGTATTTCACCCCACTAAAGCGCGTACTTGCGCTTTCTTGGCAAGAATTCGAAGAAAGTTGTAAGCCCAAGTCGGAAAAGCACTTTTGCTACCCACACGCAGCAGTCAGCCGATGTACCGAAGAAACAACTATCCCGAGTTTGCGGAATCTACCATTATGTTTGAGATTGATATATGATGAAGGAACCATTCGTTCGCCGACGGGTTGCGTTCTCGAATCATATTGGTGGCATTCAATCTTCAGCAAATGCCGGATAAGTGCCCTGCTGCCCGGCGGCCGCTTTCACCCACACGATCGTCACTGCTCCAAGACCTTTCAACATTCGGTTAGCTAGCCTCTGCCCATGAGCGGGGTTATTACAACGGGTATCACGGCCCGATGTACCCTAACACGGCTCTCAGCCGTCATTCCTGGGCCGTACATGTGGATCTCACCCCCGGAGGCCCGCAGAAGGAATACGCCGTGCGATCTACAGTCATTTCTTGTTTTCATGTGCCATTCGCTCTGGCAAAGGGTTACGAAGCGTGGTATTTGAGGCGCGAAGAAGTGGCTTGGCTTGAGAAAATGCTGTCCAAGCAGATGTTTCCGATTACATACTACTTGAGAATATGGTCGCTATGGCGGTTTTGAGCATTGGGAATATCTTCCTTCTCTGCGTGGCGTACGTCGCATGGAAGGTTATCTATCAAATCGTTTACCACAGATTCTTTCATCCTCTAGCCAAATTTCCTGGTCCATTCTGGGGATCGGTTACCAGACTATGGATCACTTACCATAATGTCAAACAAGATGAGTGCCAGGTCAACCAGGCATTGCACAGGAAATATGGTAAGTTTCACGTTCCAATAGGCCACCAGCACCCGAACTTTCTTGAACAAATCAAGACGTTTTGGGTGAACGCAAAACCTCCGTTTCTGCGTCGGGTGATGGCTTGTTTTTAACAAGCTTAAAGGTCCCGTCATTCGCATCACGCCGACTATGTTGCTGGTGAGCGACGCGACAAAGTTGCCGGAGATATACCACCGAAACGCCAACAAGTCTCAGCACTACATCACGGGATCCTTTGGCAACACGGAGTCGCTTTTCAACATGCAGGATCACAATGTCCATGCTCGGTTCCGTAAGATTGCTGCGGCGCCCTACTCCTTCTCGAATATCCGCAAAATGGAGCCGATACTCGACCTACATATCCAGCGCTGGATTCAGAAGCTAGACGGCAACTTTGCATCAACTGGGAAGCGCTTCGACTTTGCTCCCTGGGCGGTGTACCTGGTGTACGACATCGTATCTGACGTTGGATTCGGACAACCTTTCGGCTTTATCGAGCAGGAAAAGGATGTTGCGGGTCTCATCCAAGGTTTTCATGACGGACTTGTTCCGTTTGGTATCATGGCCCGATGCTGGCCTTTCACAAACTGGGTGAAGAGCACATTCCTTGGAAAGTACATGGTGGCGTCGCCGGAGCAGGATTCGGGAATCGGAACGTTGATGCGATTCCGCGATGGCCTCATTTCTCAAAGATTCGAGGATATCGAAAAGGGAAACACTAGTGGTCGAATCGACTTGCTGCAAACGTAAGAGGGGATCTGATGGCCATTCGTCACACAAACGCCCAATCGGGTAGCTGACAAATACGCAGATTTATCGAGGCTCGCGACGAAAAGGGAGAGCCTCTTGATTTGGATTACATCAAGGCCGAAATCCTGCTGGTCCTTCTTGCTGGCGCTGATACGACCGGAACGGCCTTTCAAGCCTTCATGATGCACGTTATGACCCACCCCGAAGTATATGAGCGTCTCATGGCAGAGATAGACAGCCAAGCTCGAGCGGGAAATCTCTCAGACGTCCCTCAATACGCCGAGGTGCAACAGTTCTGCCCTTACTACACTGCCTGCATCCGCGAGACTATGCGGTTGAACCCCTCAGCACCCAATATCTTTCCTCGAATTGCCAGTAAGGGCGGAATGGAGCTCTATGGAAAGCACGTACCTGAGGGTACCGAGGTCACTTGTAATCCTTGGCTCGTACATCGGGATGAAGCCATCTTCGGACCGGACGCCGAGGAATTTCGACCCGAACGCTGGTTGGAAAGTGAGGAAAGAACGAAAGAGATGCTCAAGTACAATATGGGTTTTGGGTACGGGGCAAGAGTGTGCCTAGGCCGTGATCTTGCCATGATGGAGCTTTCAAAGGGTCCTCTTCAGTTCTTGAGGACATTCAGGCCGGAAGTTCTGAACAGGGAGAAACCGGGCAAGTACCTTGTAAAGGGCGGCGTGAGCTTCTTTGAGGACATGTGGATTTCGGTCGACCGGCGACCGAAGGTAGTCTGAAGATATATTGGTCACGATGCGATGGATGAGTAGTAACACCATGGCTTGAAGTCAACATGTATGTGCGAATAGGTGACGAGGAACTCGTGGTTTATTATCTGGGCTTTGGTTCTTCTAATAGCAATTAGTTTAACTCGGTTTGAATATACTCAAACTCCTATTTTAAATTGTCAGCTCTCGTAGCTCGGTAATGTCTTATGAGATCAAACATGACCTACCGCTACATTCAGAGTTGGCAGCCTAGTGCCGGTGCTGTAAATAGCAAAGTGACTACCGACGAAGTTCTGCCAGCCCTCGACATACGACTGCAGCCAACGATTTTCCACACTCGCTAGCCATGTTGGAGCGTTTTCTCCCGTGGCGTAGCCTAATCGATAACCCACGTCTTTGGCCTCAATCAAGAGCTTCACAGGACCACCTTCTGCGACGTCCTCATCCTCGACATAAGTCGTGTTGAGCGCCGCGTCAGGGCCTGTCCTGGTGTGAACAACGATGGCACGCTTTCCGGTATCATTTGAGTAGGTGAGGGCGATTTCGTTGTGAAAATGAATGCTCAGGTAGATACTTGCACCGGCTTCTTGTCTCCAGTTCTCGGGCTCGAATTTGCTGACCTCTGTGCTGAATGTGGTATTGAGATCGACCTGCTTTCGGAGTAGCGCCGCAGGCGTCTCTCTGTCACTCAAGGTGTACACGTTTCCTCGCATACGGAGCTTCCCGGGGCTAGACTTCAAGTCTTTGAAGTCTTTGTAGGGAGTCCGTAGATAATAGTATGACTTGTCGACAAGACCACCACCTTCAAAGTCGTCTCGCCACACTCTAGGTCGGTCCAAATCGTAGAGCACACCGGGCGAGTACTCGGCGATGGCTTCGTTGTTGTTGAAAATTGGCCATCCGTCGTTGTCCCAAATTACCGGACAAAGGAAAGTTTCTCTTCCGAGTTGAGGAAGGCCGCTGCTGTTTTGCGGGTTTTGGGGACGCGTCGCGAGGAAGACTGCCCACCAATTTCCTTCTGTGTCATCAACGATATCCGCATGGCCTGTTGCTAGAACAGGCCGAGACATGTCCTCCCCGTTCCACAGCACTGGATTATGCGGATTGCTCTCCCAAGGGCCTTCCAGGCTTTTTGAGCGGTATACGTTTGCTTTCTGGTTCGCCTCGGTTCCGGAATCGGCTGTGACCATGTAATATGTTCCGTTCAGTTTATAAAGGTGACTACCCTCGGTCTGGACAAAGTCAGCCCCTTCTGCTGCGATTATTACCAGATTTGCGGTGGAAAACTGCTGAACGCACCAGCGGGTAGCCTAGCTCAGGCGGTACTGTGGTAGTGTGGAGGAGGCGCGAATTGCTCAAAGAGTTTCCAGTCTCAATGTAAATCTCGGTGATCCAGTTCGCAAAGTTTCCGTTTTCGACAAACTCAGAGAAAGTGGATGTGAAGTAGACTTTCCCATCGTCATCAAAGAAAAGGTCGCCATCGAATCCCCATTGGTCAAGATAAATAGGATCACTCCAGCTGTTCTCGTCGAAGATGTTGGTGGTCATGACATAGAATGACCGAGGTACTCTCGTCACCTGTTTCCTAGGGGTAAGACCGCGGGCCATTCCACGAGTTCTCGATTGTACTCACGTTATCAGGAGGATTGATAACATCGAAAGCAGTGTCCACCAGATAGAAAATACCCTCATGATGTCTGAGCGTCGGGGCAAATATTCCGCCGCTGGGTGCTGTTCCCCGCAGATTCAATTGCGATGGCCTCGTAAGTGCATGTCCGATATTCTCCCATTTTACACTGATATATGTTTAGCTGAGGAACTGAAGTTACTGAACCAAACGTGAAGAGGGTAAGTCTGGCTGTGTAGCGACTCACAGATCTGTTGAGTGGTAAATCGGAACACCAGGAAAGAACTCAAATGTGCTGGTGGCCAGGAAGAAGTCACTTCCGACTCTGATGATGGTGGGATCTGGATTGAATCCTGGAATGATGGGGTTTACTAGCCCAGTGACGAGGACTTCAGAATAGTTTAGCGATATTCTCACCGCCCTGGACAGAGCTTACCTGGAAGTTGAACAAGGGCCGAAGCCAATAGTGCCAGCGACATCAACATCTTTCCACAGAGAAAGGGACCATGGGCTACTGTTCTCGGGAAGCACTGAATCGTGACACTGAACGAGACTCACGAGCGATTTGTACTTGCCGCAATTGTGGTCTAATATGACGTTGATGTAACCCCTCACGGATAAATGCAAGCTTCAATTTACCCCAGCTTCTGGTCTAGTTTCGACGTTGCATCCCAGGGTCAAGTGGGACGATGTCTGGGCAGCTGCCCTATTTGGGCTTCTGGATCCAGTTGCAGAAAACGGCGTATGTCCAACGCCATGGCATGTCTGGCCTGACAACTAAGGATCGGGCCGAAGTGGGACCTCGCCGACTCCGAGAGGCCCACCTCGGCCGGAGGTTGTTCGGACCCCGGATGATAATCTTTCAGAGAAGCCACCGCGAGCATTTTGCTGTGTGACAACAACGGGGTGGACCTATCTGTTTTTTGACTTGGCAAATACTGGACTTGGCCGGTTTGCGCGCCCCAATTGTCCTACATATATGTATGCCACTTACTCATTTGAATAGGTGTTTGTTAACCGGCGTCAACGGGTCTTTACCCAAGATGACCTGCAGCCTCATTGTCGACCAAGTTACGGCGTCCAACGTTGATCAGACGTGACTTGGGTTTCATCTTCGCCAACCGTGCCGAATTGATGAGGGCCTTGCCATCGACCACACTCCCGGGGGCTGAAATCACCACGCAATCCGAGACGGCCAGCAGCGCATCTAGGTCTGGGTAACGTTCTGCCCCCGCAGCTGCTTCGCGTTCCGCCGGCTTTGGAATCGGATCCACGTAGGCAATTTTCAAGTCGAAAGCTCCAAATGCTCATTGTCGGATGCTAGGCGGATAGGTTTTCTACCATTTGATGGTGTCTCCGGCTGTTCCTCCAATAATTTGCTGCGTTTGTGATGGCGAATTCTGGATAGGAAGCATGACATTGTCGGAAACTCGTGACTTCCGCGCGACGGGAACGAAAGTATCTTTCGAAGCAAAAGACCCCCGCAAGAAGCCCCAAAACAAAGCAGTCGTTTGCACTAAGCATCATTCGTCTTCAAAGAAGCTCTCCAAAAAAACCGTCATTTCGCGCTGCTCAGCCAGCACTGAATCCGGGTGATATCGGCAGTCGATGCCTTCAGCTTCGTCGTTTCGCTTTCGAGTTACCCAACGACTGTTCTGTTATTCGCTGTTACCATCGGCTTGGTCAAACTGCGACTTACCAATCGTGCGAACCGCTTCCTACGCCGTGGATCCTCATTGGCATATATCTTGCAGTAAATGTCATAAGCGATCTTTGTTGCTGCATGATTTCAATTTGTTGTTATTGACAGTTCTTAGTTCCTCATAGTTATGCCTTTCGCGCGGCCACCACACGGCAAGGGCAGTACCTCGTTGCTAATTTGGCTCTCTTCTGTCGTTGCTCTGGGTATTCTCCTACTTGGCATCATTTACTATGCTGTGCGATTTGGTCTTGCGCCTAGCAAGAGCTAAGCGACGGGTCGAAGGTTACTAGATTTCAGAGAGTAAAGAGGTAACTGAGGCGCCAAGGCTATTTCCGCCACGCGATAGTTGCATTTGAGAAAGCAATGTGGACTGAAGGATTTCACGTCTTTACTAACCTTGAATTGCCATATAATAATCGAGTTTGAAAATGAATGAAGGGGAGAACCAAGCACAAGCCACTGGTTCTCATCAACAAGTGCTTCTTGTGTGGCTTGATGTGGCTGATAGATCGACCCAATGTTGAAAGTGAAGCTGTGTTCTTCCTGATGCACTCTGAGCCGAGACTGAGACTCATGGAGAACATATGTCCAGAAGAAGACCACCTTAATCATCGCAACCCTTGAGTTGAGTGACGATGGCTATCCATTCGAGAATCGCAGCCAGAATACTGTCCCATTGTGAATTTGTGACGATCCGTGAAGTGGATATGTGCATTTTCAAATGCGTTGAGCGGGGGGGGGAGGCGGCTCGCCGAATTGTGCCTCAGCAACTGGATTTGGTGAGCGAAGAAACGCCGTCTCAAAGAGGCTGGACCAGCAAAGCAGTAAACACGATGGAGTCAAGCTGCGTGGGCCGGCCCTCTCGTGGAAATGAGGTCGGGAAGGAAATCCAGGGACCAGAAATGACATCAACGAGGGTTTTCGGCTATGTGACGAACATTCGGGACGTTTTGGGGTGGAGCCTGCTGTTTTTCTGCGGGTGGAATCGGCGGCATTTGGGGAGTCCACGATAACCATTCTCGGCTTCGCGAATGGGGAATGTTGACTACGGGTGGACCAAAGTTATTGTTGAGACATCTCCAGTTTATTGCCGAGTCAATGTCACTACACTATACTCTACTCTCACCACACGAAGAAGCAAACGGACAGAAAACAAGCTGGAGCTTGAGAGCCCGGAATGGAAGAAACGGAGCCCTCCGAATGCCGCTTAGTGCTCGTCATGCAATAACCCGATCGCAAGCGACGGGCCAGGCCATGGATAGCAGGTAAGCAGGCGGCCTGAACATATCCGGGGGGGGGGGCTATGTTTTGGTGTGGTCAAGCAAGCAGGGGTCTTGAGATGGAGAAGAGATGGTTCGGTCCAAGGGCCATGCTTCGGAACGCTTTCTCGGGAATGAATGCCTTCCCAAATCCCAGCCATGGTGACATGGTCGACAACTGCTCGACAAGAATGCCAACACACCGCAGCATTCGTGACCGCGGCCTCTTCTTTTGCCGTTCGCCGTGGGCATCGAACGGCAGAAAGGCTAGGCCTACCGTCTCCCAGACTCCAACGTCTGCCAGCAAAAGATGCAGCGACCGCCACGTTCCTGTACCCGGGCTGTGCCGATTCCACCGCGCATATCGGTCGATATCACCCCACAATTGTCGCTCTGGAACGATGGCGGCACAGCCGCTGCTGAGCGTGGTGCCATGCTGGTGTCACACGAAAAGGTGCCGCGCATCCCGCTTTGCCCCCCGCTGCGGAGGTGCTCGACACTACGGGGATGCCTTGCTCCTGTTTGGTGTGTCCATCCAATGGATTTCGCCTGGGGGAAGTGTGGAAGTTAGGGGAAGGCCTGCTGGTAATGTTGGGAGGGTCTCATCACGTAGTATGCCAAGGCGGCGCGGGCGAGTGAGAGAGAGAGAGGCCTGCTGCCAGACGGGTTGTTATATGAATGAACATGGCTGCTGCCGCCCTGCACTTTGAATTTAGAGCTCCCCCCCAAAAAGATCTATCTGTCTTATCCCTTGCATATCAATCTACGAACCGAGCTACAGACGAACGTACAAATATCGATCTGACCCCAACATCCACACACCAACCCAACCCAACCCAACCCAACTCAACCATATCATGTTCAGACAAGCCTCGAGAGGATTTTCCACAAACGCTCGCATCCCTACGAGCTACTTCCTTCAGACTCCCCGCAGACTCGCCATGAGATGGTACGAAATAGCCCCGACCTGACCGAAACCATTCAAAAAAGGAATACGACATTGAAAAGGCATGACGCTGACGGAGTTGGTACAACAGGATCCCGCCCACAGTAGCAGTCGTCGCCGTCGGCTACGGCTTGAACGCATATCGCCAGAACATGGTCCAGCGTCGCCTCGCCATGGCTGAGCAGGCGGAGAAGCAAGCGATCGCGGACCGGAAGCGTGCCGCGATGCTGATGGATGCCTACGGCGACCGGTCCAGTCTCGAGGAGCTCGAGAAGGCGATGCAGGTTTACGAGGCCCAGAACCAGGTCTAAACCATCACTCTGCCTCCCCGACAACCACACCATTTACTATCAACTTCATGGACGAATCAACAACGATTTACCATCGCATCGGCTCCGGCGTTTACGGATATTGCCATCTTTGGGCATTGGCATAAGCAGAAAGTCTCCAGGGCAAGGAGCTGCACAGGTTGGCATTGTGCATGACTGTTATTTAAGGGATGCAGGACCGGTGTGGCGTTTTATGGCGAACCACGATATCTGGCACACATGATCATTCACTGGTGTATATACTATCACTCTGAGCACATATTGGAATGCTTTACACAGCAAACATTCTGTTTGTTTTGTTCAACCACTCGCTTTCCTCCGCCTCTGAGACAACTTTGTGATCTTCGCCCTGGGGTCTTACCCCGGTACCCCGCACGCGTCCCGTGATGGATGGGAAACACGGTGGCGTTCGAGGAGCTTGGGAACCATCCAATCCAGGAGCTTGTCCCGCCACGCCGGCCGCCTCCCTCGCGTAGCTGGGAGCTTGGCCTTGAAGACACTCGAGGCTCGTCCTCCGGTCGCAGATGTCGCAAATGTAGACACGAAATACGAGTCGTTCACGAAATACGCAGTCAGCGCAACGAGGCTCTCTGTCTCCTATATCTTCAAAATGGGGACGACTCCCTAGTTAGTTTGCTAGCAAAGATGGACCTCATCGCCTTTACAGCTCTAGGAGCGCCAGATCTTTTGACCGTCAGAAGCTCCTTTCCACAGCTCCTTTCCACGATGGGTGGTGCTTCGTCCCGGTAAGTGTCAAGCTGGGTCTAGGATCGAACCGGTGACCTAACGTGCGCAGTCCGCCACCCCCGCCCCGCGTTGCCAAAACCTTGACTTCGACAACGGTTTGGGTCCGTCACCTCCCTCCAATCATTTCTTCGGACGCACGTCAAGCGGTTCACTCCGCCATTGAGGTGCGCAACCGCTATCTGGCTGGAGATGAGGCGAGCTCCGGGTCTGATGCGGTGGCTTCGCTCGTGGAGCAATTCGATGCTTTGATTGAAGCGGCTCGAGAAGCTGCCAATATTCGGGACTACGTCGTTCTCGCTATTGAATCGACCATCCTGAGCCTGGTGACTGATGCTGGCCCGCCCTCAAAAGTACTGTTGGACCTGGCCAAGGTCGTAAACCCTTTTCTCGACGATCGAGACGTCGCAGACGACCAGGCAGAGAGTTCGAGGGCGGAAACCATCTTGCCCCTTCCGTTTCGGCAGTCTGATACGGCTCTGATCGACGAGCCCGAGAGGGACCTCTTGGTCTTGTTACACTGCTGCGAAATCGGCAATCTGAAGGAGTCTGCCGACGAGACAGTGGCTCACCTATTGAAAGTAGCGGAGAAGTACGGCATCATCAAAGACTTGGATCTTCGCAAGGAGCTGATGCCAGAACTCGAGGTGAGGCGTCCTGCTTCTCGGACCTCCATCCGGTTCCTGACGGTCTAGATATACATCCATTGGACGATGATGTACTTGGCATCCAACGTCTCGGCATTCGCACCGCCTACTGCACTTTCTCCCAGTTTCACAACCAAACTGGACTTTGAGAAAAGCGTCCAGATGAGTCGCCTCTTGACCATCTGCGAGATGCTTCTCAACGACTGCAGAAGTGACCAAGTTTGCTTTCTGCTCATGTTTCTCAGGAGATGCGCCGCTTATCAAGAGAAGACATGGTGGCGATCAAGAACAAAGGCGGTGTTGAAAGGACTCAAGAAGACCCGGGTTGGCAGGTCGCAGTGGCATGTCGACTTTGCAGACCGGAATCTCGCGTGTCTGAAGAAGTTCGACGAAGGCGGTGCAGAGCGGTGGTCGCAGCGCGGATCGCTTATGATCGAGCGGGGAAATTTCGAGATGGGGAAAGTGAAGGGTGATTGAGCGATCCCCGGCGAGTCTTCACGCCGGTTCTCCGGCCGATAAAGTGGGTCTACCTGCCGAAGCTGGGCCCGATTCATCGGGATTCCAGGTCCGCGAACTTTGAGAAAACTTTCGGGCTGTTATTCGGCAGAACTATTCAAGTCGTCATAACACCCCTCGCCGTCTTTATTTTTGGTCATCATGTGGATTTTTGTGCCTGGTGTTCCTGGCTGACGGATTCAAATCCCTGCAATGCCAAGCGGCCGCCTGAGGGCTTCGACCGTACCAACAACAATCATCTGGCGACACGCCCTTCGCAGAGCCGCGCGAGTAACACGGGGAGAACCAATCGACTGCGGCCCGCCTGCACGTCAAAAATGACTTTGAAACCGGGAAAACCAATGATAATGAAGAAAATAGTTGCAACACCGCAGCCAGTCTCAATCTTACTTGATGTTGATTCGCGAGTTCTGGTCCAGTTGGATTTCGATCCCCGCGAATTCGGTTGCCTGCGATGGGGTGCGAGAGGATGTAGGATTCGGAAACTCGTAAAAAGCACCACATGTGGACCTCGAGGTATTCAGCGAGGTGTCTCTTTCATATTAACTCCTTTTCGGCTTTCCACTTACCCTTTGTGATTTCAGACTTGGTATTTTGTTCATTCCTTCTCCATCGCGCTCTTATCCCGTGCTCGCTTTGCTCTTACTGTTAGGCTTTTCCTCATCCTTATGTTCTGACAGACATCTCAACCATGCGCGAGGTCTACTGCATCTCGCTGCTGCTTGCAGCGTACGCACGCGCTCAGTTGACTCTGCCATGGACTACCGACTTCACCGACGAATACCCAGAAATTGGACCCGATGGTCCCTGGCAAGCAGTCCTCGTAACGGTCAACAACACAAGGACAGCACTTTGGCCTAGTGGTTCCAGCGCGACCGAGCTCCTCACGCACGCAGTCAATGGCTCGTACGTCCCAAGCGAGGCTTCCAACAAGACGGGGAAAACGAGGGCGAACGCAGACACATGGATGAGCACCTACTTCCTGCTCGGCGGCTTCAGCGGCTCGGAGTACTACGACAAGCTGATTGTAGAAACGAAACTCGGGAACACCAAAGAACTCAGCACAAACGCGACAATCATTGCTGCCGATGAGTGGCGCGGCGTGGGCGACGAAGGCGAGGTTGCACCGCCGATCGGGTCTCTTGGCCTCGGACCCAAGACTTCGAGAAGCGACGACAGCTCGGTCGGCTCGATCCTTGAGCAGCTGAAGGCCGATGGCGACATCGAAAGAACGGCGTGGAGCATGCACATGGGCAGCGCGGCTTTGGACATTCCCGGGTCGTTTGTTCTCGGCGGATACGAACAGAATCGGGCACTTGGAAGTGTCGGAACCTTCACGCTCAACCAAGGCATTCCTGCGGTCTTCCTTCGCGATGTCTTCATGGGAACTGCAATTGGCAAACCGTCGCCATTTCCCGCTTCCTCGAACGCATCATTCTGGGTTGAACCCGAGGACCAAGCTGTAGACGTTACCAAGGCCTATGGTGGCCCTTTGGGATCTGCTGTTGTGGTCCCGAACCCAGTATCACCTTACATCTATCTGCAACCCGGTGTTTGCGAGGCCATTGCCGAAAACCTTGGTCTGAAATACCACAACGGAACAGGTCTCTATCTGTGGGAGTCGAGTCGGAACGGTTCGGTCGCCGACTTCATCAATTCTGCATCGTACCTGGGCTTCGTCTTCTCAGACAAAACCGCAAAAGACCTCACGATTCAAGTACCGTTCAAACTGCTTAACCTCACCCTCCAACCGCCTTTGGTGGAAAGCGAAGTCAGCTACTTCCCGTGCAAGTCGACCAACAGTTCAGGGGCTGGCCTGTGGCAACTTGGCCGAGCCTTCTTGCAAGCTGCCTTCCTGGCTGTTGATTATGATGGCGAAGTCGCCTACATGGCACAAGGACCAGGCCCGGATGTGAAGCAAAGTATCATCCGAAAGTTCAACGACTCCGTCATCGAAACGAACTGGACAACATCCTTTGAGGATTCCTGGAGCAAGTCCTGGACAGTCGTTCCCCTAGACGACGAAGATTCAACCACCAACGACAAGGGCATGACAAGTAGTGGTATCGCCGGAATTGCGGTTGCTTTTGTGGCAGCATGTTTGGTGGGACTTTGGCTACTTCGTCGCCGTAGAAAGAAGAGACAGGGACCAAACCCACCGCCTGATTACTTGGACAAAGCCGTCTCCTGGTTCAATGAGAAAAGAGGAAAGAGTCAAGTAAAGCCCGTCCCCAGCGATGCAAGCTCAACGGCCGATGACGATTATGCGCGCTACGCTTTGGAACAAAGGTTGAAGGGAGGATGGGGACCCAACGAATTAGACGGAGGTCACTTGCCCTCAGAAGTGGGAGGGCCTCATTACGAGCCGAAAGAGTTGGACTCGAGGGCAAAGCCCGCAGAGATGGGAGGACCAAGGGATTACGCCGAAGAACTGGACTCGAGAGTAATGCCTGCGGAAATGGAGACGCCAGTATCGTCCTACACGTATGCTCCGACGCCGGCCAGCTCCCGGGTAGAAAGGCAAGAGGCACCTCCTGACAACATGGTCTACGAGCTACCCGCGAGTATCGAAAGGACGGACAGGAGAAGATGAAAAGACGGATATACATGGTTATCTGAGTTTAATCTTATGATGGAATGTCACAAATAGTAATGCAACAGGTTTTTCCAATGTACCCTCGAATTCACTAAGTGATTATGGTTTGAGTGATTATCAAGTTCTAATAGCTAGGCTTTTATTCAAATTATTCCCTGAGTCCGCGTGACTCTCTAGGTTTTAGACAGCTTTCTAGAATTTGGTGATGTTGATGTCTGCCGTTCGTGATTCTATCGGTTGAAGACAGCTAAGTTCTCACAGTCATTTGTTCTCGCAAGTTCAACGATATTTTTTTCTTGATGTCTAATCCTATCTTCCTCCCTGTTCAGATGAATAACCAAGTTTTAGCCCTACGTGAATCTTTCTTCTCTCTCAATCTCTTTCTTTACGACGCTGGGCTAATCAGAGATTTAAAGTTGACTGAAAGAGGCGAACCTGAGGCCCGACATATTCCGCTGCAAACGGATATGAGTCTCCTTCGCATTCAGTCCCTTCTTCTGGCAATGTTCCATTCTGGAAGTAGGCTTTAATGTATTGTTTTGTACACGCTGAGGGTGCAGCAAGTGTCGTGTGCTGTCGCACGAATTGTTAGCAACATCTGCTGTGTAATTATTCGGAGTGGAAACATCAAGGACTCTTACGCCGTAGGAATTTTGAACCAGGACTGCAGATCCTGGAAAGCCTGCAGAGTTGTTTCTTGCGCTGACAAGCGGCGTGATGTTGTCAAATTTGTTGGCGATGAAAAGAATGGGATGTCTTGTCTCGCCCTCGAAAGGCCCTGTGGTCGTTGCCTGTAAGAACGTCTTCCAAAATTGATGATTTCGACGTTAATCACTTACCATCGAACCGCCAGCGTGGACGTATGTTTCTTTGGTTGCAGGTGATCGGGAACGGGACGTTTATTGACCCTGTCGCAGGGCTCAGCCCGATCAATTCTTCCGACTGCCTCTTCACCTCATCCAAGGTCAGGTTGTGGACCGGAGGATGATCGGCGCACATGATGACGGGGAAGGCATCATCTGTGGCCTCCAAGATCTCAGGGAAGGGTTCATATGGCGAGACCGGCCGCGGCGCACAGAGAGGGGCAGGCGCTGGCTTGCTCGGGTTGTAGTGCTCGTAGTAGGGTCGTCCGTCCCGCTTCTCCAAGGCTGCAAGGATCTTTGCAAAGTTCTCGAATAGGTACTGGGGCTGGTAGAGAGTTGAAGAAAGAAGAATTTTGAGCTTGGAGTATGTCACCACGGTCGGGAGCTCAGGGCCAACCTCTTCATTGGCCGGGACGACGACAGGAAGCGCCTTCAGATCAGCAAGCAGCTTGTCGAACCGCTCCTCAATGGCTTTCGGGGTAGCGGCGTGAAACGCGCACTTTTCAGGGCCCGCCTGGTGACAGAAGTCGTAGAAAGCGTACAAGACTTTGTCCGTGTCGCGCAAGAAGTTGATGTGCTGCGAGTTGAACCACTCCCTGAGATCGACGTTGCCGTCGTTGACCATCCGTTCCACCTTGTCAGGGTACATTGATGCGAAGACGCCGCCGAGGATAGTGCCGTAGCTGAAGCCCCAGTATTTGAGCTTGTCAGAGCCAACGAGGTTGACGATTTCGAGCATGTCCCTCGCCGAGGAAACAGTGCCGATATGCTCGAGAATGCCTGAGCCTCTCATGGCATTCTCGCAAGCTTGAGAGTACGCAGCTCCCCTGACAAAGCTCTCCGCGAGGGCACCTTCGTGGGCGTCAGGAAGGCCAGGATCCTGCAGGCCCCAAAGCTCGCGTTGTTGAGGTGAGTTCCAACATTCGATTCTGGGCACAGATGCACCAACTGCATAAAGTGAGCTTGCAATCTTCAAAACCTCGCGTGTCCCGCTCTCCACTTACTGCCTCTAGGGTCAAAACTAATGAGGTCCTGGAGTCAACATGTCAGAAAAGAGCCCAAATGGCCAAGAAGCGCTTGCGTCCAACTAACATGATTTTCGCCCATGATCTCTTGGAGGTACTTTCCATGATGCTTCAATGACCACACTCCAGAACCACCGGGGCCCTAACCTAACAGTTAGTCCGACTATCTGAGCAGCACATTATTGGCAATGATGCTTACACCAGGGTTGAAGAACACTGGTCCCTTGTAATCAGCCTTATCTGTGGCACGTATTCTAGTGACCGCAATGATAACACGGTGGTCATCAGTTGGCTCAAGCCAATTCATGGGAAGCTAGTGAAATCTGTCAGTCGGATTTCGCTCGCTACATGTTGTGTCAGACATATTCACTGACATCGAGCCTAGCACAATCGTATTCACCATCCTCGAAGCAGGGGTGCCACTCAAGGCTTCTGCTCGCCTTGATCTGAGTGATCCGTGAATGTCAGTGACCTAGACCGCTCTTTTGTCTTTCTTGGACGCGTCTACTGACACTTGACCAACTCCAGTTTCCAGGAATTCCCTGTTGATGGACATGTTGGCGTCCAAATGTGGTTACCGGAGTTGATATGAAGCTAGTCTTGAAGAGCGCCAATATCGCAAGCACCGAAACAGCAGCAGTCGTGATGGCCGTCTTGGCTTTGGTGTTTTGCCGGCTCCGGCACAGCGGAGCCGAGAACATGAGCTCGGCTGCCAACTTGTTGTCCATGTTCATCTTGATGGAGAAGGGTGACTCTTCAGCCAATGCAGTCCCTGCCTGCAGCCTTAGAACATTACAGAGAAAACAAAGAGAAGAGAGAAGAGAGAAGGACTGACCGACTCGGAAAGAGAGATCCTCCGGCTGACCTATTTCACAACTTGTGGGGTCGCCTTTTTCCGGATCGCCGACCATGTGGCAGGACACCCGCAGATGGTGTACCAGGTGTCTCGCTTCTTCGGGGCTAGCGCATCCATCGACCGTCTTGGCTGTGACCTGAAGCTCGTTAGGGTTGGAATTCCCAGTTGAGCTAGTCTTGCATTATCACTTTCATCTGATTACCTCGTCCTCTGCTATTGGGAGAGTCAAGACAGTTTCCAGAGCGCGGGAGAATGAGCTACCCTGTGTCAGGTCTTGGCCATCTCATTTAGCCACGTTTGCACTTACTCATTCGTGTTTCAAGACTTTATCTTCTAAAGTCCGGAACTGTCAGGACGCAAGTAATTCTTCGGATGGTACTAGCCATTATAAGACCGTTGTCGAGCCCCATGGATCCGCCCAGATGCCGGGTCGGCCTGCTCCATTATTAAGATAACCGACCGGCCGCGGAGCCCGGACGAATACAGGAATACGGTATGTCACCACTGAAGACGACATGTCTATTTCAAGGACTATTTAAGTTAAGGTTCCGTCTCGTTGATTTCAAGCTTATCACAAGCTATCTGCACATAGCTGCTATCAGTTCGTGATTCGATGATGGCTGTTTGACATTCATGTTGGGGGTGTGTGAAACCACCGAAGCGAGCGAGGCATGGAAAATGATCCCATCAAACATTGGATGAGTTGCAATGCGCTTGCCTATCGGGGCCGTAACGGATTCTCTCATCACAAGACCAGACAAGATGACAACATCCTCAATGTGATAGGTTGGCTTCCCCCGCGTAACCCCGCGCAGACGCCGAGTCGAGCGGCAGATAACGACAGCGGGATATCTTCCCGAGCTACGCCAAACTCTGTCAGGACGGTCGTCGGTGTTTGACGTGCCGATCCCTGCGAGTGGTGGTCTCTGCGCAACCATAATTCGCAGACAGACTCCATGGTTGGCGGACACCGTCTCAAAAGATAACTTTGTCGACTTGATCGGACCGCTGACGCGCGGTCATGACTCAAACGATGCGAGGCCGCCGCGATAGCCGGGTCGGTGCCTGGACGGTTCATCCGCGGTTCGACTTCATCTCACCCTTCGGTAGCATTTGGGGGTGCAACGACTTGTGATGCGATTCCTCACGTCTTCGAAGGGTCAGCTCCGGCCTGAAGCTCGGGGCCCGGGACAAGCAGACGGCGATGGCATCACGGCTGGCTCAGCTCACCGATATGTTGAGGCCTGTGGCAAGAAGGACCCAACAATAGACGAGCGGGATGTCGATGGTAAGTTCAAAGGCCCTTAGCCCGTGGAAGCTGGGGTTGGCACCATTGAAGCAGCGCAAGCAATCTGGGGCAAGAAGGGAAGATGGTTTGGTGATCACTGGATTGGCACTTGTTATGATCGTCTAGTAAGTCATTCTTACTTGACCTGTGGATAGTCTGATGAGCTTGGCTAATCGTCCGCCCAGCGAGCTTGACAGCACTACTGTGACCATTTACAATAACTATGCGACATCTTCCTTCTCAGCCTTATCAAAGTTGGCGACGCTCGGTACTGCCAGTGGTATCGTCTTTGCAGTGATCAAGCCCCCGATTGCTAAGCTGTCCAACGTCATTGGTCGAGGTCAAACATACATCTTGACGATATCGTTCTATGTTGGGTTATATCCTCATGGCATCTTCAAAAGATTTCAACGCATATGCTGCTGGATCAATCTTCTACACCGTTGGCCAGTCCGGTACCAACATCATGAACTACCTTGTCATCGCCGATGTCACAACCGCGAGGTGGGGTGGCTTCGCAATCAGCTTCTCATGCCGATCGGCTGTGCCTTCATTCTTGCGACCCTGCTTTATTTCAAGAGAAAGGCAAAACAAGAAGGCCTCGCACCGTCTCAAAAAATGACCCTCTACAGCTTCTGCTCCCAAATAGACCTTGGCGGCGCGTCTCTACTATCTGCAGGTTTCGCAATTTTTGCTGCCGTTGACTTTGGCTGCAGGTATCTCGAGCGCGTGGAGGACGCCGTACATCATCGCTCTCATCGTCCTTGGTGGTGGCGTCTTTGATCGTGCTACCCTTTTATGAGAAGTTTTTGGCCAAGCATCCGATCATGCCTCCACATTATTTTCGCAACCGAACCATCGTTCTATGTCTTTTTCTCATCGCCAGCGATTCGACAGGGTTCTCGTTGCACGCATACCTATTTGTACTCCTGGTCCACCGTCGCTCGTGGATTCTCTGCTAGGGACGCAAGCTTCTTCCTTTACACAAATGGTGTAATGCAATGCGTAACGGGCATCATAGCTGGTCTCGCCATGGCATACACGCGGCGGTACAAGTGGCTACTTGTTGCGGCAGCCTTTATCCGCATGATTGGCTACGGTGTCATGAGCCGTCTTCGAGGTGCGAACAACTCGGTCGCAGAGCTCTTTTTTGTCGTTCAGATTATCCAAGGTTTGGGCTCTGGTATAATGCAGTTGTCGGTCTTGGTGCCTGCACAGGTCGTGGTGCCGCACCGCGAGATGCCACAGATCACTGCCCTCGTTGTCTGCTTCTCAATCATAGGGGGCAGCATCGGCGCTTGTATCGCCGGGGGCATCTACACCAACACTTTCAAGTCAGCCTTGTGCAACTATCTCGGAGGCGGTGCTTCGGCGCAGCTCGTGGACTCTCTATTTGAATCGATCATTGGTACTGCGCCTGCGTGGGGGACGCCAGAGAGAACCGCGATAAATCATGCGGTAAGTTGCAGCAAAGAAAAGGTCCCCCTAGGGCTCGCTGACTTTGCAAAAGTTCTGTGACGTGATGAGATACATGGTTTTCAGCGCCGGCACTCGTGTTGTCCTGGTTCCTACCCAACTTCGAGCTACCGTAAGTGTCACGTTGTGGGGGTTTTCGCGTCACCACTAATTACTTTCTAGCGATCGCCATAATCTTGTTGAAGACTAAATTTGGTAACATTGATGTCCCGAAATAACGGTTCAAGAGTGGTCATGACTGAGATACAGGAGACACTGGTTTCAGATTCGCCAACTGTGCTGCCGCCTTGACCGGAGGAGCTGAGAATTTTGAGAGGTCATAGACATAGACCAACTTTGCTGGATTTTATGGCTGATCTGGGTTGCCCCGGTGACATCAGGATACTCAGCACTATCCCTTGCCTTCGCCGACAGGTAGGCACATCGCTTCGCTCTCGTAGGAATCAACCATAGCCCCTGAAATCCGAAACGTTACTTTGTGCTTTGTCGTAGTCGGAGACTGGTCCGATGTCTACATTCCATGGATATATCTTGGCCGCCTTGAGCTAATTTTTGAAGACAGTACCGATAATTCGGTGGAACATCTTGTACTGAAGTACTTCGCAATGTTTTCCTCCCAGAGTTTCCTTTTCACGCAAAATAGAACACATCGGACTACGCGTCTATGAAATTCCAAAGGAACCCCTGAAACCCGGCCGGGCGGGAAGCCCCGCAACAGGGCCGCACCGGCACGGAGCTTATCCCGGCTAGCGGCCCGCTTACCAGAACAGGCGCAAGTTAAGATTCAAAGTTGACGCTATCCCGCATCACTCCTCACGCACGGTTGCATTCTATTTCCACCATTGTCAGCCCTCGCACTGGCAATCCAGGCGAGGTGGCTTACTGTTGGGGCTGACTTGGTCCGAGGTTTTTGACCTGAAGGAGCGTCTTTCCAGCGATACACCCTTGAGCATTCGACGTCTTAGTGGGTAGCACAGCTTTCTATCCTCGAAAAGCCGAAATGTGCTCGCAACCCAAATACAGGCGTATCCAATTAAGAATGGCCTTTTGCCAGAATTTCATTGTCGAAATGTCTTTGGCGAAATGACGCTCACCAGATCAGCGCAGTTAAGAGATCCTACTATATTCAAAACATTAAGAGCGCCTTGTGGTTCTAGCCAAGTCCAGAACAGACGCTTACTGCACGTGGCAAGAAAAGAAGCGCCGTCTAGAGCACCGAGTTAAACTGACCGGCGTGGCTTGGTTCGCGTTGTTTGTACTTGGCAACACCTACCTACCTTCAACCAAACCATCGGATTTGCTCGCTAATCCAAATTAAAGTTTTGGGACTAAATGCGGACGGAAGTTGCACTAGGAAATCTGGGACAATAATTTGAACATTTTGCGATGTTGAGTGTGTTTTCAGGCGACCTCCTCGCCGCACGGAGACTGACCGCATTGTGGCTTTCGTCGGATCGGTCTAGATGCTTGCCCACAGATCGGATACCACTTGGCCACAACAAGAGTCAAGCAAAGACGAAGCTCTCGCGATGAGGAAGAGAAAGTTATATAAAGGACTTAGATTCTCTCTGGTAACCTGTCTTCTCTCTCATCATCACAATCACTCTTCAGATCACACTTGACCACCTCAGTCTCTCGCTTCCAACCCACATTCACTTATCACACTCTTTCAAACGAGAACTCTCTCATAACCACCTACTATCAAAATGCATGTCCCTACCATCGCTCAGGTTGCCACTGTTGGCATGGCTCTCTTCGCCTCTACTGCTCTGGCCGCTCCCGCTGCTCAGCCTGCCGGGCTCGTCCAGCTTCGCGCTGAGGGAAGCGAGGTAATCTCTCCTCAGCACTTTGGCTTATCTCGGTGTTGTATGCTAATCATGCTTCTACTAGGCCTTGGCTGGCGCTGATCTCGTTGCTCGCACCTTTAGCAAGCAATGCAAGCGCACCTTCTGGAACCTGAAGGGTAAATGCAACGAGACACCTAAGCAGTGCAAGCGTACCTTCTGGAACCTGAAGGGTAAATGCAACAAGGGTGCCGACAAGGGAGGTGACAAGGGCAACAACAAGGGCGATGACAATGATAACAAGGGCAACAACAAGGGCGATGACAATGATAACCAGTATGGTAACAAGGGCGACAATAAGGGTGGTGATGATGATGACAACAAGGATGACAACACGGAGAACAAGAACAACGGTGGTGATGATGGCCAGTATGACGACGAGGGCGCTGACAAGGGCAGCGTCTCGGGAGGAAACGAGAACGGCGGTGGCAACGATGACAGCTACGGAAGCAAGGGTGGTAACCAGGGCGGCAAGGGTGCCTGGCGCCGTCAGGAGACTGATGAGCAGGTCGCTGCTGAGGACGCCCCCGAGGACGCCCCCGAGGACGCTACCGAGGATGTTCCCGAGAGCGACATCAACGGCGATGACGTTGACGACGAGGACGCTGAGTAAGCTCCTCACAAATCCCACCCTCTGCGGTGTTCATCTGAAAGCCGACCTGCCCTCTTGAGTGGCCGCGCTTCCCAGTACCTTTCTCAACGCTCCTTGAAAGCCTCAGAAACTTTGAAGTCTTCAAGGTGGATGATGCTCTAACTTTTCAACCTGTAACATATCATGACTAGATAATTCTCGGTATATATACTATCTGATTTGTCTTAAACGAAATACACTGTGAAGTATGCTAGCTACCAGGTGACTCAATCACTTATTTTACAGCCTTGAGACTTCTGTCATTTCGACAGAGTAGACTAAGATGGCTGTAATTTTAGCCAAGAGTGTACCATATTCAGTTATGATCCTAAGAAACAGATCAAATTACGACTCGCCGCAGAGCAGAGCCTTGGTCTCTTATATATCTTCTATATCTTCTGAGACAAATTATGTGTCACTTCAGGTCCTTGAGACCCAATTCCGGCAGCGTACATCATGCACGCCATGACTGGGGGACGGCCTCCCAGGCCGAGCTGCCCAGGGCTGGCAGTAGCGACTTGGCTCAAAACAATCACTTAGACGTTTATGCTAACAGTGTATGAAGTCGCTAAGATGAGGCTGACTAATTTTTGCCGAATTGGTGAAATCAAGGAGCTAGAGGTTAAGGGGGAATAATGCGACTCGCCGGATGCCTCCCAACGACGGCTCACATTAAAACCCGAAGTTAGCGAGATCCATTATGCAATGCAATACATGCACTCAAGGACTGTTCTGAGTCTCTAGAAAATAAATCAAGTTGATTGAATCATATTAAGGGAAGACTCAATAGGAAATCTAAAGCTATGTCTCCAACAGAAAGCTTCCCGCAGACGTCCTATTGGTGAAGCCGCTGGGCTAGTTCTAGCCTGACTGACACAACCAAATGATCGACACCTGTTAAGTTGACGTTTGTTCGTATTTGAAAACTACTTATTTGATGGATTCGAACGATACTAGCTGCTTGAAGTCATCATTTTATAGCTTCATGCGCCATTGATCCATTGCTCCTTGGTTGCCTTCTTGACGCCAAATTTCTGGCTCAAAACCACCCAGGACCCAGTTACGACCAATTAAAGGCTACTGTATCCGCGTTCTCACCAAAGCCTTTCTGAAGCCAATCTCTCGCGTCTTCCCACGCTATGAAGCCCAAGTTATTCACGTTCTCCTCGGTGATCAGCTCTTGCATCATCTTGTTGATAGGTCCATCGCGAGGCCACTTAACAGGGGCCGAATAAGGGTGCTTCCGCCGCTCGTAAAGTTCTTGGTTGATGAACGGCTTTCCAGCTTCCTTCAAAATCCACTTTTCACTCAGAGACTGGCGCGCTGCACTCAGATTCTTCCACCACAAGCTTTCTCCTGTCCCGAGAGCCTCCCCGTCTGCCTGGCTGTACGCGATCTTCAGACTCGGAGGGAGACCGTTGACATACTCGACTAGGTGATGGTCCAGAAACGGTGTTCGAGCTTCAACACTATGTGCCATCTCTGTGCGATCGCCGAGAGATGTCAAAATCATGTTCGCGAGTGAGAGCCTGGTATAGATCCAAAGGCTTGAGTGCAGCGAATGCCACTTCTCTTCCATCTTCTTGCGAACATCAGGAGGAACGGAAGCAGCCATGATATCCCTCATATCAAGATTTCCGTACTTTTCCTGGACCCACGGGGCGAACAAGTCGCTGCTTGGTTGACATCTCAGAGAGTTTTCGCCGACGGCCAATGCGTTCTTGGATTTGGTTTTCCAGCCATGATCAAACATTCCAACTCGGTCGAACATATCCTTGATATCCTCACACATCTCTTTGTACATTCCTTCTCGCACGTTGTCTTCATGAGCCAACGCTGAACCGGGCCAGGTATGATCGGGCTCCAAGAGAAAGTCCGGGAAAAGAAACGGGTATCCAGCGAAGTGTTCGTCTGCACCTTCTCCCGTGAGGACTACGGGCACCCCGTATTGCCTCGGCAATGCGGACAGACAGTACTTCCCCACACTGTTGAGATCGAAATGATGATGCTCGTTGTGGTAGACTGCACCGGCGAAGTTTCTGGCTAATTCGGTCTCGTCCATGTCCTTTTTCAGTATTTGCACGCCGAGCCACTCAGCAGATCTCTCGGCAATATCTAAATGATGCATTAGTCGAAACGCGTTTTACCCGAAGGCGAAGGCTGGCGTAGTTCTGGTTCACTCACCAGCTTCATTGAACCCCGAAGTCTCCGGGAACTGGATGGTAAAGCAGGCTATGCGCTTTGTCGCATCTTGGTTCCCGAGCATGACCCCGTCCTCTCGGACCAACTTCGTGACAATTCCCGCGACAATTGACGAGTCGATACCTCCAGACAAATAGATTCCCACCGGAACGTCAGCACGTAGCCGGAGTCGAATCGCCTCTATGAGACGGGTCCTGACTTCCAGAATCATTTCGTCCAAGCTTCGGGTTTCTACTTCTCGCTGATTTGGGTATTACTAGACTTGAAATTCACACGGCGTCGATGCCAGGGGATACTCACTTTATCTCGGTATTCCGGGTCCCAGTATTGATGGTGTTTGATTTCACCATCTCTGGAGACTTCCATCCAAGTACCAGGATTCAGCTTCCACACGTTTTTGAAAACAGTGTTCTCGGCACGGAGAGAAGATCCGCTGATGAGGCCGTACACATTCCACTCGGGCTTCCATCCCAGATCCAGGAAGCCCTTCATCTCCGAGGTAAACAACAAGCTACTTTCGGCACCTTCGTCATGTATGGTCCAGAACATGGGTTTAATGCCAAAGCGATCGCGGGCAGCAATAACCCGACCATCTCGCTCATCGTAGATGACAAAAGAAAACTCGCCACGCAGGTGTTCGAAGAAGCTTGGGGCACCGTAAATTTTGTAGAGAGCAATCAACACCTCACTGTCACAATGGCCCTTGAATTTGTAGCCATGGTCACGAACGCAGCGTTCTCTGATGGCATCATGGTCGTAGATTTCCCCGTTGACAACGGCGTGAATCTTTCCATCGTCGCTATGCATGGGTTGCACTCCATCTGGAGAAAGATCGTTGATGGCTAGGCGACGATGACCGAGGCCTACAATGGTAAAGTCAGAGATGCAACAAAGCCTCTTCTCTGAGCAAACCTACCAACGCTTTCGTCTTCATTAATCCAGACACCGGACGCGTCAGGCCCACGGTGAGCAATCGTCTCGAGACTCTTCTCTAGCTTCTGATGAAGTGTACTGCGTGTGGTTTTCACATCGTGCTGAGATCCGTTCGACGCTCCTCCTCCGTGACTTTTTGAGCCGATGGTGCCGCTTGTGCCGTTGGTTCCGTGAGCGTAGTCGCTCCGTTTAAGCTTGATGGCCGCCGTAATTCCGCACATAATGCGATGACCGAAACTAGACGATCTGAAGAATTCTAAACCAGACAAAACATTCAGAAGAGATTTCGACTGCTGATTGAATTTCTCTAGTATTAGGATCCAAGGGCGAACGCGTGTAGCTGTGCGGGGTGGTGGTTTGACCTGGTTTGACCGGTATGAGCTGGTCACATGTGGTTGTCGGATTCATTGCCGAAAGTAGCGGGACGGCCAACAATCAATTCAACTCCCCACGTGTCCAAACCTTCGCGTCTAGCCAGCAAAGAGTTGGATACCACCTGTCTTCTCGAATCTCTACGTCGCATGCAACTTAATACACTCCCTTGGCCGGCACGCTGAGGTGGACAAGCTCAAGGCGAGACGGTTGGACAATTTCTTTTACGTACAATTTTGAACTTCGGACGAAGACATGACCTGCTCTCACCTCAGCAGGCTGGAAGAGCAGAATCGGATTATCGGACACTCTGTTCGAACAAGGATCCTAGTTCGAAGCAGACGGTCTGCAAATCATAGGCCCCGGGGAGTTAATGATTCTGAGGCCATTGAGGTCGACGATACCGAGCCTTCGCTTACTACAGTAGCTCTAGCTGACTTGATTCCGGTGGAGGCTGGACGTATGGCGGGGTAGATTTACACTTCGCAGGGTCTTGGATTGCTTCGTCTGAGGATACCTAGCAACTGGCATTGGCGATCTTCTTTCAGCCTGTTACTTCTTTCCATCCATGTCGATACAGTGGGCCTGAGAGACTTAATTGCCCGAATAAACAAAATCTTCGCCTTATAACCCTGAAGACGGCAACTTGTGGCGAGGTCTCGGCTGCAAGGCCAAGACATAGTCAGTCGATAACATTGAAAATCCTGAAAGTGTCATCTAAATTCGGAAGGAGGATTTCCCCTGTGACATGGCATATCATATACGACGGCGGTGAGTTTTACGAGAGCCGGGTAACATATGATTGGAATCTTGACCCATCTTGAGGAGACGGCAAACCGACCTGCCAAGATTAGCAGCGTTGAGGCAACTCAAAATGAGATTATGCAGATTGCCAAAGCCGTTGACCCAACTGCCGAGTGGGACATTAAGCACTGTCGGACTGAGGATCTTGAAAAGACTGCGCTCGAACGATGGGCACAGGGTGACCACAGTGAAGAGGTGGTTGATAGGTTCATCAACCGTGCCTTTCTTGCCAAAGGATGGGGTGGTTACTTCCCGGAGACAGACAACAGGATGCTAGGAATTGAGCCGATAGGCAGGAAGGGGCTTGAACAGATCATTACAACGGCTATGGAAGGTTGAGTGTGGGTGTCATCTCGAACTTAGTAGGGACGGATTTCAGTGGCTTCCGAAATTACAAAATTGCTGCGTTGCCCGAAAGCATGATTGAAATGACCGATTGATGCGGCTACAATACACAACCTTCTACCTATCTACTTAGATGTCCGATGCTCAGCGTACTGAAGTATGTGTCCCGGTTCGCTGCGAAGAACAAGATTATACCACTGATCGGAGCTAATCGCTGAACTCTACAGGCTTGTTGACGGCAAATATTCGGACGGTCTCAAGCTCAAGACTGTCAAAACAAGCTTCCCGTATCCCATCACTGCTGTTTGGGTGACTACCGGCAACTTTTCAATGCTGTACCCCTTCAGCGCGAACTCCCTCGTGCGTGCCGCCGTCTGTATGTACTAGCCGTCCCATGTGGCTTAGTGCGATCTTTCACCGTCCTGATTTTGTAGTACTGTAAGCTGAATTGTGTTGTGCATAGTAGAGCACATGATATGGGTTAAATTTGTGTGAGAAAGTGTAATTACCCAAGTGGGTGGCAAAAGGCACTAGAAGCTGAATTCTGCTGCTGCGTGAACCAGTATGGTACATTAGACTAGTCATCTGATAGACCCCAAACAGCTCGAGTCTGGGAATCCATGCCTTTGCCAAAACCTGCAGCTTAAGGACGCATTTTTAGAACTTCTGTTCAGCCCGTGCGCCTCGATTGACCCTTGAAGTCTGGTTACCATCCAGTGTGATAGTATGGGTCCCAGCTTTGGTGCCTTTGAGCATTGGTTGTGTGTTGCTGTTGGAACGGCTGGTAATTTGGGTTATGCCAGGCCGTCTGGTGTTGATGTTCTAATTGTGTCCCAGGAGATGCCAGAGTTGTTGCGGAAGATGTATTCGTCGGAACCTGCTTCAAGTCGTACATGGAATCTCGGCTATAAATCGAAGCATGCCGCATATCGTAGGAGGACTCTCTGTGGAGAAGAGGCTGGCCCATGTTGGGATCTGACTGTGCTGTGCTGACATCATGAGATGCGTGGTACCCAGAAGGCATGTGGCCCGATAGACTGTCTTCCAATCCAACTTAAGGATGTGTCAGTCTCTTGTTAACTTCTCTCCCATAAGGCACACTTACAAGCCAGGATGTAAAATAATTCGGCCACCACGGGAACCCAGGCAGCGAGTGCGAAAACCTGGCCGAATGTCCACTTATCGTTCTTGTCGAGACCGCCCGCCGCGTCAATGATCTTTTGGCGGAAGTGCGTGAAATACGCCAAGATTCCCCACATCAGAAAGAGATTGATCCAGGCAATGAGAAGTCGCCAGATGCCTCTCCAGGTCTTGACCCATGGCTTGTCAACCATGCCCGGAATCTTGAAGCCAGTGGTGAGGAAAACGGTCATGACCAGCCACATCAATGGCAACCCGATAACGAGGAACTGGGTGGCTTTGACGACGTTCCAGTATTGTGAGCCTCGTTGATCGCAGTCAAAGTTTTCGTGGCCACTCTTCCGCTGGTCGTAGTCCACTTCGGCTCGAGGCGCGAGGTAGACGACCGATGCGCTGAGTCCCCACAAGATGAAAAGGACGGATCGGTGAAGCCACTTTCTATGGCCATCGTGTTTCACCAGAGCGTAGAGGAGCATGACCGGGAACACGGAGAAGTTGGATGCGATGAGAGACAAGGCGTTCTCGTATACCGCTTCACCAGAGGGGAGATCTGGGTTTACCGTCTCCCTCTCGTTTTTCGAAGTTATCGCCGAGTACAGAGCTGCGCCCAGCATTGCAACGGCGATCAACATAGCGCCGCTGAGGAACATGTCTAGCGAGCCGCGGAAAGAGTCGAGAATCCTTTCGCTAACTGATTGGGCCTCGTTCGCCTTTCGTGGTTTCTTGTGCTTGGTTTTGTCGAGATGCCGGATACTTTGGTGAATGGTGAACACGACGAGATACATAGTTCCAAGGAGGGCTTCGAGGAAGTACGAGACTACGACCTGCCAACCTCTGAGTAACACGTCCCACGATTCCATCCTGGGAAACATGGTTACTTACTCCGATTCCACATAGATCCTGGCTACCGGTATACCCGATGGCTTTACAAAACTCAGCTTCGCATTTCTTCTTTGGGCCCCAAAGAATGGTGTCGTTGAATCGCTCGCTGAATTGGTAGTACTTGGGATTGTTCGAGTCGGCTGGGACTGGGGTATGCATCATGTTGTAGGCGAACCACGAGCTTACTTCGGCGTACCACGTCGTCACGGTCCAGTTGACAGTGTAATTCGAGGGCAGGGCATTGAGAAAAAGTAGCATCGACAACTCCATGCTCATGCCGCGTGTCTGACTTGGATCCCAGGGGTCTGGTTGCACAAGAGCCCCTAACCACTGACCCCATGCTGAACTTCCGTAAGCTCTCTCTGTTGTCTTTCCTGGGTTTGGAATACTTGCCTGTACAGTTTTGGTTGAAGTCAAGCTGGTCCCAAGTCAAGTTGCCCGGGACCCAAAGGTCATCGTGAGTCGTCATCTTGAGAGTGTTTCTGCCCTTTACATCGGCCCTCTTCCAAGTAGTGAACTCTCCAGCTGTCAAAAGAACCTCTAGAAGTTTGATCGGAGAATTCTAGGCGGGTACTGGCGCAGCTGAGAGGGGGGGCAATGCAGCGTTCTTAAGGCCAAGCCTCCCGAGGGGTCGACAACGTGTTTGGACTCGCATTCCGCCCTGGAATACATAATCTCCGGTTTCCAGCCGCACCCGATTTTCTTTTTTTTTCATTGTTCAAATCGCACGGGATGTGTAGCGTGCATTTGGGCCGGGGTGATGCAGCTGAACCTCTGGGGCTGACAGCTAAGTCGAAAAGGGATCATTCATCGAGACTAACTGCCGTAATGAGACTAGCTACTGCAAGCCACCGTCGCTAAGTTGAATTGCAAGTTCTTTGGCTACGCAAGGCTGCCCATTCACAGCAATTACATTGCGCCAAACTCGCTTGAGGACTTCGCGCTGCTCCGCTAGCGGCTTTAGGCCGCAGAGCTGGCTGTTGGGGCTGGCAGTTCGAAGTTGCCGACGACTGTTCTGCGCGGTCGTTTCCATGTGGCGCGGAAAGGCTTATGTACACAAAGATCAACGATAAATGTATAGTCACGAATGTTTCCATCTTCATGGTTGTAACATGGCGTTGCTCATTTGATTCAGTGACCAACCTATGGTATTCCTTGAGGAACAGGAATGCATGAATGGTAGCTGCACGTGTCTATTAACATTTTGGTTTCCAAAGACCCAAATTGTGGATGAAGGACAGAAACTTTCTCAACTTCCCGGCCTTCGTCATCCTTACCTTCGTCGTCCTCATCTACATCGACCTAGCATTTGTTGCCGCGGGGTTTTTCATTGATGTGTATAATCCTCTGCATTCTCGATGACCCGAGCCTGAAGTACTCCAAATAGTTAAAATCGTCACACTAACAAACCATTGCAGCTTTCCCTTACTCTCTTTATGTTGTGTGGGCCTGGACCTAGAGCTTACAATCATTCATTGCTGATTGCGCAGATTATTTCTGATGATAGGTAGTCACTTGTTCTCAAATCCGCCGTTGGCGTGAACATTTCTCACAGGAATCGTCCGCCATGAGGTTCCCGTAATTTCAGGTCATTCTGAAAGCCTCAGTGCAACAGTATAGTGTGTTCTGTCAACATTTCAGACACTTCAACTGATTCGCTATCATCAATTTGTGGTTTGAAGCTGCGGCTTCATGGTAGACATCTGAGCCGATCTGATTGGTTCGGTTTGCTTTCCTACTTGCTGTTTCTCACATCCCCTGTTCCAAATCAGATGTGCAATTCCGCTCAAGATGTTTGAATTATGGCTTGAGGGAGGATCCGATTCATCCAGGTTACTCGAGAGGGGTGGTATCCTCATGGGCTGTGATCGTGGCAAGTAAAGATGTAAAGGAGAGGAACGTCACAGTGGTTTCTGACATCGAGACTTCGGCATGACTTGTCTTATTGAGTTCGGAAACCAACCTTATGGCATGCCTTGAAAATGTAAACGCTGTACGTGTCTATCGCGGTTGCCCTTTCTTCGGAATCCAACACCTCTTCCCTCGGAAAATTTGCATCCCTCGTAGGGGCAAAAGTATGCCACGGAACCTTCGGTTGTCTCAGGATGCTTCTCCCTCCGGTGACGGTTCAAGTCTTTCCTGAGATAAAACGCAGAAGAGCAGCCGGCCTCTTCGCATCTAAATTGCCTCGAGTGCTTCTTAATGCATTGACTATTATAATTCATGAATCATCATCAGCTACCACATCTTAGGCCCTGTTAGAAGCTTACTTGAGAAGGTATCGCTTCGGATAAACGCGTTGACAGGTGTAGCATTTCCAATGACCAACTTGTCGATTGCCAGCCCTGTCGGTATCCTGAGCAGGCTCGAGAGCCTGTGAGCCGTCATTGCCATGTTCTTCATCGGGATATTGTAGAGACTGTTCAGGGACATTGTCCTCTTCAACTTCGATTCGATCTGGCCGGTGAGCTTCTTGCTCCCCATGATGTTGCCCAGCAGGCGGAGGTAAACTTGTCGAAGGACTCCAGTCATATTCTTCGAGAGGCCCTCCACTGCCGGTCTGTACCCACGAGGGATCAACGGTTTCGAGTGATTCTTTGTGATGATGATGAAGTAACCCTAGACCAGCCGAGCCTAGCGGGTTTGAACTAGAGATGAAATAGGCCTACTGATGAAAATGAGGAGTAGTAAGCCTGCTGGGAGATGTGATGGCAAGAGCAATGGTTCAAAGGCCAGAAATCAAATTCGCGTTGAACGAGCGATTTGGTCGGCAACGAAGATCGTGCTTAAAGAGCGATCGGCTTCGCACGATTTGTGCCGGCCTTGGGGAAGAAGGAGAAACTTCTGGCGAGAATTGGGGGGGTTCAGAGGCATCTTTATCTCCAGCACATCCTTCTTACAAGTCTCAGATGATTGGTGACGAGGAATGGTAGGCCTCAACTCAACGTTCCCGAAGGTTCAACATCACCCTGCATGTTCGGATTCTATTCTTGTAGGCCTCAACTCAATATTCCTGAAGGTTCGCCATCATCCTGCATGATGAGATTATATTCTGTTAGGCCTCATCTGATTATCACGACATGTGAGAATAAATCATTTCTGGATCATTGGATTAACTGGCTGAGGCTAAGGAGAGAAAAGAAAGGTTAGTCGAAACCTCATTACAGATATATATATAAAAGGAAGGTGAAATCCGAGTGCTCAACTTTTGCAACCACGTCTTTGTGCCACAAGTTTCCTCACACAGAAACTTTTGACCGAAGAAAAATGTCTTTGTTTTGCTGCAACTCCGTTTTGCCTTACAAGGCGCAGCGTACTGATCATGAGATGAAGTTTGTTAACTTTATGGCCTGGGCCAAGTCCACAAATTCAACCTCTGAGAAAGTCATCTCCAACAACATATTACCTGCACAGGACGCCGTCTATGCGATTCAAATGGTGCGCCAAGTCAATTACGGACCCTTGGAGAGTAAGCGGTATTTTGTCTGCTTTACTGGACAAGACCGGTCCTACACCGAGGTTTCTGAAGACTTTCTCATCCGGGCCAACTTCCAGAAAGTCAACTCGTATGTAACTCCACCCCTCGAAGATTTCGATCTGCCTATGATTCGGTTTTTTTCCTAATTTATCCATCTAGCTACAAAAACTTCAAATGCGACAATCATAACAAGTTCCATGAATTCAACCTGTACCAGAAGGATCCCGTCAACAAGCATCATTGGAGAGCTAATTTAGCCCGCCCCGGTAGTAACATCGATCTTTGAGGACCTATGTAAATGACGGAGATGTGTGGTCCCTCCAGCGTGTTCCAATGAGAAAGATTTGGCCGTCAGAAACATCATTAATGAATTCGGGTGGGCTTTGCGAGGTTATTTGTGCTGAATTTATACTAGGTATGAAGTTGACGCGGGGATTCCTTGATGGGATGCGCCGCCCAGTAATTATGTAGCCTAGTTAGTCTGAATCAAGAGTGCTGTCGCTTCCGTGCCTCTCTTCCAGCCTGCACATGGACTTTCACAGCTATGCTCCCTTCAGCGACAACTTGGTTTTGTGGCGCTGCGGCTGGGACACTGGCGCCACTAGCTTGTGTTATCTGACAAAAACAGGGGGCTGGTTCGATCCTCGATCCGAACGCCACATCGCGTGAGGGCTCCCTCAGTGGATGAGCGGTTTGGAATGCTGAACAAACAAACCGAAACTTGCTACCTTCGTTTTGTGTGACGAGGACATGGAGGCCATTGATGAGCATGTCTGGGACCGAGTGCGACTGTGGGCATACACGAGAGCGACAGTCTTCTTCTTCATGTCAGCATCTTATGACTTGTGGTGCTTAAAGGCTTTTGTGAAGTACCTTGGCGAAGTAGAGAAAAGATTCCCGGAGGGTCAGTCTGTGAGGATGAACCTGTTTCTGGTGTTGACAGTTGTCCTGGGGAAACATCTTGCTATATGCCAATGCGACAATGCTTATCTACAAGAGGCGGAAGTTGAGCAAGAAGTCTTTCGGGTGGAGCCATGAACAAGCCCTTGGGGATTTTGAGTCTGAGTCAGAGCCACTCGCCAGGCAAGATGAGGCTGATGTCGTCTTGCCTGACTATTCCAACCTCAGCAGTCAAGATGCAGTTGTCCCAACAGAAGGCTGCACCAGCTAGTGCCAAAGCACCTATGGTATTACAATTAAGGAGTCTCTTTATTGTTCAGCACACCATTATCATGTTCATTTTTCAAGTTTCAATTATGGATTGAGTCTGAAAGAACCAGACATTGCAGACAGGCCGGGTTACTGCAGGACGATGTGAAGTGCCCTTTGTCTCTTTGTCGAAACTACTTACTGCTTGCGTTGTATTTTCCTGAGTTGTCTTTGCTTTGATCGATGTCAACTTGAGCCTTCATTGCCGCTGTTGCTGTTCAATTACTGCTGCTGCTGCATTGTGGGTGGAATATCAGGTTGCGGCTTCTTTGTGGATTCTCTATCCCACCAGCTTGAGGGCGCATAAAGTCAGCCTGACTGGCTTATTTTCGAGAGGACGGAAATTCCAGTCATAAAAGCCAAAAGCAGAGCGGATAGATCAAATCAGTCAAATCAAGTTACACTCAGGCATCAAGCCACAACTCACAAGATGTACCTTTTCAGCAAGACCCGAATCGCTTGCTCCCGTTCCCGTTGCGCTGGCAACGTTGACTACCACGAGCGGTCTTTCCAATGGATGGAGGAAAATAAGCCAGACTGTACCGCTGTCCATTGGTCCGAGCCCGAAAAAGCGAAGCCAGCGGACTCGCGGCTTCCTCGCAGCAATACCGTAGGCTCCCCTGACGTCTACGAACATTCTTCCACTGGTAAGTCTGCTCCCACGCGGACCGGGTCAATCGGTGGCGGTCGTGTGAAGCAGCTTGTAGCTGATTATGAAGCTCGCGATCGCCGCGCTGAAGAGTTGATCGAGGAGGCCATTCGACGTAAGCGAGAAGCTGGTCGTAAGTCTAAAAGCAAACCCCCGGCTTCTTCGACTCCTGAGGCCGCTTCGACTCCTGAGGCCGAATCCCAAACCAGTGCTCTTCCTACTGACCTTGAAGGAGACGAGGAAGATTGGATCCAGGTCAATAAGGGCTCTGATCTGGACTAGACGAGAGACTTGTGCGGTTTTCCAGCAGAGTGTTGGACAAATCTAAAACCTATTGCTTAATTGATGTAGTTAGTAATGACAGAGAAATGATGAATTCTTTGTCTCTGGCTTGCGTTGTAGGTATTTCTTTCACTAATAGAACGGTAGTACCTTATTTCCACTACTCATTCTTGAAATTCGCTTGAACTGAGCCTACTGCTTCACTTGCTTTCAGCCCATGAGACAGTGTGACCTGTCCCGGGGGCCGGCTCCTGACGAAGCTCACTTATGGATATGAAATTTGAAAGGTGAGGTGGAAGATGCCTGATATGTTTGAGACTTTTTGCTGTAACGCCATAGCCTCCTTTGTCTTTGTCGATTGTCTGATAACCACTTATCTTACAGAAGTACTGGATGGTATTCATGTTCATTGTTCAGGAACAATGGAATTATGCCGCAACCCACCATCAGAAAACGTACAAAATGAAACTCGAATCTTCGAAAGAGTATTTGAAGTCAAGTTGGCGCAACAGTTCTCCTCATGGCTGGACAGGAAGTTTCATCCCACCCTGCGCAAAGGACCACAACACTGCCATTCTCTTCATGGACCAAGATAGAGAATACTCCTTTAGATTCCCGGATCCCCTCGCCGTTTCCGACGACTCTCCGAACACATTCGATGGTCCGCTGGATGTATCTCCTCCCCCCTCATCTCCCGCTTCCGCGCGTTGGTCGGTGCTTAGTCTCTCGGAAGCTTCATTCGAAAGAGTGTCCGAAGCAGATGCAACTTCCTCTCGGTCTGCGCGATCACTGAGAAGCGTTCGAAGCCTCGGAAGTCTAGAACTTTCTCCAACACCAGCCCTTTCGGACTGGGGTTCTGATGACCTGCTGAGTGACAGTCAGTCTGAAAGCGGCTCATCACTTCGAAGTTCTCGTTCCGCTGCGGATCTGCGAGAGCTGCAAAAACTACCCCCCGTAAAGTTTGTCGGCGATAAGTACGGACCTGCTCTGAAGTGGTTCATGGCCCAGAACTTTCTCGACGAGAGCTACAAGCCTCCTCCACCCGGATTCTTCGAGGATCTCCGTCGACAGACAGAGGCTAAGTCAAATTCTGAACACCAAGCAAACAAGGCACCCGCTGGTGACTCTGCCAAGGCTCCGTTTTCGGACTTCTCGTTCGAGGGCTCTAAACACGATCGTAGATACTACGCGTACTACAACACGATGCTCTGTCGCCGGAGGGTTCAGCAAAGATACCGAGACCTGGACTTAGTATCTCATAGCCAGTTACAGGACTGGAATTGGTGCGGTTTTCCTGGCTGCCAGGCAGCGGTTTGCCAATACCATGGTGAGTCTCTGAGTGAGGACGAAGACGAAATTATGAGGCCCGCCCCAAAATGCTTATCCTACTCGGAATCTCGGAATGATACACGTGTTTTGAAGCATCTTCTCGAAGCATTGAAAGAAGTCTCGAATCAAACATGGTTGAGTTTACACTGTCTCGTGTCTTTTGCCGTATCCCCGCCGGTCCTCCGCGCCGCAGCGGACTGCGTGATGTTGAAAGCCGTATTCGACGAAGACCTCCATTCGGCAGCGACCAAATTGGAGGAGATAATTGGAGAGGTCGCGGCATCCGCAATCGATGAACATAAGAAGACCCATGAAACACTCCCATTCGATGCCGAGGCACCAACGCCGAAGTCGACTCCTGAGAGGCTTCTTCAGTTCTTCATGAGACTGGATTGCTGGAGGAAGAAGCAAGCTGAAACTGGCTATCCATGGGATTGGCCGCTCGAAAGTTGCATGAGAATCTTCAAAGAAATCCTTGACGCATACGTGCGATTCTTTGATGATGATTATGTGGTTTTGAAAGATGAGCCTCAGGGCATACATGTGCAAAAGATGTGGAAGACTTGGCTAGAGAGTTATCGGCCGTGGAATGACTATGATGTGCCCTTGCTAAAAGATTTGCAAGTTGAGATTTCTGGAAGAGCTGGGCTCACAAATCAAGATGAGCCAACTCTTTATGAAGGGATTGGCCTGAACAAGGGATGTTGGTGGCCGAGCCGATCAAGGGCAGCTGGTGTTGATGAATCACGAGAGCATTGAGCAGCAGGTAGTTTTGATATATGACTTATCAGATTCCTTTCATTTTTCGCTCTTATATAGTCCATTATATCAAATCTCTTGGGCGGGAAGGTGCAAGTCTATGAGAGCAGCCTTGAGTGCCTGCCTGCCTTGCTACTCCCCGCCTGGTTGAGGCCTCATTCACCATTGTCTTTTCATCGTGCACTCCAGCAACCAAGGTAGGCCATACTTTCACTTTTCGGCAGTTTTGTTTCGTCCCACACCATCAATTTTCTTCCTCCTTCTTTTCTACTGGTCTCTTCCTCCTTCCTGCATGTCCTTCACTTTCTTCATCTTTCCAAGCTTCGCCAGAGTTGTTGCTTTGGACTCCCATTGTTACCTGCATCCTTCATCATCAGCGTATTACATCCTGGTAAGAGTAGTATCGCGACTAAAAACGCAGAGATGGCTTCATCAGGCGGCCTCTACCCGACGCCGACGAAGTCTTGGTTCAGCCTGACAGATCGCCACCACCTCATGCGCGTCCTTGACGTGGCTGGATACCCGGTATTCAAACTTCACTCCGCCGTATTGATCGGTCCCGCTGATACTTTGATAGCGCAAGGGAAGGGACTCGTTGACCCTCGAAAACCTCACCGAAGAGGCCATCAGAAACCTCCGTGAGCGCGACTACCACCTCTTTCAAGATGAGCTCCCCGACTACCTCGACCGTGCCAACCGATACGACCGCTTGCCTGGCGATCCTCTTGATCGTCTCTTCGCCGCGCTCCCCGTCCCCGAGGAGGACGACGGTGGCGTTCACCCGAGCAATGCACTTACCCTCGCGGCTCACAACCGTCGCATCGTCGACGCCCTCTGGCCCTACGCCAACTCAGCTCTCGAGAACGTCGTCAAGCTCTCCAAGGACCCCAACGCCCACGACTACTGGTGGCTGACCCGATTTGCCTTCTCTCTTTGGGACCGCACTGATATGTCAATTCGTTGCACCTTCACTCAGCTTCTTGCTCAGCTCACGATTTCCAACGTGGTGCCCATCAGCCCTGTGCCTGTTTATCCCGACTACGGCCCCGTCATGCCTGGCACCTACCCCTCGTCCTCGTCCTCGTCCGAGGAACACCCGGCCGAGAACAAGCAAGCCTGGATCCGGTACTCGCGATGGATATACGAGGGACGAAAGGACAGGACTTCTGACTTCGCGTTCAGACGGTCGATGGCACCCACTAGTAACCTGAGGATGCGCTTGAAGCTCGATCAGTGCAATCACTGCGACAAAATGCGTAGCGAGCTCCCGCACAACAAGATGTTCTTCTGCTCAGGCTGCTACGTCAAGGAGTTCCCGCATATCAGGCGCATGTATTGCTCCCAGGAGTGCCAGAAGGCCGATTGGGCAAACCACTTTGTGATGTGCCAAAGACACAGACATTTTCTTCGGGCCGTCTTGATACTCGTTACCGTCATTGAGATTTTCCGACTCGGGACGTACACCAATCTCATTTCTGTTGTCGACATGCGAGAGGATCGGAAGATTGACGACAAGAAGCAGAGCCTCCGCCGGGTTGTTCTTTCACCCGTCATCTGGGACAGCGCTCACTGGGTAGGCCGTCAGATCTTCAGCGACGCCAATAAAGCGTCTTCGCTGGGACCGACTCACCAACAGCGACTCCTGGCCTGGGATTCGGACGATAACCTGTACTACCACCTGAAGACAATGATTCAAATGATCCTAGGACGTGAGTCTTCCTTACTCTCATTCCTTTCGCTGTTTTTGTCTTCTCTCAGCGTTGTTCCTCGATATTCATCCTCCTGTCCTCAGTGAATGCCGTTCCCGTCTTCATTACTCCGCAGCCTTATCAATGGTATACTGACGATAACAGCTCATTGTGATACCTTGGTCGATATGACGGTGTTCATTCGCAACGCGGAAGACTGGTTCACAGTCGGTTCCAGTGATGTCACTCGCGAAAAGGGTCAGGTTCAGGTCTCAAAGGGCAAGGATTCGATGTTCTGGCCTCATCACGTTCTAAGCTGTAAGCTCAAAACGCCGGAAGGAGTGAACGATGTCGAAAACACATTCGTCATCGACATCAATTCCACAAAGTTCGGACGCAACCTCTCGGCTTTGCCTTTCGTCGCCTTCGCCAGGTGCCGCAGTGCCGCAGTCCTCGGCATAGAGGATATTAAAGACGTAGGAGTACACTGGTGCCCCCCCGCTCAGCTCGGCCTGGTCGTCGCGCGGGACATCGTCGCCAGCAACTGGTCGGAATACACCAAGGATTACTTGGCCGAGTTTATGGCCAGGTTCAAGAGGCCCGGAAATCTTGCGAAGCTGAAGGAGGGGCCCTTTAGGAAATACACGTCCGAGTTCGTGAACATGACGCGCGACTCCATCAAGGACTCGGTCGACAGAATCAATGCTTCGGGCGGCTTCCGGAAGTACATTCATCACGACCCGAACCCGTACAGCCACGAGTACACCATCGGCATCACCAAAAACGACGAAGAGGTGGAGCTGTACAAGAACATCTGGATGGACGGGGAGACACACCGAAGTCTCATGGGACACATCAGCGCGCAGAACCAGAAGCTGCCGAACGGATCGGAGACGTTGCGTCTGGTTGCGCTGTGGATCAACCGGCTCGTGAAACAGAGACGCAGCGCCGCCTTCGACGCGCCCTTTCTCCTCGGACAGAAGCTCGCAAAGCACTACAATCTCTCGGGAGACTTCATTGAGGATGAGTATCGGGCCATGGCGGCGTCCTGGATGCAGTGGTGCGGTATCAAGAAGGAATCAGTGGGTTCCTTCTTCAAGTACTGGGACGAGGTCTTGGACAAGGACATGGAGACGGCCGACCTGTTTCGAGAGCTAACGAAGCCGGGGGCCGCTCTTGATCGCCTCCAGAAGATGAGCCCCGAGGAACTGGATGGGTTCATGAGTGTCGCGGCGTTCATGTCGACCGCCAAAGACGGGGACGAGACCGACATGGACGTACAGGAAATCAAGGACAAGTTTCTCGGGCTCAGATTGTGAGTCATGATTTGTTCTAGCCGGTTGAATGCAACGAAGAGGACCCAAATTGGCAAGTTCGAGGGAAGCATAAGATGTTGAATGAGGGCTCGTAAGCCGACGAAGGCGAGAGAGATGGGTGGGCAGAGGCGATGCCTCGATTAGTCGGTGAAGCATGTGAGCTGAAGAGAAAGCGGGAGCTGAGAACGTAAGCTTCAGTCGTTGGGCAGAGCAGAGCGTTGTGTTGATTTATGTATGATACCCTCAGCCGAATACAACGAACCTAGCAGTATTTGAGTAGTTGTGTTTGATTGGCCAATCACAGATGAGCTTAAAGATGTGCACGGGCCACACGAAATTTGTCCGATTGAATTGAAGATGAAGCTCAATAGCTTCATTGACTTTTTTCCCACCACCACCACCACATTCTAGCGGCGGGATAGGCACTTCCTGATCAATAGACACGTACGTTGGCTCCAACCCATTTGATGTGAATCAGTACTGACATGACCTGCTAGAATGCCGCCCAGGTTACCACAACAGGCCGCGCGCGCCCTGCGCAGGCTCGCGACCCCGTCGACGCCGATCGCACGATACCTGAGCACCTCAACTCCCTCCCTCGCGGAGGCGCCGTCCGCCGCCGGCCCTGCCAGCGCCCTCTCCCGGATGCCTTCAGATTACGTCCCCGTCACGAAGCCCCCGTCCGCACGCCCCCCCGAGACGCGCAAGTCCCAGCTCATTCGAACCTACACCTCCCTCCTCCGCACGACGCCCCTGATCCTCTTCTTCCAGCACAGCAACCTGACGGCCGAGGAATGGTCCGCCGTCCGTCGCGAGCTGAACGCCGCCCTCGAAGCCGCCACGCCCGAGGGCTCGCCTCTCCCCGCCCGCGACGTACACCTCCAGGTCCTGCGCACACGCATGTTCAACGTGGCGTTGAAGCTGGCCGAGTTCTACGACCCCGAGGTCGCCAAGGCGAACCCCAACACGCCGGTGGGACGCAAGGGACCGCTGGTGCACGATTTGAGCACGGCGGCGTACGAGGCCATGAAGAACCTCGAGGTGCCAGAGGACTCCGCCTACGCGCAGATATCGCCTCTGTTGTGCGGTCCCACGGCGGCGCTGGTGTTCCCTGCCGTCTCGCCCGCACACCTCGCTGCGGCGCTGAAGGTTCTCTCGCCCAGCCCGCCGGAATTCGCTGCGCCCACGAGGAGGAAGAAACCCAGTTACTACGAGCCGGCGGTTCAGAACGGTCTGCAGAAGTTGCTGCTCGTCGGTGGACGGATTGAGGGCGACGTCTTTGACCTGGAGGGTATTAGGTGGGTTGGTGGCATTGAGGGTGGTCTGGATGGCCTCAGGGCACAGCTCGTGTACCTGCTCCAGAGCGCGGGTCTGGGTCTTACGAATGCTTTGGAGGCTGGTAGCAAGAGCTTGTGGATGACGCTGGAGGGCCGGAAGACGATGTTGGAGGACGAGGGCAAGGAGAGTCAGGAGAGCGAGAAGAAGAGCGAATAAACGGACGGGTGTGTATGATATAGTCCTGTACAAGTGTATAATGAGGAGACAGCGGATCTCTACTACAGAGTCTACTTACGACATACCGTTGACATCTTTGGGCTTTTGTGGCAACCATGTATAGGCATTGCAGTCATGTGTGTATCCTGTGCAGCCTTCGGCAGCCTGCTTTTGGCATGAGGAGTGGTGGTGGTGGGCATAATTAATCGCCGGGACGTCCTCATATGAGGTAAAGGGCGCCCGCGTCGAGACTACTACGGAGTATGTGTACACTAAGGTAGAGAAAAATACAAGAACAAGATCAACGAAAAGCGAGAGCAAGCAAGCAAGTGACGATGGTATGAGGAGAGACTAGAGTAAGAGTACTATCTCTTCTACAAATGTTGGAACTTGATTTTGGTGACAGTCACAAATAAGCATAGCTAAAGGCGCGCAGGATTGATATGAGATTGCGACAGGAATGAACAGAGCACTGCGGTATTCGTAAAACTTCCTCACTTGAGCTTCCATTGATAATGACCTCTCTTATCGAGGGGCATGGATGACACAGTCCTCCGATGCTCGTGTGACGTATCCTAGGTAACTCATTTCCTGAAAAAGGCCAACGAAAGAATTTGAATATAGAAAACAATATTGATACCTCTAGCTCAAATAACTAGGGTAACTTGCTGAAAATGAAGTATCTATGTTCTAACTTAACCACTTAACCACCTCTGAGGGTTGCCCTAAGCAAGACCACTCTGAGTGACATTCGAAGTCATCGGTGGTGGCTAACGGACGGGCAGGTCCATCCTAGTGGGTGGCAGGCGCGGGGCGGGAGCCACTAAGATGACTGCAGGTGGCCTGCATGAACGCGACGCCGGTCCGAAAAAGACCCCTAATTGAGCTTGGTGGGCGAAGCTTCAGTGGGACACGAGTACCTCGAAGGCAGTAAGAAGCTCTCCAGACCAGCTGACGTACCTCTGCTTCCTCCACGAATTCCTCCACGACACACATCACCAACACCACCACCGCCCGCCCGCCGCGCCGCTCGACTCGTCCTGACTGTCGGATCTTCGACGTTCATTCCTTTCTTCTCACGAGCGAGCGCTTTCCGATAGCAAACTCGAAGCGAAACCTGTTCCGATCCCGTCGAAAGGCCCTGCAGCCAAACGCCAAGATGGACTTCGCACCTTACCAGTCATCTCCACCAGAGCGCGAAAGAGCTCTGTCTCCTCCTCTGGCATCGCCACGCGCCTCGGCCGATTTCCGAAGACCATTCTCGCCATACAACCAGCCCTCACCGCCGCCTTTACAACATCCACAGCCCCAGCGCGGATGGCAACCGAGTCTTCCTGGAGCGTTCCCGACAGCCGACGCACACAGAGAGGGCGTGAGCGAGTTCGACACGAGTTTGGGACTTCGATTGGATTACGAGGCGGCTCTGGCGTACTTGGCTTTCCCGCCGGTTGGCGCCATTCTGTTGTTAATCGGGGAGCGGAACAGCGACTATGTGAGGTACGTGGAGTATATTGGCACATTGTGAAGTATTCGAGCTTCGAATCATTACGAATTGGCGCTCTACCTATCCAGCTCGGCGTTCCCTCCGAGAAGAAACTTCTATCGCAAAGGCCACATTACTGACGGAAAGCTAGATTCCATGCATGGCAGTCTGCCCTTCTCTTCACAGCGGTCATGATCTTCCATTTGGTGTTCCTCTCGTGGTCAGCATTCCTCAGCTGGTTCTTCTTCATCGGAGACCTCTTTGTTATGGTTTGGCTGGCACTGAGGGCATATCAAGACGCGGACACATTGGATAGGTACGTGTGCGAATATTCAAACATCAACGTGCGCTTACAAGTCGCAGGTTTGAAGTTCCTATCCTCGGGGCTTTGGCCAGTCGGATTCTGGACGACGAATGATTTTACGAAGGGCGTAATGCTGTAAGATGGCGCCAACGCGGTGTGATGACTTTGCTATGCATAACCTATACCCTTTTAATCGGTCGAAGATATATGAGAGTTCTGAATTGAAGGCTGGGTGTATCCCGGGAGGAGCAAGCTGCTTTAGACGTTGCGAGAATTGCCTTCAGATATGACATTGTAGGATGAGCTTCTTTGAAGCACAATAGAAATTCATGCCGACAGAATTCAGTCCTGTGTCATTGGGTTGGTTGCTAGGGTGTTTGACGCTACTCGCTGCAGATGGGATGACATACAGTGTCAGAGACCGTGTGATCAACGAGCCGGCACAGTAACCGGATCCGGTCGGACTTTCCTCCTAGCGCTTTCCGGCCTAGCTGGCTGGACGCACAGGGCAACACCAGGCTGATTACGCGACGGTTGCTTGCCTTGAGCAGCTTGAGCCTCACTACCTCACCAAACGCAGCTCCGAAGCTGTCCCTTTCCCTCAACACAATCCACTCCTCGACGAACAGCAACGGTCCCCCTCCCCGATCATTGCCATCAAAATTGACGTATTCACGATTGAAACGGTGATTTGTTACTTCTAGCTCCTTTTCTAGCACATTAATACCCTCCACGTCCGCACCCCGCCATCATGTCGACCCTTGAAGAGCTCGACGATCTCGATCGTCAGGACCAGAACGACAAGAAGAGAGACGAGGGCGACAAGGACAAGGACAAGAAGAAGCCCACAGGCGACGGTGATGCCGACATGAAGGATGCAGAGGAGGAGAACGACGACATCCTCGACGATGAGATCTTGAACCTCAGCACCCAGGACATCCAAACCCGCAAACGTCTTCTCGAGAACGACTCCAGAATCATGCGCAGCGAGCTGCAACGGCTTACGCACGAAAAGGCAACCATGGGCGAGAAGATTAAGGAGAACCTGGATAAGATCGCCAACAATCGGTACGCCCTTCCGTCTGGTCTGTGATAAACCAGTGACTGACTTGCTCCACAAAAGACAATTACCTTACCTCGTCGGCAATGTTGTCGAACTGCTCGACCTCGACCCCACCGCCGAATCATCGGAAGAGGGTGCTAACATTGACCTGGATGCTACCCGGGTCGGCAAATCTGCTGTTATTAAGACATCTACAAGGCAGACCATCTTCCTTCCTCTGATTGGTCTCGTCGACCCGACGACGCTAAAGCCTGGTGACCTTATTGGTGTTAATAAGGATTCCTATCTTATTCTGGACACTCTCCCCGCCGAGTATGACAGTAGGGTTAAGGCCATGGAGGTGGACGAGAAGCCCACGGAGAAGTACACCGATGTCGGTGGTTTGGACAAGCAGATCGAGGAGCTGGTTGAGGCTATCGTCTGGCCTATGAAGGAGGCCGAGCGATTCAAGAAGATTGGTATCAAGGCGCCAAAGGGTACGTTGCGGTATCGAAATTCGTGGTTACAAAATGCTGACTTCTCCAGGTGCCCTGATGTACGGTCCCCCGGGAACCGGCAAGACGCTGCTTGCCAGAGCCTGTGCAGCCCAAACGGATGCTACATTCCTCAAGCTTGCCGGTCCTCAATTGGTACAGATGTTTATTGGCGACGGTGCGAAGCTCGTACGAGACTGTTTTGCCCTCGCAAAGGAGAAGGCACCTGCCATCATCTTTATCGACGAGTTAGATGCCGTTGGTACGAAGCGTTTTGACAGCGAGAAGAGTGGTGACAGGGAAGTCCAGCGAACCATGTTGGAGCTTCTTAACCAGCTCGATGGGTTCGCGTCAGACGACCGTATCAAGGTGTTGGCCGCCACCAACAGAGTCGACGTGTTGGATCCCGCCCTCCTCCGTTCAGGTCGTCTCGACCGCAAGATCGAATTCCCCTTGCCGAACGAGGAGGCCCGCGCGCAGATTCTCAAGATTCACTCTCGCAAGATGAAGGTTGACCCTGCCGTTAACTGGGGCGAATTGGCTCGCAGTACGGACGAGTTTGGAGGTGCCATGCTCAAGGCTGTCTGTGTAGAGGCCGGTATGATTGCTCTGCGAATGGGCAAGAACAAGATTAGTCACGAGCATTACGTGGACGCGATTGCCGAGGTGCAGGCCAAGAAGAAGGACGTAAGTGTCATTGACAGCCGCTTGATCGTGATTGTGCTAACTTGCTCCAGACGGTCAACTTCTACGCTTAAGCCATTCGTGTGTGGGATGCCGCTGGGTACCTGGGATTACTGCTTCTGGCGGGAATGGGGCATAGACGACTCGATTGCGATAGACAACATTGTACGATTATCACGGACACCCAAGCGGCTTTTTAGGAATGGAAAGCAGGGTTGGCGAGGCCAATACGGTCCGACACTGTGGTGGTATTCTATGCTCGGTGATTCTGATCTTACTGGCCCATAGTTGTGAGGCCTCTTGCCAAGTGGCAACATCCTCCATGGCCTCTTCAGTTAGGCTGGCACGATGTTGAAGGCAAAGCACTTTAAAACTGGTTCATGAGCCTGACGATCCAGCGCAGAAACGCGTAGTCGACGAAAGCGCGTCTATTGTCACATGGAATATGCGATCGGCAAGCATTCAGGAACAGCGCGGGGCTGCTGCCTCTTCTTAGCTGCAGCGAACACAGACCTTGTCGAGCTGATGAAGATCACATGCGGGAGGCTCAAAAAGCTCCATTTCCGCAAGTCTTACATGAAAAGACACGCATCGCCCTCAAGGCTATCGGTATGTGTGGATTACGGCCAAGTGGCACACGCCTCGATACCACGTCGTTACGTAGATAACCAAACACACTCGGTTCCTGACACCCACAACCCCAACTTCAATGGAGCAGCCAATCGAAAGAATCAATGGCTACGAGTGCTCGGCCCAGCGGTGGAGAGTCTTTTCCAAGTAATAACGGGTGGCGGTGTTCTTCTGCCTCATCACCATTGTCGAAGCCTCACTGGCGACGCGACGTTGTCGGTTGACCTTGATTTGTGCAGCTGATCTCTGCCCTGTCTGGCGCCGCTTCCAGGCCGATTGAGCGACAGGGGGCCTCAAGATGGCAGTCATTCCCTAGCACTTCATGTGGCTTTCTCGTCCTATTCTCCCGGGCTCCCTCTGGGTCCCCTCCCCTCTTCGCGGTCTGGTATTGGTGACCGGGAGCTTTGCTGTGAAAGGAGGTGATGAATGAAAACAGGCGAGGTGACATCGAGGGAGGCGAGTGTGCTGTCCCCCCATGCTAGCGTCAACACGTACGGCTTGCCCGGCTTCGATTCTTGGGTAGCCGGCAGGCTGTTCTGTTCTGTTATGCACATATTTGAGGTCTGAGAGAATGTAGTCTGTTCTGTTTGTCAAGAAGCGTGGTCAATGACACCTCAATGTGGCGGCTTAGAGACGAGCTTACCGATGGTCCGGACCGCAGCCGGGGGCCAGGACGATGACGCGATGCGGCGCCGACCCTCTTCGGCGATTTTATAAGCTCAAGGCACAAGGCACGAACAGAAGTCAGAAGCTTAAGCGCCGTTGGGGGGATTGCGGCGACGGGTCGCCTTGATGGGCAATGTCACGGTAACCCCTACGCCTGAGACATTTCGGCTCCCCGATCTCAACTCCCCCTTCAACGGCCCCATATGCCGGTCTGCGTCCGACTTCGTGCCGGGTCGAGTGACGGGGGGTGGTGGTGGTGGTGGTGGTGCGTGAGTTTAGAGATGGCTTAATTTCCCTGGTCATGATCATGCATGTTCCCAGCACAGCTAAAGACTCGCTGTCGTCTGAAATTCCCATCCCCCTAATAAGCTTAAGTTCTCTATACTAGCTACTTTCTATAGTTTAGGAGTATTTTATACTACTACTAAAATATACTCCCGTTCATCGCATTTCTTTTTGTACTTTTATGGTTTGGGTTTCTATTATTATCCGGCACGTTTTTCCCCCCAGTGACCCAAGAGGTGAAAGACGGGCATACATAAACGACGCACAGCTCACCGAGGGACTTCGCCGTCGTGAATGAAATGCATCGTGGCGTCGTCGATCGCGAGTGTATTGAGCCACTCAGCCACGGCGTCACGGCTTGGACACACGAGGAGATCGTCGGCCGTTTGAGCGACTCTCTAGCGCTCGATTCTGGAACTCGGTGTGATGGACCCCCTCCCCCTACTTCGCACACTTTGCACACTCATTCCAGAACACCCAGGATGGGCAGACTTGCTCCTGGGATGGGATGGTTGGTGGTGGGTGCCGGCAGTTAAGACGCAGGGGAACGGCGCATATTACCCCCGGCTTTCTTGATGTCCTCCGAGGACCCCCAACGACATTCGTCGAGACGTTTTTTGGTGCTTGCACACTTGGCGGTTTGCTTTGGTACACTAACGAGTTGCCACCAGCGAGGTATCCTTCTCCCTCATTTAAGAATGACTTGTCGTCTTTTGACAAGATCATGTCATGTTGTTTTCAGTCGGTGCTTTGCTGGTCTTGTCGCCGCCCGCATATTCCGTGCAGTCTGGGCTGGACCGGTCCCGAATTTCCTCGTGCGTTTGTAAATCGCTTCGGTGTAATAAGGCAACGATAAAGCGAGGAAACCCAGCAGAGTGGGAGAATAGAGTGCTTGCATTCAAAGTCTCCGAAGCTGCCGCCACTGCGACCCCAAAGCACCGTGGTGACGATCACATCTCCTCCCATCGAGGACGGCTCGGCTAACTCATGCCATTTTCGTCTGGTACTCCTTTCTTCGGGGCCGCCTGCCCGAATTCCTGTTCTTGCAGAGAACGCTTGCTTCAGGGTCCTTGGAATCTTCGATACCTGACGTATGCGGTGCCCCTGAGGACGACATGGAGTCTGTTCCTGGACGGGTCAACCGGGGCTGCCGCTTTGCTTCCATTCGATATTGGATAATGCCGTCTTGTTCACAGATGGAACGATTGTCTCGGTGGGTGTGGGTGTGGGTATTTGGCGCCGCCGAAAGTCTCAACCCCGGCTTCTTGTCGCATTCTGTATCTGCCACTTTCGTCAGTCCAATTTGCGCCGCGTTCATGCCTTTCGTCCTCGAACCGAGGTGTCGTGGCTCGCGGTAGCGATATATTGTCACCCGTCATCTCTTGTTTGAGATTTGGAGCCTTTCGTCATGGTGGTTGGCCGCCGGGGAGGCTGTGTGGCGGTCGTCACGCTTGTGATCCGACTGATGTCCTCGAGGATCTCTCTTGCTTGCGCGGAGACGCAGAATCGGGAGTGAGTTCTGTTTGTTTTTCCTTGTTTTGTGAGCGTTGCCTCTTGGTGTTCAGGTCGAGTGGTGGCCACACGTATGCGCAAACATGCGTCACTGCAGTGCGGTGGCAGTTCCCCTTGCGTAGGACCCATGGAGCTGATTTGTGCCTGCGTCTGGTTGCCTCGAAGGCATCGTCTCAACACAACCCATGTTGACGACCACGTCAATACCTACCTCCTCAGGAGGGGGGGAACCAAAGCCGGGGGTGTCGCGTTTGTCTCCTCATCCCTGCCCAACGGCGTCTAACTACCCATCGACTAGCCTTATTTCTCCCGCTTTTGAACGTCCACTTAGACGACGACATGGAGGCCCTTTTTCTTCGGTGTGTGGGCGACACCGACCTATGATGTTGAAGAATCGTTGCCGTGTAGCTTGCCAAGGTCACGGCTAAGCGGTCTCCTACCACGCCGGGACTGGGGGACTCGATGTGGCAAACCCCTCGAGGCATCCATAGGAGATTCAGGTACCCGATCTGATTAGTCCTGGTTTCTGATGCCGGCGGGTGGAACAGAGTGGCTTTCCGCCTCATACAACCTCGAACCCTGGCAGGGCAAGCTGGGGGAAGAATGTGGCGGAGGTCTCTCAGCTTTGTCGAGGAGTCGAGGGGTCAGGAGATCGACACAGCTTGTGTTCGTCACTCCACGAGCTTGGAAAGGGGGTATACTCTGTCCCGTTCTATGGCTCCTGGGGCCTATCGCGATGTCACCCTGGCCAGGGTATCTCGTTGGATGTGGTCGTGAGGCGACGGGAGCGTGTCTGATTCTGTGTTATTGGGTTGGGGAAATGGGACATCGTCATCGTGCTGGAGGCCTGTGACGAAGGTCAAGACTCGGGGTTTGGTTGTTCTGGAATCTCTATATGAAGGGGGAAGCTTCATCTGTGTTTATGCTTTCTGTCTTCCCATCCTCATCAGCCCAAAGACCACCATGACCACCACCACTATCAGCTTTTCAAGCCTCGTCTTCAATCAGGTCTTCGTTCAGATAGACGTATAACCTTTGTCATCCCATAAACAAAGAAACAAATCAAAATGCAGCTCCTCGTCGCCGTCACCGCCCTCTTCGCCAGCGTCGCCCTCTCGGCGCCCCTCGATGAGCGCCAGACGTACGTCCCGTGCTCCGGCCTCTACGGCACCTCGCAGTGCTGCGCTACCGACGTCCTCGGCGTCGCGGACCTCGACTGCGGCAACCCGCCCGAGGTCCCCACCTCGGCCGACAACTTCAGCGATGTCTGCTCTGCCATCGGCCAGCGTGCTCGTTGCTGTGTTTTGCCCATTGTAAGTCTTTCCTGCTGGTTAAGTTCCAACTTGATGAATGCGTTGCTGAAGGCTTTGCGATAGCTTGACCAGGGCATCCTCTGCAATACCCCTACCGGTGTCCAGGACTAAGCGTCTGATGGACCGACCTGGCCAGCTTTTCGGACAGGATGGCGGCTTCTCGATGTCACGGTTGAATCGGACGAGACAATTGGTTTCGGACTACGGCAAGCTGCAAGGCTGTACGATTTCGGGGGTGGTGTAATTGTACTTCGATTCACGGGCAACAGTTGATATGCCGTGGGAGGATCACGGGTTAGAGGCGAATGGGCTGGGTGGATAAAGTCAGAGAGGCTGGATATTGAGCTGCTGTTATGCGGCTTGCATAGAAAGTTTCTAGGTGGAATGAGATTTCCTTGAGCCGTAATCGGGGTTCGCCTTGATCGGTCAGTCCCGGGCATGATTTGGTAAAGACCTTGGCCGAACCTTCCTGAGCACTTGCAGCTAGACGGAGGCTATACTTTATACAAAGACTTGACTCTTCAGAAAAAAAGGGAAACGGAATTTTCCCGCTGTGTCGAAGAGGCTTTTCGCGGCCGAATTCAACTCGTTATTTCTACCGTACAACATTGTCCACGCCGATGGAAACGACAGTGCCAGCATTGCAACGGCATCCGATTAGGGATGGTGTATTACGGCCGGAATAAGCTGACTGATAGCTCGATCAACTAGTTGAGGACAGATGAGTTGAGGAGCAAACTGCAGTCAAGTATGAAACTTCCTTTGCTCTCGTTTTTGCTCATAGCTCCCTATTTACCATCCTATTTACATTGCGAGGTTTTCTTTGCGAAATGGTCGAATCTATGTGAGTTAACTTGTCTCCCACAAGAAGAAGCGTCTGACTTTTGTGATTATCAGCACGATGCCGTCGTAGTATGCCTGCAGCGCTGCACAGGGTTGCTGGAAGCAGAAGTAAGGATGACGCTGATGGACCGGTCCAGGCCCTCCGTTGCTTGGGACGAATCTCAAGGTGAGAATTCGGTATCGGTGAAGCATGGGAGTTTTGGCTCGTCTGCGCACTGACCACGCGCTGGCGTCAGCTAAGCTACGATACCCCACAATCCCATCAAACGAAAGCAGTGGCGGTGCGTGAGTGGTTCGAAAATCTCCTCTACCGCGGTAAATGCTGGGGTTAGCTCAGAATGACATCACCGGAGCATTTGGTCCTGGCGCCATCGCGATTCACGATTGGCAGTCGGCTCGCTGAGACAGGCGGCGGGAGCGAGCTACAACGAGAAGGCAGGAGCTATCCGTACCTGCCATCAACGTTGGTCAACAAGTCACCTTCTTGAAGCCTTCTCGTCTTCTCGGCTTCACGAGATATTCTAACAGTTTGGACATGTTGGGAGCATAAAATGGCATCCCGTCTCCCCAGTTTTCCCATCAAAGTCCAGTTTCACCAAGGGGCTCAAAACTGACCTGCAACCTTAATGTTCAGCGCTATGCACGCGTTGACCGGTACGTATCGCGCTTGGTCCGGGCGGCAAGGTGGCAGCCCGTCCACTGCTACGTCATGCTAGGAGGAGACCAGCTCTCTGAGTGGCCACAGCAGAAGCTCCCGCATCGTCTTTTAAGCAGATCATCGCCTGCCCCGGTTGATACCAATGCGTTGAATTGACGTGACCAGCCGCAAAGCTCTCTCCGTGGCCACCTTTTGCCTGCCCTGGTTTTTTTTATGTTCTTCTGCAGCTCTTGTCTCTGAGGTAGACCAAGATGAATTGTGGATGCACAGAAGAATCTACAGGTGCTCTCAGATCGGAGGTAGGAGCATCCAGCCGCCTTACATCCACCTCCTTCCGTCCACCGCAAGTGTTCCTGCAACTTCCCGTCCCCAACCGAGCACTTGCCCCTCCCTCTTCAGACATAGGTTTACTGGCATAATGTGCAGGAAATCGTCTCTTTTTCATGGACAGCTCAGGCAAGAGCACACCCAGACCCAGCCCAGCTTCTTGCCTCATCAAAGTACGTACAGCAAGACCAACACATTGGGCTAAATGCAGCCACAATTTCCCACAAACGCTGTGCAGTGACGTGATGGATTCCTGACGTTAGACGTGAATTCTACCTGGCCAACGATCAACCTACCTACCTAGGTACTTACCTACCTTACCTTAGGTACCTCACCCTGCCGTCAAACCCTCCACCACATCGACGTACGTACCTGCCTACCCTTCCCACCAAGTCCCCCGTCATTGCGACCCGTCTCCCGTCTTACGTCAAACAAAACAAAACCCATCCGCCCCTTGGCACCTATCCATATTTCCCTTCTCCTGCCTCACTTCACAGTAACTTCATCTTGTGTGTTCTTCTCTAAACTCAGTTCTTCCAGCTTTTCGTGATACCCCTTCCTTACCACACCTGCTGCTTCATTGGAAGACTGATAGCAGAACATCGCCATCATGCGTTTCCTCCCTGCCGTCTTGACGGCTCTGGCTGCCCAGGGCGCCATTGCTAGTTCCTGGTTCTCCAAGGCTGGTAAGTCCTCAGATCTTGGAATTATTTGCTCCAGCGTCAGCATCATTTTTAACCAAACCTACCGCAGCTTACAACAAGTGGCACGAGACGGAGCTCGAGCGCTGGCTTTCCGACCACGATATCCCCTACCCCACTCCCGCCGACCGCAAGGATCTCGAGAAGCTAATCGAGAACAACTGGAACGACTATGTCGTCTCTCCCTACAACTTGTGGGACGCCGACAGCCTGCAGAAGTATCTGAAGGCCAAGGGAGTCGAGACCGAGGCCTCCGCCAAGGCTAACAAGGAGTCTCTGGTCTCCCAGGTTCAGAGCAAGTGGTACGAGACGGGAGACCAGGCCCAGGATGCCTACCTCAACGTCAAGGACTGGATCTTGGACACCTGGACGGATAGCCAGCTTAAGGCTTTCTGCGACAAGCACGATGTTCCTGGTGCGTGTGGCTTCATCAAAGTCGTGATGCTCCGAACTTCCTTACTGACATCATTGCAGTTCCCCAGCCCCGCCAGCGTGACACCATTCTCTCCAAGGCCCGCTCTAACTACGACACCATCGCAACGAAGGTCGGCGAGACTGCCTCTTACCCTGGCAACTGGCTGTACGAAACTTGGTCCGGTAAGTGTGATATTTTGTCGATAAAGAGGCTCCCGTTAACATCATCCAGAGTCTGATCTCAAGGAGTGGCTCGACACCCACGGTTTCCCCGCTCCCCAGGTCACCGGCGTAAGTACTCGTCCACCCTCGAGGTAGCACACTCTAACAACAGTTCCAGCGTGACAAGCTGATTGCTGCCGTTCGCCGCAACTCTCGCCTTGCCTACCTTAAGGCTCAGGAGCAAGCTGCCAGCGCTTCCGCCAGCGCTCAGCAGGCCTACGCTACTTTGACTGACATGGTCATTGATGCCTGGAGCGAGTCCCAGCTCAAGGAGTTTGCTGACAAGAACGGCATTCCAGGTTTGTGATTCAGCAAGCCACGCAGTGACGTCACTAACACGAGGCAGTTCCCCAAGGTACCAAGGTCAATGAGCTTCGCGCTCTTGTCCGTAAGCACCGTGCCGACTTCCTCAACGAGAACGTCGCCGGCAAGGCCTCCAGCGCTTTCGGTGCTGCCACCTCCAACGTTGGCCAGGCCGCTTCCCAAGCTACTGACCGTGCTTCTCTCGCCGCCCAGGAGGCCTTCAACGAGGCTGTTGGCACTTGGTCTGAAAGCCGTCTTAAGGCCTACCTCGATGCTCGCGGCATCCCCGTTCCCCAGGGTTCCAAGACCGATGAGCTCAGAGCTCTTGTCCGCAAGAACCAGCACAAGGCCGCCTCTGGGTGGACTGCCTGGACCTTTGACGACTTCTCCACCGAGAAGCTCAGGAACTACCTCTCCTCTAGCAGTGATGCTACTGCCAAGAAGGCTGCTGAGAAGAAGGATGCCTCTCGTGATGAGCTCCTGAGCGCCGCTCAGTCTGCTTACAGCTCCGCCTCCTCCGCCGGTGGTGCTACTTACGCCTCTGTGACCAGCTACCTTAGCCAGGCTACTGACTCCGCCAAGACCAGTGTCTTCGACTCCTGGAGCGAGAGCGAGCTGAAGTCTTACCTGGACAGCTACGGCGTCAAGGTCCCTCAAACTTCCAGCGTCGACGAGCTTCGTGCCTACGCCCGCAAGCAGTACACGTACTTCAAGTACGGTACTTCGACTCCTTCTGAGACCCTCCTCGCTAAGGTCGAGGAGAGTCTCAAGGACACCTGGAACTGGGTTACTGGCCAGATCGGTCTTGGTGCTGATGCCGCTCAGAAGAAGGCTGGTGAGACCAAGGAGAAGGTGAAGCAGGAGTTGTAAACTTCGCAACATTAACTGCTACTTAGCAGACACGAAGGTGTCGTGGCTTGACAAGCCACAAAAACTTACGACGGATGACAAAATTTGGGTTTCCGGATTGCTTTAACGACTCTTACACTTGATTTTGGCATGGTTCGGAGGTGTTTCGCTTCAGGACCCATGGGTAGTATCGGCATCGGACTTTTCTTATGCCCCTCTGCTTGTTTTAGGCCACCAGGACTGTACACTATCAATTAGGAATGAAGAACCAAGATAATTTGCATGCTAGTCTTTCCCATCGCCGTGAATGTCTCGATCGCAATCGCTTGGGCGTGCCGAAGTCACAGTCACGATTTGAAGAAGAAGCTGAGAACAACAAGTGACTTTTCACAACTACCAGCCATCTATTTGAAGTAGAGTTCATTTCGTCATTACAGTCGGGCAATGCATTTCCTGGTATCATAACCACCTTCACTTCCTCCGGTTACCTCTCCATGGACGCTATCTAGAAAGGACACCCCTGACAGTTCCCTGCAGGCTAGGCTTGTTGTCGAAGACGACCTCGCTGATACCCGTCTCCTCACCCGTGCCGTTCTCCAACCACCGCGCGAGCAGGTCGTTGCTCTCCTTGGGCTTGACGTTATTGTCGCGCGTGCCGACGGTGATGTGCGCGACGGCGTTGACGCACTTCCAGCGTTCCGTCTCGTCAACCAGGCGCACGACGATGGCCATAATGCGGTCGTCGAATACCACCTGCATCTGTTAGTCTGGATACTTGGGAAATGCGGGGTATCAGGTGGTGGTGGTTTTGGTGATCTTACCCTCTCCATCTCGACACCGCACTCGCCCAGGGAAGGAATGTTGGTCTGGTTCTCGGCCTCCTTCTCCGCCTCGGCGTGTACGGCGGTGTATCGCTGCCACAGCTCTGGATGCTCCCTCAAGCTGACGCGGTGCATGAGCGTGACGTGGAACTTGGGCTGTACGCGGCGCGTCTGCACGAGCTGCGTGTAGAAGCGGGAGGCGGGCATGCCGGCCTTCTTGAAGGCGCCGTCGAGCACGCCGCGGACCTCCTGGGCGGGGACGTCGACAGCCATGTACTCGAGAGGCTTCTTCTTCTGCTTCTTGGGCGGCTGCTGCTGCTGCTGCGGCTGCTTTCGGGGACCGCGGTCGGGGATGTTGTGCTTGAAGTCGGGCTTGTACTCGATGAAGGCCGACTGAATGGCCTGGTCGAGGCGCTCTGCGGAGGGCACCTCGGGGACCAGGTTGGGGTACATCTGGTGTAACTCGGTGACGACCTTCTCGAGGTTCACGCGACTGCCGGCAGTGGGGTCAAGGTGAATGATATTGTCGAAACCGTTGTCGGGGGGAGAGAAGGCGGTGATGGGCTCGAAGCGGGAAATGAAACCCTCCATTACGCCGAGGAACTTGTCTGCGTCGGTCGCGGCATGGATGGTCTGGTGGTTGTCACCGCGGGCGAGGACGCGCTCTTGTGTGACGCGCCTGACTTCATCGACGTTGGACTCGTCGTGGTTGAAGTAGAGAGCCACGAGGCGGGCCGTCTTGTGCTGAAGCTTGACGTCTGTGATGAACTGCTTGCGCTCGTGCTTCTGGGCGTTGTTGCGGTCCGCAACGACGACGGGCGTGTCTTTGAGGAGGTCGAGAGTGGCTTTGGTGAAGCGGGGAGGACGGCCCTTTCCGGAGATGTTGTCGTTCTGGACGTGGCCCCACTGGAAGAGGTGCGTGAGGGCGACGGCGATGGTCGTCTTGCCGCAGCCGATGGTCGCGATGGGGCAGAGAATCACATCGCGGGTGACTTCGGCGTCAATACGAGAGGGCTCGTCGAGCTCGATGTTAGCAGCGTCGGAGCCCTTCATGTTCTTGAAAGCGAGGAAGTCGTTGCGGAGGGCGATGATGCCGTGGTTCTGCTGGTAGAGCTTGCCGAGGTTGGGGTCTGCCTGGAGACGGCGACGGGCGTAGAGGAGGTACTCTTCTGTGATTTTGACGTGCTTCTTATACTTGGGCGGGCGGTCAGAGATCAGAGCCTTGGTGCACTCTCTCCACTGACGGTACATGAGATAGGGCTCCTCGAACTTGTACTTGAAGAACCAGTCTCGATAGGGTACCGTCTCGGGCTTGTGGCTCTCCTTGCAGCGAATGACGAATCCTTCGACGTCGCGGCCGCCGTGGGCTCCAGTCTCTGCTACGTCTTCAAGGAATTTCTTGACCTCGTTGATGTCGTCCATGATGATCAAGCCCACCTGCTTGAAACCCCACGTATCACCAAAGCTCTGAACGACAGCACTTGGGTACGTCGCAAACTCTGGGAGGTTCAGGTTGATTCCGTGGATGTAGAGACCAGCCTTGTCCGGGCCGTACTCGAGAATATGCTCCTCAAAGGAGTCATCGCAGAGCTCGGCCACCGCAGTCGCATTTCGATCCCTCAACTCCCTGGCCAGGTCCTCCTTTGTCTTTCCAATGGCAGCCAGTTGCTTCTCCAGGAGACGCTCACCAGCAGTGGCGTGGCTGAGATCTGCATCAGCACGGTCTCCAGTTGAGTGCTTGCTGCAGACGAGCAGTGTTCCATCCTCCAGACCAGAAATGAAGATGATGCAGCCGTTCTCCTTCAGGGTGAGCTCGTAGGGGCCCTTTGTCCTCTTGAGGATGTTGTCCCACTTTGTTTCATGCACCTCCTCCACATTGAAGAACTTGTCATATCCACGGACAACAATCTCTGGCTCGTTGTGTCGGTTTCTTGTTGTGAAGAGACCGCGGGCATATGTGGGCAGTCCGCGCTTCTTGTAATCCCACTCCTGCATCTTCCAAGAGTCCACCTTGATGCCATCCTGAGAGTTCTTCACGTCAAAAGACGTCTTTTTGCAAGAGAAGCTGGCAACTCCCTTCTCCTTGCCGCCCTTCTTTGTGGCGCCCTCGAGGGCACGAAGCATACTGGCCACCTGCTGGACATCCTGCGGGACGTAAGGTGCCTTGGGCATTACTGCCTCTGCTGTTGTTGTTGTCGTCGCCATTGCTGCAGAGAATATGTGGGTTGTTTTGAGGGGAGATGTTCTATTTTTGAAGGAAAAGGCCCTGCGGGCTATGAACATATGAAAGACGGCAGCTTGTCGTCTTGTGTTGCGCGGTGGTAGTCTCACTTGAATTTTTCGTCCCAAGAAAGAGGGAAGCGATCTGGATTTTTGGAGATGAAGCATAGAAAGAGCAAGCCCAAATCCAATATGGATTGGTACAGAGCAGGAAGGTGAGTCACTTCCTTGTTCTGACCCTGTTGGGACCAACCGCTCCGACCTCTTTTGAAATGGCCTCAGCCAAGTGTGGCCTCTCTTTGAAGAGTCCTCACAAAAAAGGAGCAGTCGCGGAATGGTGCTGCCTGAGGGGACTCTGAGAGTGAGGTAAGATTTGACGGGATCCCGGCGGCGTCCAGGTACGGAAAGTGAGATGCGCTGTTGGGGGGCTGAGATGAGCCGCAGCGAAGTGGCGTGGGCGCGAACAATGCCCTGGAATTTGGATCTTTTGACGATTGGAGGGGCAGCAACCCCCCCGGGACAATGGTCTGATTGCCACAAAATGGAAGGCGGTAAGGGCCTGTTGGCGGGGTGTGCGTCACACCGGGAGCTCCCCGCATGGCAGAAAATTTCCCACCGGCGCCTTTCGCAGCACAATTTCAAGGGCACCAAACAGTTTTGGCCTCAATCTTCACGAACCGAAAATCGATAATACGATCTGGCCTGCACTACGCTAGACGACCCTTGAAACACACACGAATAGACTCCACCAAAAATGTCTCCCAACCCGTACCTCCTTGCCGCCGACAACCCGACGGCCCTGCTGGCCCTCCTCCGCGAGAACCCCGCCATCGCCTCCGGCCAGGATGAGCACGGTTACTCGCTCGTCCACGCCGCCGCAAGCTACAATCACCTCGAGCTCCTCCGCGCCCTGATTCGCGAGTTCAACGTCGACGTCGACATCAGAGATGAGGACGAGGAGACACCGCTGTTCGTCGTCGAGACCGTCGCCGCGGCGCAGTGTCTGGTCGAGGAGCTCGGCGCAGACATCAACGCCAAGGGCTCCGAGGGCATTACTGCCGCACAGAAGATCGAGGGCGAGGGAGACTACCCCGAGGTCGCCGAGTACCTAAAGAGCGTCAAGTCACACAGGACGGCCGACGCCGTGGCCAGGACCCATGCCGGATCCGGGGCCGCAGCCGCCTCCACAGGGACCGGGACCGAGACCGAGACCGCTGCGCCACCCATCGACCTCCCGCCCGTCCCCGAAGGTCTCGCCGTCACGCTCGGCACCATGGACCAGGCCGAGGAGGTCCCCGAAGAGGTTGACCCCGAGTTCAGGCGCAGGATAGAACAGCTTGCGGAGAGGGAGGACTTCCACACCGCCGAGGGCCAGGCCGAGCTGCGCAGGCTCGTCGAGGATGCCATTCTGGACCAGGGTCTTGGTGACGAGCGCAGCGTGCGTCAGAAGCAGGGCTAGATCTATTCCTTTCCTATGTACAAGCTTTTTTCTTCTTTTTCTTAGTCGTTGCTCTTGATTTCCCATAGGAGGTAATGGCCAGGCGACTCGGCTGGACGGAGGAAGGAAATTTCGTTGCTGTCGCCGGCCACGCTCTTGGAGAAGGAGGTTGCGCTCATTGAGAACCAGGCGCGCGATGGTATAGCGGCGAAGGCATCGATGAGGACGCTGCGCACCCAGCTGGAGGCGAAGAAACCTTGCCAGGTGATCTTGCAGACCTTTCCGTGCGGAGTGGGGCCGGCGTCTCCTGGAGTTTGGTATCGGGAAAGGTACGGGTCGATGGTATCGCCTGCCTCGATGCGGGGGCTTTGGAGACGGATTAGGGAGAGCCATTCGTATGTTTCTGTTGCGAATTCCTCGAGGGCGGGTCTGTCGCCGTTCTCAAGAATGCCGCCAGGAAGGTTCAGGGGCGCCATTTGGACCTCGCAGTCTGAGATGACCGATGGCTGGCATGTGTATCTGGTTGGGAAGAACTGGGCCAGGGGGTCAGGTGATGGTGCTGAAGAAGGTCAGAACAAGTCACTGCAAAAGCGTCGAGCAGACCTACTGGTAGTAGTGGCATTACAGAACAACCACGTCACAGGCGTGCTGAATACAGTCTTGCAGGCATGAATAATTCTGTCGAAACCCTTTTTGCCGGGAAACATGGTGCTGTCCCGCAACTGGAAGCTCACGACTGAAAACGGTCAGCTGTGGTGGTGCCGAGATTGACGGCGGGGACTTACTCCATCTTGGCTTTAACCCCCTCTTGCCCTTGACGCCGTGCTCCTTTCCGACCAAACCTGCTCGCTCGTAGGTTTCTTTGTCGAGATACATGGTGAGGAGACCGTCGCGCAGAGTAAAGACGTTGTCGACAGTTGTCTTGCCCTCGGAGAGCATGAGGATATTGCCTTTGCCCATGTTAGTATAGTGAACAGACCCGTACTGGTTGACTCGACTGACTTCCTGGCCCCTTGATATACGTGTTGAAGAATGCGCCCTCCAAAACCTGGCCAAGGTTCATAATGACCCGGTGAAATGTCGGTGGTGCGAGCTCCTTGACCAGCTTCTGATGTGCCATCTCATAGCACTCTTGAGGCAGTATGAGATCAACCTGGTAGCTGCTTAATACTATCTTTTGATATACAACAAGACTCCGAAAAACCCTACCTTGTGGTTGAATCCCTGAGATAGAATAGGAGCCCATGGCTTTCCTTTACTCGGGAGCTGGTTGGGCTTAGGCTCAGGCGTGACATGCGCCATGCTGCCGTAGCTGACGAAGCATTTTGGCGACTGGTAGACGCTTGGTGTCGGGAACGAAAGCATTCTTTCAGAGACTCTTAGAATTTTGTGATTTTGGAGTGGTTATGGTTGAAATTACGTTCCTGTCATAGACATGAGAGAAGGAGTCCTCTGAGCTCGACATTTAGAAAGCGAGAATTGCGTTGATCAGCTAAACTCACGCCAGGTGTGAGCTGATTGGCCGACGTCTAGCCTGCACCCATTCTGGAAATCGAATGGAAGGGCCACTCCAGTGTCCCAAGGTGGGGGGGGGGGAGGGGCGTAAGTCCATCCATGGAAGTTGATTCATCCACCGAAAAGTACCGTCCTCGCAATCCACAAACCCATCGAGTCAGCGATCCAAGAGACGTTAGAACACGACGTTTTTTTCGAATTCAACACGACGTCTGTCGAAGACTCTTCGAAGGGAAAGATATAGTTGTTTTCGTTATATTGCTGTGAGTATGTCTTCAAAAAAATCGGCACCAGTAGCGCCCCGACTAACAAGGACGACAGCTCAAAACGTAGCGCAAACGAGGGGCAGATTTCACCCCGCGTTACGCCTGGGGATTTTTTCTTCTTCTTCTTGCCTGTCCCTCCTTATCACGACTTGCGCCGCAACGACTACCGGCGACATGATGGAGTTCCTCGTGCGCTTCTCGCAGGCGCATGAGTCTTTTCGGCTCCCTGAGCTACAGGCTCTTGCGGACCTTGAGGGTATCGAGATGAAGGTTGTCGAGTACAGCCATGAGGTAAGTCTGGTTTTAGTTCATGAATATCTCAAGTGAGCTTCTTCCCCCACCCCCCCCTGTCATGAGTCTCATATTTGAATATCAAAAATCATGTTTGTTTCTTATGTTTTGCCCTTTCCATTTCGTTTTCTAAACCCATGTCTTGTTTCAATGTTTGAATCTTCGCATTCTGCTTATGAGCCGTTTAAACACCAAACACCTTATTCTTCATCTCACTTCCAAACTCACAACACCAGCCCCTATTCCCACCCCACCAACAAAACCACTCCGCTAACAGCCTCCAGACCCCTTTCTGCATCATAACCCTCCCCTCCACGACCTCCGCCTCAAAACTCGTCTCCCGCTCCCTCCTAACACAATCAATCCACCACCTCTGGGTCGCCGCCCCTTCCCACGCCGCCCTCCACGCCATCCTCAAGCCCTCCTTCCCCCCGGACTCCCCACCTCAGCCGGCCGCCTCCGCCTTCTGGTCCCCCTCCTACGAGACGGCGTCCTTCCGCTTCGCCCTCGACACGTACCAGAACTCGCGCCCGCACGCCGACTTCGTCGCCCTCATCAACGCCTTCAAGTACCTGCCCCTCAAGGGCTCCATCAAGATGAAGAACCCGGACCTCGAGTTCACAATCTTCGAGGACTGGGACCTTCACGGCGCCGCCCCGAAGCGCGTCTACCTCGCCCGCCACGTCGCCAACGGCGCCCGCCACCTCTCCCTCACCTACGACCTCAAGAAGCGCTCCTACATCAGCACCACCTCCATGGACTCGGAGCTCGCCCTGGTGACGGCCAACATCGCCCACGCCGCGCCCGGCAAGCTCTTCTACGACCCCTTCGTCGGCACCGGCAGCTTCCCCGTCGCCTGCGCGCACTTTGGCGCCCTGGGCTTCGGCTCCGACATTGACGGGCGGAGCATCCGCGGCAGCGGCGCGAAGCGATCCCTCAAGGGCAATTTCGCCCAGTACGACCTGCAGAACCTCGTGGGCGAGTTCTGGACCGCGGATCTGACGAACACGCCCGTGAGACGGACGCGGTGGCTCGACGGCATCGTGTGCGACCCGCCGTACGGCGTGCGCGAGGGGTTGCGGGTGCTGGGCTGCCGGGACCCGGAGAAGACGCCGTGGGTCGTCGAGGCCGGGCGGGAGAGGTGGAAGGAGACGGGCTTCATCGCGCCCAAGAAGCCGTACAGCTTCCTGGCGATGCTGGACGACATTCTCGAGTTCGCGGGGGACACGTTGGTGGACGGGGGCAGGTTGTCCTTCTGGATGCCGACGGCCAACGACGAGGAGCAGGAGATCCCCGTGCCGGAGCACCCCAGGCTCGAGATTGTGGCCATGTGCGTGCAGCCTTTTAACAAGTGTAAGTTCTTTGCCCTCCCCCCTCCCCCGGTGTCTCGAGTGTTGGATGTGGTGACTTACAAGAGTGGTAGGGTCACGACGACTGATAACGTACCGCCGCATCCCCGATGCCCAAGTAGACCAGGAGAAACTGGCAACGTACAAACGCGCAACAGCCCACGAAGGAACGACAGCAGATGAATTGAACCCCTTTCGGAGGGGGTACTTCACCAAGTTTGAGAAAGAAGAAGCCTAATAGAAGAAGAAATCATGTACAACAAGTTGAAGCCCCCCCCCTCCCTACCCATCCCCTTCCCGTCTTTGATGATGCCTTGTGTGTCCGTGCCTGATAAAAAATACTACTGGTGCTGCGCGAGTGTTGTGTCTTTCTCTCCCTGAGGTAGTCATAAATCCCTTTACCGCCTGCCTTGCATTACCCCTGCTCATCATACCCAAGGCATGTCCCAAGGCATCGTCATTTGATATCATATGTCCAAACAAAAGCTGCATGCGTCCGTAAAAACAGAGAAAAAGAAAAATCCCAACAGAGGGCAAACTCCCGCGCCAGATGACGGTTCTTTACCGTCGGATTTTGCGCTCATACCTCTTTCTCCTCTTCACCCCGAGTTCCTTTCCTTTCCGGACTCTCTCCGGGTGATCGGACTTTTCTTTATCTGAATTCCATGGCGCCAAAGCAGCCCCTATCCTCCACGTGCTTGAGCTCGAGCTGCTGAAACCTGGCCACGCGTGTTAGCAAAAGAAGAAAAGAAGAAAATTTTCTCGGGGTGTCGGGCCTTCGGGAAGGGTACCGTCGGCACATACTTTTCGCTCTTAGAGTGGAAGTAGATTCCACTCACTTCACCCTTGACTTGGTTGAAGCAGATGTAATAGAAACCCTCGAAGCTAGCACCGGAGATTGTGCGCACGCGATGATCGGGAACGAGGAAATGCTCCTTCCAGCGCATAAAGATGTTTTCTCGCTGTGCGACATCGCGGATCACCACGGGGCCCTTGCGCGCTTGCTTCTGGAAGGGGCGGAAGGCGTTGAACTTGGCCCAGTGGTTCAAGTCGATTTTGTCGGTGGCGCCCCAGCTCTCGTGATTCGTGGTGAAGCCATACTTGGTACCGATAATCTCGCCCTCGAAGTATGTTGTCAACGTGGGGTGGTCCTCGGTAAGGCCTGCACAAGGTTTAGTAGCCGTTACACAACCGGGCGGGGGAGGCAGTGGGAGGTTTGTACCTTGAATACGTAGGTAACCGCATAGAAATGACTCTCTCAGATCGACATGCTTGATTTCGACTTGGACGTCGTATACTTGCCGTTCGGATTGTTGTGTTCCGTGGAACTTGCTCCCTGGTCGCAGGAACGATGATGGTGATGATGGGATAACCTTTGACTGTTAGCCATTGGGATGCTTAAAAAATATTTCAATGACTTACCCGCATGTTTGAATAATCCGAGCCCATAGACGGCGCCATGAGCTCCTCCTCCCATAACTCGTCTGAATCGATATCCATGCCTTTCCCGTCGTCGTGCAGTGTCGTCGGCGACCTTCTCGTATCATGCCGCCTAGATATATCGGTGCGGGATGCTCGTAGCCTGCTACCGGCCGAGGTTCCCTCCTCATCTGATTCTGTGTGCTTGAACGATTCCATATCAGCGGCAGGCGACGAGTGGGCGGTGTCGCCCGACTGCGGTCTGGGCGACATGGTAGTAGACCGGGACGAAATGGCGGAGGTAGGCTCGTCGTCGAGGATGACCACGGTGCTCATGCCCTCGACCGGGGACATTGGGGCGCTGACGGGGACGGGGGATGTGTCTTCGTCCATGCGGTCTTGATGATGGGAATCCATCTCTGCCGGGCCCTCGTTTGCATCGGTAGGCGGACGCCAACTGCGTTGTGGGGATCTTGAGCTGCTGTCTTCAGGACATGTCGAGAAACTGTGCGATCTGGGGGAATGCGGGTCGGGAGGCGGGTTAGATGAAGGGGTCGGCATTTTCGAGCAAAGGTGTCGTGTGTGCGATGTTCTCGCGAGGACGGGATGGAGCGCTGCAGCAGCAGTAGCGGCGGCGGTGGACGTCGATGTCGGGCGATGGGGGTCGGTCGCGTCGACGGGGAACGCTGCGGCTTTACCGCCAGCAGGGATTGAAGGGCTCCGCAATGATGACAGCAGGGGGTCAAGGGGATCGTGGAGGGAGCAGATGGAGTGTCGGTCGAGGATCGGCTGCGATTCGCTGGTTTGGATAATCGAAGGCGTTGGTTGAAAAGCCGCTGGGTGATTTGGTTGTTTCCAGTCTCGAGAGGAAACTCGGTCGACGGGGTGCGAAGAGGTGATTCAGGCCAGTTGGAGCGATCGGTGAGGTTGGCCTCGAGTGGATGGAATCACAGGCTGCCAAGCAAGAGGAAGCGGTCGGCAGTGGCCAAGGGCATTGGTTGGGGGAAACTCCAACACCACCTGCCACTGGTGATAGAGAGAGCAGGGTAGGTAGAGTCGCGAGAGCACCTGTCGTCGGGGGAGGACGATGTCTTGAGGTGCAGCGCAATTGACAGCCCGCGAGAGGAGAAGACGTGAAAGCTTGTCGCAAATGTCGGAGCTTCCGGGCTGAAGGAACAGAGAACTTGTAGCAGAGTGTGACAGAGAGGCGAAACCGGGCAGCACTGCAAAAGAGCAATTCGGAGAAGAGCGAGGAATGCCCGGGAGGGTTGGCCAGGAGCAGTAACAGCGAGGTAGCAGCAGCGGCAGTAGCTGAGAGTACTGTGTAGGTCAAGCAGAGGCCGGCGCAGCTCAGAGACCAATACTGCTCGGAATGGGGAAAATGGGACGGGGGTGTGACGATTGGGACGCGGATTGGCGACTGTGGGCTGTGACTGATGACTGGGGGGGGAGGAGGGGAGCTCAAAAGGGAAGGGGAACGCGGGAATGGGAGACGATGAGACTTGCTGGGATGGGATGGAATGGAGGGAAGTGACTGGCGAGGGTCTGCTGGAGAGGTATGGATGTAAAATGCTGTCTCAAAGTGGGAGAGAAAGTGAGAGAGTTAACCGCGAATTGAGCTGGTTGGCTGGTTGGTTGATTGATGGTGGTGTTGAGACGGGAGTGTGAGTGTGAGATATTAGGTGAGAGTTGAGTGTAGGATGTTAGATAAGGCAAGGTAAGGTAGGTATCTAAATGTAAGCTTTTGTCGCCATTCTCGACTTATCGTGAGAAAGATTATCAAGTCACGCGGGGGAAGAAGTGAGATGATGGAATGAAATAAGGCAAGGAAAAAGGTAATGTACACGAACGGCAGAGGTACATGAGACTGCAGCGAAAAGCACAGAAAAAAGAGAAAGTCACTGAACGGCTCAAGTAAAGCTCAGGTAAGGTACAGACATGGAAGAAGCAGCTCACTGCTGTGGTGCTGCGGCTGATGCAAGACTTCAGTCAATGCATTGCAGCCGATGACGCTCCTCGTCCCCGCCTTCTCCTCTCTCTCTCCCGCTCCTGCGCAACCGCTAGCATCGGCGGCCACGTTGGAAGGGTCTCCCCCGGCATGTGGCAAGTGGGCATTTCTCTGCGCTGTCAGGCTGCCCTGCGTCTATCGTCCATCGTCCATCGTCGTCTTCCCTCAAGCCCCCCTCTGCTGTCATCCACATCAAGCCCACCTTCTGTTCCCTCTGTCACTGACTGTGACTGTCAAGAGGCCCAGTTTCTCTAGCGGCTCTCTTAGGGAAGGACTTGGATCTTCAAGCAAGGGTTCTGCTGGGCTGAAAGCGTCACGGACAGAGGCAAGAAACATCAGCGCCTCCAGCCCCCAAGCTCCAGCCACGCAGACGGTCGTCTGATCCAGCGCGTTGTGAATACGCAGTAAGTGTACGAGTAGTACCGAACACGAACGGGAAGCAAGAGAGTTGAGTCGAGTCGAGTCACTGGTCTCAAGTCTCCCTTTCCTCTCATGCACCCCGACTACCTGTTACTGAATGCCGCTGCTGTTGCTGCATATAGGGGTGCAGGGCCCCTTCGGGCTTGCGGGGGACTCGCAGTCCCCGTTTTGCAATTGCTGATGTTCCCGCTGCAAGCGAAGACTCTACTTCTCAGCAGTGACATTCCATTCTAGGTACCTAGTCCAGTCACGCCGGACCACTAAGACTCGGGACGCAACGGAGACGACGGCTATGTATCTTAGACTCTCTCCAGGCGCTGTACGCTGGTTCGATCTCCCCAATCTGCTGCAGAGAGCACGGACTAGTGCCAAACTCTGTGCTCTTGCAGGATTCGTTGTTGCTGCTGTGTTGCTCTTATTGCGGCAATTCCTCTCACAGAGTCCAAGCACTCGTGAAGCATGGAGCCATTTGCCTGAAGCACCTCACCTTGAATCTTGTCATCTCACCTTGGAGGTCAGCCAGGGTCGTCAATCGCCTCACCTCAACTTAACCGCGGCTGAGCCTCACTTACAGCGCAGAGTACTCGCCTGACATGGAATGGATCCAGGCAGTGCTGAACATCAATCAAAGCGGTTCTCCTGAAAAGGAGCATAATGGGCAATTGAATGTTCCCGTTCAAGCACTTCCTTGCCACTGTTTTAGATCTTGTAATTGATCTGCATTGCTGTCTCCGCCTCAGCCTCTTCTCCCACCGGACTATTCTCTCAGAATCTGAGGCAGAAGTCACTGCCACCAACTGGAGCGCTCACGTCCAACTCAGCCCAAGCCGCCATATCTTCAGTATGCCCTACTGTCACTCACTCTCCATGCACTAAATTTCCTGATCATCCGTCCCGGTCGAACGCCATGTACCTGCTCCCCTCACGCCTCAACCCAAGCCCTACTCGTTCCCAAGTTCGCACTCGCGTCGTTAGTCTTGCAGTCAGCCCTGCGTTGTCCTTCCTTGCTGCCTTGCAACCCGTTGAGCCGACATGCCCGGCTTATTATCCTTAGTCTAATGTGCCGTTACAAGTCTGACTCGAGCTTTCCGACTGACAGCTCGAGCCGTAACTCAAGTGCGAAACCAACTCGCCCCAACTTTCCCATCTAGGGAGATAATCTTAGGTTAGCTCCCCAGTTGCCGCACCATCTGACAGCGGCCCGCACGTCAGTGAACCATCTCAGACCCTTTCTCACACCTAGTCTAATTCGAAGACAGACCCGATATGCGCAAACTGGACGTGGCAACGCGCGTGCATGTTATGCTTGAAAAAAACATATCTCGTTATTCAGGGTTACGACCAACTTGGCCATGCCCGTACGTATCTACCTCGTAATAAGGGGCGGCTTTTTTTCTTATCGAATTCTTCTCCTTTTTACCGTCTGTTCGCCCGCGCCTGTCGTCATGTCTGAGCTGAAAGGGCCCAGGACCTCCTTCATGCATATCCTGCAGAATCATGCACTCTTCTAGAAGGATATCGGGTTTTCCTCGCTTCCCGCAGCCCGCAGGTCGCGCGCGGGGTTTCGTCATTGCATCTTCGTCTGGTTGAAGGCACCTCCCTTCCTTGAACCGTTCGTCTCTTGCTGGACCGATGGTCAGCTTCTTCGGTGCCGGGCATCCCCGCCGCCGCCGCCGTCGAAGAGTGTATTTTTCGTTCATCGTCGTTTAGATAGGCTTGATCTTGAAGTGCAGGGCGATCAAGCTGAAGACGAGTGCCTTCAGATCCTGCACTAGGTAGTAAAACACGCGCAATCCTTCCGGGTCTGCAGACTCCGTCACGTCGACCAATGAGCCAATCTTCGCAGTCTGCCCGAAACATGTCAGCGGGTGCCCCGAGAGCAAAGGATCTGCTGCCGCCCACCTCAAAAGAAATGTGATCATTGCCCAGGCGGATCTCAAGCTCCTGACGTCCGTCCTTGTTCTTTTGCGGCCACTTCGAGTCATCTTCCCTTCAGAGCCTATTAGCCGATTTCTTCGTAAAGTCGCGGGCGTTTACGCACTTCATGATTTCGCTCGTCTTGATGATGCGCTTAATCTCGTCGATGACCAAGGCACTGACGCACACTAGACGCCCATGTCAGCCGCAGCCCGCCGTAGTGTCGAAGGGAAGTTCGTACTCTCTTTGCGAATCAGGCTGTCATTTCGGTAATTCGAGTTGTTCGCATATCTTGCGACCGCGCTGCGTCCATCGCCAACGACGCGAAAGTCGAACTCTGAAGCCGAGGTTAGCGGCGGTGACTCGAATCAGCGACTGACGGGGAGCCGGCGAGGCTTCTTTACCCAGAAACTCGTGGCCGAAACGTCCAGAGTGACCGGAGCTACTTCCGTTAGCTGTGCGTGTAGAGGTAGCGCCGGAGACTTGACGCACTAGTATCGCATGTAGAACTGATCATTGGGGCCCGACATGATGGCGGCGTCGTCGACAAAGGTCAATGTCGGTGTCTTGTCGCGACTGTTGTCTCTGGAGCTGCAAGGCTGGGGATCGGAATGCAAGAAAAGCGGGATGTCCCCGTAGCATCTCAGCCCTGGCGGGGCCAGGCATTATCGGTGGACTGAGCTTCGGCCAATGATATAGCTCCATCACCTGAGGCTCTGTCCAGACACTTCCGGTCTTTAATCCGATCCGAGCACAAGGGTCCATCGGCTGTCACGTGGCTCGCTTAGTGACACCTGTTCGGCGGACGGCGCCAGGGACAGATATTCACGGAAGGCCAGATCAGTGTGTAAGGTTAGAGAGAGCCTGAGCCTGCTGCACGCCGTATATCGGATCGGTGAACCCTTCAAACACAACGGCTGGCGACGAATGTCTACGGAGGTCTCGTGAGGAAGCAGACGTATTCAACGGATGGCCTAATGTATGTGCTTGTCCCCAATTGCTGCTACCTGTCAAGTCCTAATTACATGTACCGTACTTGAAGCTCCTTGAGCTAACACGTATTCCCACCGTCCCTTAGACCGTCCAATCCCCAATCCCCACATCCCAGCTTCGACACATCCCACTCGAACCCCCGACTCCCAGTCCTAATCACCCCTTGAACACGTCGTCAACGTCACCGCGCCGGCACCGAGCCAGCAACACCATACCGCCGCCACGATGGCCTCCTTTCTGGAAAATGCGTACAGCTTGGTGCACCAGGACAATGCTGCCGACGTGCCCTCGCTCTCCGACCTGCGCACGCAGCTCGAGAAGGGCACCGACGAGAGCAAGGTCGAGACCATGAAGCGCATTCTCACCATCATGCTCAACGGCGACCCGATGCCCAATCTGCTCATGCACATCATCCGATTCGTCATGCCCTCGAAGCACAAGCCGCTCAAGAAGTTGCTCTACTTTTACTACGAAATTTGCCCCAAGCACGACTCCAGTGGCAAGCTTAAGCAGGAAATGATCTTGGTCTGGTTCGTGGCATCTACAACCTGAACCGAAGCTACACCCCTGCTGACACTCTGGCTACAGCAACGGTATCAGGAACGACCTGCAGCACCCCAACGAGTACATCCGCGGAAACACCCTCCGCTTCCTCTGCAAGCTGAGAGAACCTGAACTCATCGAGCCTCTCCTGTCTTCCGCAAGACAGTGCCTAGAGCACCGCCACGCCTACGTGCGCAAGAACGCCGTTTTCGCCGTCTCCACCATCTACACACACGACGCATCCCTCATCCCCGATGCCTCCGACCTCATTAGCACATTCCTCGAAGCCGAGAACGACCCGACATGCAAGCGCAATGCTTTTGCCGCACTAGCCGCCATCGACCACGAGAAGGCCCTGCTGTACCTCAGCACAGTATTCGAGGGTATCCCGAACGCAGAGGAGCTGTTGCAGCTGGTTGAGCTCGAGTTCATTCGCAAGGACGCTGTCCAGAACTCCCAAAACAAGGTAGGACTTCCAGGGATTGTGTGCTTGGCGCATGGCTGACTTGCGTAGGCGCGGTATCTGCGTCTCATTTTCGACCTCCTAGAAGCCAGCACCTCGACCGTCGTGTACGAAGCCGCCTCTTCATTAACAGCCCTCACCAACAACCCCGTTGCCGTCAAGGCCGCTGCCGCCAAGTTTATCGAGCTCAGCATCAAGGAGGCAGACAACAATGTCAAGCTCATCGTGCTCGATCGCGTTGATCAGCTGCGGAAAAAGAATGAGGGTATTTTGGACGATTTGGTTATGGAGATTCTGCGCGTCCTCTCCAGCCCTGACATCGATGTCCGTCGCAAGGCTCTGGGACTTGCCCTCGAGATGGTGTCAAGCAAGAACGTCGAGGAGGTCGTGCTCCTGCTCAAGAAGGAGCTTTCCAAGACCGTGGACCAGGAATACGAGAAGAACACCGAATACCGCCAACTCCTTATCCACTCCATCCACCAGTGCGCCATCAAGTTCTCTGAGGTCGCCGCCAGCGTTGTCGATCTGCTCATGGACTTCATCGCCGACTTCAACAACACCTCAGCAGTGGATGTCATCAACTTTGTCAAGGAGGTCGTGGAGAAGTTCCCCAAGCTGCGCAAGCCGATTGTCCAAAGGTTGGTTGCCACTTTGAGCGAGGTGCGGGCCGGCAAGGTGTACAGGGGAATTATGTGGATTATTGGGGAGTACTCTCTGGAGGAGCGCGACATCAGGGACGCGTGGAAGAGCATTCGTGCTAGCTTGGGCGAAATTCCAATTCTCGCCTCGGAGCAAAGGCTGCTGGACGGCGATGGTGAGGAGGAGAACAAGGAGCAGGTTAACGGTCACTCTAAGCCTTCCCAACCAACAGGCTCCCGCAAGGTGCTCGCCGACGGAACTTACGCTACCGAGACTGCTCTCACCAGCCAGTCTTCCGTTGCCGCCAAGCTCGAGGCTGTCAAGGCTGCTCAGAAGCCTCCTCTGCGTCAGCTCATCCTCGATGGCGACTACTACCTCGCGACCGTCCTCTCTGCCACCTTGGTCAAGCTGGTTATGCGCCACGCTGAGATCTCTGCCGAGGCCGCGAGAACAAACGCTCTCCGTGGTGAGGCTATGCTCATCATGATCTCCATCATCCGTGTTGGACAGTCACAATTCGTCAAAGCCCCCATTGACGAGGACTCTGTCGACCGCATCATGTCCTGCGTGCGCTCGCTTGCCGAGTTCAACCAACACAAGGAGCTCGAGACCGTCTACCTCGACGACACTCGCAAGGCATTCCGTGCCATGGTCCAGGCTGATGAGAAGAAGCGCGCGGCGAAGGAGGCGGTCGAGAAGGCCAAGACTGCCGTCCAGGTCGACGATGTTGTTCAGATTCGCCAACTTTCCAAGAAGAATGCAACAGACGGCCTGGACGAGATCGAGGTCGACCTCGAGAGGGCGACTGGCGGCGAGGCTACTTCCGAGGACCTCTCCTCCAAGCTCAGCCGTGTCGTCCAGCTTACCGGTTTCTCCGACCCTGTCTATGCCGAGGCATATGTCAAGGTCCACCAGTTCGATATCGTCCTGGACGTCCTCCTGGTCAACCAGACCATGGAGACTCTGCAAAACCTCTCCGTCGAGTTTGCAACCCTCGGTGACCTCAAGGTTGTCGAGAGGCCGACGACGCAAAATCTGGGTCCCCACGACTTCCACAACGTCCAGTGCACCATCAAGGTCTCTTCCACGGATACCGGTGTCATCTTCGGCAACGTCGTCTATGATGGCGCCCACTCCACGGATACGAACGTCGTCATCCTCAACGACCTCCACGTCGACATCATGGACTACATCCAGCCCGCCACGTGCACCGAGACACAGTTCCGCACCATGTGGACCGAGTTCGAGTGGGAGAATAAGGTAAACATCAACTCCAAGGCCAAGTCGCTGCGTGACTTCCTGGAGCAGCTCATGGCCGCCACCAACATGAACTGCCTCACCCCCGAAGCCAGTATGAAGGGCGACTGCCAATTCCTGAGCGCCAACTTGTACGCTCGCAGTGTATTCGGTATGGTTTTTTTTTTTCCCCCCTTCCATCAGTCCCATCAACTTTTGCCTTCTTACTAATGTAATAATAGGCGAGGATGCCCTGGCCAACTTGAGCATCGAAAAGGAGGGCGAGGACGGACCCATCACCGGTTTCGTCAGAATAAGAAGCAGATCACAAGGCTTGGCGCTGAGCCTGGGATCCCTCAAGGGTCTCAACAAGATCGGCTCGGCAGCATAAAGGCAGCGTGGGAACTTGCATTGGGAGGATTGATATATTCGCTATATATCGAAAGACTGCGGTTGGTCAACCCGATATCGTGTGGTAGCCTCAAGCCCCCTCCTCTCGGGGGGGTGGGGGGGTTTTAAGGGCGTAATGAGGGGTCAAGGGGGTGTAACTGATCTAGGATCTTCCAAAAGACGAGAGAAAGATACGACCCGCGGGGAGAGGATGGGGAAACTGGCTGGCTGGCTGGCGTGCGTGGCTGACAGCGTTGAAATGGAAATGAAACATTGGGGTGGGTGTGATTCGTTGGAGCCCTCGTCTGCTGTTTTCCCCCCATCGGCTCCTTCAGAAGAACAATCCCGCCCCTCCTCTTTGTGGTTAGAAGTAAAATAGTGCAGCCCGGTCAGGCGTCATGAGTGGGTAGAAATGAGATGTTCTTCATGTTCTAAGCGGAATTCGTGTCCTAAGCGGATGGTACGTGCTACCTGTGACTGTAACCCTTGACTGCCGAATTCGTTGCAACGAAACCATATAAACTACTCAAACACTCAAGACGCCATATTTGCCCCAGTTGTATTCACTCACGTACATAAATTTTGGAACTGTTATCCAAAATCTCAAGCGGTGCACTAGTAGTGGATTGGTGGGGGCTATGTAGCATTGAGGACTATTATACTACAACTATGAGTATCCTCATTGAGCAAACGCTTCGACCAGATGACTCGGCACACGCAGTGCTGATTAAGAGACTCGTGGCCGCGGGTGTATCCCGGCATAATGACTGACAACGGCTTTTTCGCTAATAAAAACAACTTCCTGGACGCCGAGAAGACTTGAATCGCGACAAGTGGGTATATCCAGACTTAAACATGACGTTAAAACGGGAGCCGAACACGCAAAATGAAGACGTCGTCTCCGTCTGCTGGGCAATGCGGTGGCTCTGGACAATTAGGCCCGGTCGAGGAATTGGGGCAGCACCAGATCGGCTAATCGCTCGGCCCACTGCTGCTAAGTCTCTGGGACCGCGTCTTTTGCGTTTATAACAAAGGCATTGACGGCCATGCCAGTCGTCCAACCCTGTTCCGCAAGGGACTGATCCAGGCTCAGGCGCTTGCCCATGAAGAAGATATTGAGCTCTTTATAAGGCGGCAGCTAGATGGCTTGTTAGTGTCGTTAGGAGGCGGTTCGTAGACGGCTGACTTACCCCTGATGAACTGTGAATTATAGAAGTAATGGTTCGGACACTGTCAGATTCTGAGAAGCTGACAGTTACAACCCGGTCTTCGTCGCTCAAGCGAGCGCGCAGAGAAAGCGTCTTGCGCGAATCATCAACTGCCTTGCCCTTTTCCTCTCGTCGTTTCACATTCTCGTCCTCGTCAAGCTCTTCTGTCGTCTCTTCCCCGCCTGCCAAGTCGTCCTTCGGATCCAGTTTCGAGAGACCGTCGTCCACACCGCCGATGGTGGCATCGTCCTCGCCCATGTTTGCGGGGTCAGCGGCCACCCAGTCATTCAGCTGGTAGTACTGGCCTGACGAGTCGTAGGCGCCCTGGGCCAGATCCCCAGTTGGCAGCGTGATCTCTGCCGCATCGAGGATTGTCTGGGCAGTAGCGAGGCCTTCGTCAGCGTCGCCCTGATCAACGGGGACCCAGAGGGCTTGTAATGCGACGTGGAGAGACTGCCAGATCTCGGGATGCCCGGTGACACGGGTGTCGAAGAAAATGGTGCGCTCACGGTCTAGAGTGGCGCGAGTCCAGACGCGATCCTTGGAGGTCCAGACATGACGGCGGAGAGCCTTGTTGATGCGCTTGTCGGGGGCCATATTGGTCCGGTGTCGGCGACCGCGGCCAGAGGTCTGTGTTGTTGCGGCGGGGGAGTCGTCCCGGTCGTGAGCGGCGCCGGACCTCGAGGGGTTGATTGCGCGGGCTGAGCCGGTGTTGGTCGGGCCTGGGTAGGGTGAGGGCCTGCCCTGGGATCGAGAAATGCAGCAGCCCTAGCAAACATCAGTCAGTCTGATGTCAATGATGCTGCGACGTCTGTGGTGGCGCATCGGAGCCTGGTCCGGGGCAGGTCTGGAGCTGGAAGGGCACGTTACCATAGCTTCGACGACGGGGAGATATCAATAGGGTTGATGTTTAGATGATTGTTCAGTCCATAGCCTGCGATGCGATGTCTTGGTGTTTCGCAAGCCTTATCTGGATGTACTATTTCGCTTAATCGTCCGGGTTGAAATAAGAAGACGACGAGAGAAAACGTCGGCGAAACGAGATCGGGCGACGTTGTTGGAGCCGTAGTGTAGGTAAACAGACTCCGGACGACAAGCTCCTGCTGGTTGGTCGACGAAGCCGGGCCCGGCTGCGGGTGTGTTGGCACTGGGGGAAAGAGGGGAGTAGGTATTCGCGAAGAGATGGAGGGAGCGAATAGACGACAGAGAAAGGTGTGGTCAGAGGCAGCCTCGATCAGCAGCCAAGACGGGGAGGAGGTAAGGTGAGGTGAGGTGATAGCGAAGAAAGGTAAGGGGAAAAGACGTGACGACCGCAAGGGTGCCAATGAGATGACAAGGTGACAAAGGCAGGTGGGATGGTGACGAAGGAATGACTTCCGCCCTGAGGTTGCTCTCTCCCGCCTTCGGTACGACACGGGAAGGAACCCGCGGCGACAGCTTGACGGGAAAGAAAGGCTTCAGTGGTTGCAGTTCCCCCGGAATAGGATCCATGGACGGGCTCGGCTAGCAGGGATTCATGAGCTACACCTCCTCCGGGGTTTCAAATGTTAGCGCAGTGAATAACCCCACTAGTCCCCACCCCAACAACCGGATTTTTTCCCCAAGTCACAACTCTATTATTTTCGCCTAATTTCTAAAGGATTCTAAGGAAAGTGACTTCTGATATAAAAGCCGAAGCCCACCCACTAACGCCGAAAAAGGAGGGTGGTTTTTTTCGCCCACCACCACCACTAATATACCTAGCAACCTCACTACCTATAGGGTCAGCCTTATCATAGCCCTCTAGGTAAGGTACCTAGGTATGCTATATAAATAATGCTGATTTGAAAGTACCAATATCACGCTAATCTTAGACCGTTTAGGTATAGTACTGTGGGGCAATTCACACGCTAACATTTGAAACCCCGGAGGAGGTGTAGTGTTACCTAAATTTTGCTTGTTTCCGCTGAGTCTCGACCGTGGATTCTTTAGTAATTGGCCCCTCCTTCGCGCTTCGTATTTTGGCTGCCATTTTTTATTTTATTCCAATTAGTCCATGTTAGGTTGCTTGCAGAATCCACAGTGGCTGGCTCCTCCGGCTGTCTGTTTCCGGCCGCACGTGGTGTTTTCCCCCTTCTTGGAGAAGACAATTGTCTCAAGACAATGAACAATGGAACGGCCTAGCCGGAGCCTCATTACATCGTCTTCGTCTTTCAACTTTTCGGCATCGTCTTGTCTCTTTGCCGCCAAATTAACTCTAGCTCTTGGTCACAAGCGTCTTGGCAAGGGCCTGTCACACCTCTCTTAGTTCCAGGGTCCCCCAGCTTCACCCATCCTAATCCACTCGCTTCATGCGGGCGAACCCCTCTGATGGTGAATCAAGGATGGGTTAAATTTGTGTGAGAAAGTGTAATTACCCAAGTGGGTGGCAAAAGGCACTAGAAGGAGTTTTTTCTAGTAGTCGTCAGAGACACTTTGGAGAAATCCGTAGGTTTGCTGAGCCACTCAGCTTCAAGACGGCTGGCATAAACATACTTCAGTCGGTGTGAGCCCAAAAAGCTGGTATAAAAACTTTTTTTTTCTCAAGTGAAGACAGCAACGGTCTCAACGTCGACGATTGCGTCTTGGGCATCCATCTGCTAACTCAGACCAAAGTCGCCCACCCCAAGAATGGAGGCTGCCTCGCAATGCCCTACCCCTTCCACTCGATTGAGACACAGCCCTGATTTCCATGACTCTCAGCATCCTCTACCGGAACTCGTTGTTACCAACGAATTCCAGATCTCTATGCTTTCAGGCACCGATGCACTGATCTTCCGGCGACAGCAAATAATTGTTATGCAATGCGCTCACCAGCACGTAAATCGCCAAGCTTGCCGAAGTAGTCGGTCATCCCTCAGGAACCAGGTCATCCTCTCATCCTATCCGATTTTCAGATGAACGCGCCGAAGCACAACCATCCCTAGTGTACGGGTCCAGTGGTGGCTCCATCCACCAACGGCGTCTCCGTCGAGCCGTTTCGGCCGTGGGTCATCACCGATGACCCTTGTCTATTCCATTGGGCCCATTGTTCCCTGCCAACCCAGTGACACCCGCCAACCGGCCGATCAGTGACGATGACGTCGAGATGGTCTTGTGGGACAATCCTTCCAACGTCCAGGGCCAAGAGGCCACTAGGCCGGGTCATTCCGAAAGTCGACTCATCGGCTCGTCCGTTTTCCACGATTACCACAAGAATCCGCGGCAGTTTTTACTACCACACAGACAAGCCACCATGTGGCCCTGCTTACTCTTGTCCTTGGCGTCGTTATCCTCGTCGGAAACTCCGTCGACGTAGTCGAAAGTAAGCTCTTCGCCGGCAGTGATATCTCTCAGAGCAAACATGGCGATGTCGTGAATGTGCTTGTCGGCGTGGTCGCCGACTCGAGCGAAGATGCGCAGGTTTGGGTCACAAGAATGATTGATGAATCTTGTCGGTCCCGACATAAACTCGCCGTCGATTTCGAGGGGAGGGCCTCGAAGTCTGTGGTCCGGGGAGTCCGGATCGGTGAACTTGTCGAGCGCGAAGAGGTAGACATCTTTCCGCTGTGCTATTTCGGAATGATTGCGTCGGCGATTGGCCTCTTCGGGTGTGAGGATCTCGCCAATGTACCTGTCCACGAACTGACCCTTCTTGATATCGACACCGGGTCGCACACCTAGCATACATCTGTCAGCGTCATTTGGTTGGAGTATGTGGAAGTGGTGACGCACCCCAGCCAGTTCTTGCGGTGCGGAAAATCTGCAGCGGCACCTTGCGACCACGCTCAACCACGCGATTTGGGCAGTCCTGACTGCAAGCGCAGCCGTTGTGGCATTCGTAAATGGGTCGCTTCGAGTTCAGGTGTTTGGACCTGAGTAGACCAGCCTTCGATCCGCTGGCATGGTACATGTACGTCTTTTTTCGACTCCTGCCCTCATCATCCGAGTCGTCGTCTTGTTCCTGGAGGCAGAGGCACCCGCGATATTGACACTCCTTATCGTCGCGGCATTCGCAACCGGTTCGGAAACTATCCTCCGCGGCCTGGACACCACTACCCAGCTTGGAATCTTGAAGGAAGCGGAACGTCGATGGGATCGTGTCGTCGTCGACTGTGTTTATGATCGTGATCGGGTATTTTTTGTTGTTAGGGAAACTTCGGATCTGACACCAGTGGCAGTCAGATTTCTCTTTCTGAAGGGCCTAAGACAAGAACAAGTCAGCGATGTCTTCCGTTTTAGAGATTGTCAGGTGGTCGTACCCGGGCAGAAGCTTTCGTGCCGGTGGGCTCTGAGGGCCCATGGTGGAAGAAGTGACGTGCAGTTGCCGCCTCCATCAGGATCTCCTTGAGTCAACTTCGGAGTGAGGATAACGCATGCTATCGCGAGAGTGTGCCGTTATGGGTGCTGCTGCGTAGAGTGCAGGATGGCAGGGCATGCGACGACGAGGAAGCAATTGGCTAACCACTTTAAGCGACGCGTCGGTCAAGGCGCGGTGGAAATAGCTGACTAAGCAGTCCTCCCCGCACTCTACAGCAACTAAAGTAGTTACGACCTTCAGTACTCTAGGTACTTCTCATTCTTCACCGAACAAAGACATCGTATCAAATCATTGACTTTGATAACCCTCCTGAGCAGGCTTGATTTGGCCTCAAACAACTCACTGCATTGGTATACGGAAGCTGCATTCTTCAATCCAGACTAGATATTCCCCACGATGCTATCCGTACCAGCTTCTACATCATCCGCCTCTTCTTACACTCAGGCTTAAACGTCGAACCAAGCTCGCCCCATTTGATGTTGCTAAATGTCACCACGGGATTCGGCTCGACCTTGACGACGTTCTCCGGGAAGCCCTCCGTCTCGTTACACGGCCCAGCCACGGGCGCACCGTCAAGCCAGCGCATCGCACCGCCCTCATCCCACCAGATACTGAAAGCCAGCACCATGCCGCGGTCGAACGAGTCGCCCATCTCCTGGTGCCCACCAAGGTCGATGAACCTCCTCGACCCGGTCGCCGCGCAGAACTCGTCGTTGAGGTAGTTCACCTGCGGCAGATCGGGGTTGTTGACGGTCTCGCTGCGGATGACGCGGCCGTCCTGGACGTACAGTCGGTGGATCTCGCTGAGCTCGCCGGCCTCGTTGGCTGGGAACTGCGTAACGACGGTGAAGGGCTTGGTGGTATCGACCGAGAAGTTGGAGCCGCGGCCGTATTCCTGCGGGTTGTTGTTGCGGTACGGGTTCCAGGCGCAGCCGTCCTTGTCGCAGACGCCCTCGAAAGCACAGTCCTCTCCTTCACAGAGGTAGACGCCCGTTTGATTGCATGGGTGAGGTGCGATGTGGTTGGCGCGGGAGTTTGCTTCCCAAATGTCCTGGCCTCAGTGAGTCGCTGCGAAATCGCGGCAGGGGCGAGGTTCAGCTCACCATTTCGTTGCAACAAGCTCCATAGCCCTCGATATTGGCCTCGCCATTGATGAACGGTGTCGTATAGCATTGCGCGTCGCAGTACCCAGTGCCGCGAGTAGCACCGCCCTCGTTCAGACTTGACCTGCCACCATCGGCGTACATCTCGGATAGATACAGAGCGCTGTTCATACCGCAGGGGAGGCGTGTGGGGTCAACATCAAAGGTGAACTCCATACCCGTCAGATGCATCATCTCATACTTCTCCTTGGACGGCTCAAGGAGGTACACGCGAGGAGAGACCAAGTTGCCGTCACGGAGCTGGTACATGGTCATAGCCCCGCCGTCCGTCGTGACGCCGACACGGGAATAGTCATCAAGACCCTCCTGGACGCAGTTCTCCGCGCAGGCCTCCTTGGTCGCGCATGCCGTCTCGTTAGGCGCGTTGCCCCAAGAGCCGCAGCTTGCGCCGTTGGCCTCTTGGTAAACGTTATGAGCGAGGGAGTCGAGAACGATGAAGTTGTTCACCTCAGTGCAGCCACCGGCCTTGGTGCAGCGCCAGGTTGTCAAGGGCGGGTGGTTCTCCTCAGGTCCGATCTGGCGTTGGGCGGACGCCAGGCCGAGCAAAAGGGTAACAAGACCGAGGCTGGAGAGGACGGGTGCCATTTTGTTTCCCGGCAGCGCCTCTCAATGGCAGAAGGACCAGGTGGTTTGGCGAAGTGAATGTCTTTGCATCTGACGAGCGCAGGAGTGAGGATTGCGACATGGCGAAGACGCGACAGGGCTGCTTGTTCATATATCTTGACGGGTCGACGTCTTCCGCCACGCATAGGCGTTTCTGTTTCTTCTCTTGCTTCCGCCTGGAACCTCTTCGCGGGCGTCCTAGCTCGACGAGCTGTTCCGTCGAGCTCATTACTCCAGTCCATTTGGGATTGATGGAAGCACAACCTCCGATGTCCCTGCCGGGTGCTCTTAGCGCTTTGCCGTAGTAAGTGACAGCAAGGAATCTAGCTAGGGGGAAGGGAAGACGATGAAGGGTGTTAGCTTACTTCCGATCGTGAACCATTTGTGGCTTCACGGTTCAACGGGCCAGGAACCGCGTCGAGGAATGTCTTGGCGCTTTTCCCATTGTGACGCTGCCCTCCTTTATTCATCTAGCGCGAACATACCTGCATATTAAGCAGTCAACTTATCCAGTAAGCTCGCTTAAGAGCGTACCTCCTGTCACACGGCTGCTGTACCTGGCAGAAGCGAGCCGCCAGAGCTATCTTAGACCTTCTGTCGCACCAAATCGACGAAGATGAGCATGAGAGGTCATAGACGGCTTATGATCAACTCAGGCGAGTTCCGCAGGTCTCCGCATGGAGCTATGATCTATCGCATGGGTGGGACCAGGGGTGCTTGATCCAACCCAACCCATGGGACCAACGGCCGCTAGACACGGGCTCAAATGAACGAGGCACAATGGAGTAGCAGCTCCCTGATCATGGATGAGACATTGCGATGGGCCTTAGAACATGGCACTGCGTGATTCCCGATGACACTTCGCGTTCGGATTCAACCTATATCTTTTCCTGGCGAACACAGTCGCAAGAGAAAACGAGAACCAAAAAGGAAACGGCCGCAAAACCCAGCAAGTTCTCGAGGCTCTTTTCCCGCGGCATCAATTTCCACGCGATCGCACATACCAAACCACATATTCTCAGCACACCTCGACGCGGAACATGGAAGAACTCTGCACACAATTTCCGCCGACCAAGCCCAAACCGCCCTCGACCGTCTGCAGTATTCCAATATTTCAATTCTCCCGCCTTTGCCCGGCTGGGCGACACAGACTACGGCATCTCCCAAACCTCAGACCACCACCCCACTCACATCTCGAAATGACGGGCCTCAGCATCCCAGCACCGGACTAGATCCCAGCAGATTGAGTAGGTCCACAACATCGCTGCAAGGCACAATTTACCCCTCATTTCCGCCCCCGCCCAACCGTACTTCCGCGTCTGCGGTATCCCCAAATGGTAGTTCCCTCCGTTAATTCACCCTCCAACTAGGTCCGATGAGCCGGCACAGTTGAACATCGGAACATTGGCGATGTGTCGCAGCAGCTAAATGTGCCTTTGCCGCCCTTCCTCGAGTGCGCCACTAGTAGCCGCAATACTCAAAGAGAAGCAGCTCTGTTTTCCTAAATACCCAAGAATGCCTTGTGGTACTCCTTCCAATTCTTCTCCAGCTGGCCTCTCACAAGACTGGACCACATTTTCGAGCACTTGACCTCGGCGACCTCCTCAAGCTCCAAACCGCCGTCCGCAGAATCTTTGATCCTCCACCGCGTCTCGAGCACCACGCCCAGGGGCAAATCCGTGTGCACGAAGCACCCGTCTTTGGTGAAGGTGAACTGGTAATGACTTTCGGACTCCCGCTCCCACACCTTGGATAACACGGGAGTCGGCATGTCGTCGGTCACGCTGTAGCAGACCGTCGGTGCTAGCGGAGTGACGTCCGCGGGTAATTCGGACAGGACTTTCGGCGTCGTGCCGATGAATGACTTCATGTGTGGATCGCACTTGATGTGATGCTCGGGGTCGTGGAGGAGGCTCAGGACGTGCTCGCGAGACATGCGCGGCGGGACCGGAGTCGTATGTGTCAGGGTGAACGACGTCTCGAACATGGTCGTCGAGTTGTAAAAATAACCAACCGTATTACGGATGACCTAGATGTTGCCTACCTATTCGTAGTTGCTGTATTCTGCTGTAAGAGAGAATATAGGATCTGTGCGCAGCGTTGAGCTTGCTTTAAAGTAGTTACAAGTATAGAAGATCGCCACCTTCCCTGTCCTTCCCCCTTGGTTACTCATGCGATCGTCACGCTGAATAGATCCTCATAAGGGGCTCCTATCGACAAATTCCAGATTCGCATGCAAAGCTTGCTTCTGTTTCGTTCGATGTGTGTGTCAGGGAAGTCACTAGCGCAAACCTTCACGAGCATAATCTATGCGTTCGACTACAACACCTATCCGACGATCCGAGCCGAGGTCATGTTTTTTAATCCCACCGGGTGGTAGACCGTAAAGAATCTGGCCTTGTTAATCGGCAGCCGCTGTTATTCGCGGTTGCCTTCGCAGAAACGCTGAGATGATTGCCAGTTAAGAGGAGGGAATGGACGTGTTGCAATTGCCCGTCAATCGTAAGCCCACCAAAGAGCTCTATTTAAATATTATACAGATTTCTTTTGTTGTCTTCTTACGTCTACGTCTACACACACACAAGACTCGTCAGTTCCATAGGAATCCGCCATCTTTTCTCCAAAACCCGGCCGGGTCGTATCTCTTCTGGACATGTTGCAAGAACCGCCGATTCTCCTCACCGTAGCTAGCTTGCACCGGTTGATTCAGGAGCGCGTAATTCATGTATCGTGGGTTAGTCCGGTAATGTTGCGCCTCTCCGTCTGTCATGCCGCTTTCCACAGCGTTGGAGCTGAGCACCCCGGGCGAGAAGGACGTGGCTAAATCGTCGCCTTGCTTGCTGATGTTCTCGACGAATCCAAACATCTTTGCGTCGTTGGTCTTGTCCATCCAAGCGACGGTGTAATCAATCCAAGCAGCGTCGCCGGCGTCGGGCCGAAGGCCGATCACGTTCTTGACACCCGTGACCTTCTCGCCGGCTCTCACCACAGGTGCGGGCACTGGCACCAACGCCATGGAGAAGAGGAGGGACTCGTCACCCGCCGCCGTGGCGTTGGCCTTGTCCCGGAAATCCTGCCAGTGTCGAAGATACAGGTTTTCGCCGTGCGGGCTCGCGAGGTTGGGAAAGGTGTGGCCGCCAATGAGCCAGCGTCTCACGGGCAGGTTCCCGTTGTTGTTCGACGCGATGAGGGCCGAGTAGCTCTGCGTGGCGGTAGTATCTGCCATCGGCTTCGCCGCGTAAAAGGCGGCAAAGGGGTTGGAGTCGCCTGCCGGCGGCGAAGAGGCGTTGTAGAACACGTACACGTTGATGAAGGACAGCATCGGGTTCGCGCCTCCGCCCATGCTGAGGTAGAGGTGCGACTGGGGATCGTACTTGGCAGTGAAGGCCTGCGTGGCGCTGAAGACCTCGCTGGCTTTGTCCACGGAGAAGGTCAGTATCCCACCCCAAATCGGCGTCGTCTGCGGGTACGCCTTGAGCCTGAAGCGCGTTACGATACCAAACTGGTTGCCGCCGCCTTTCAGGGCCCGGAAGAGGTCGGGCTCCGACGTGGCGTTGGCGTGAGTGACGGAGCCGTCGGCGAGAACGACCTCGTAGTCCAACACGTTGTCGCAAGCCAGGCCGTGAAGACCGCTGAAGTAGCTGAGGCCACCTCCGACGAGAAGGCCGCCGACGCCGATCGATGAGAACCGTCCTCCGATGACAGTCACGCCGTACTGCTCGAGGGACTTGTACACGTCGACCCAACGAGCACCGGATCCCACGACGGCGTGGCCCTCGTCCGCGACGTGCTCGACGTTGTTGATCAAGTCCATGGAGATGAGAACTCCTCCATCCGTGCTTGACCAGCCTGGCCAAGAGCCGTGGCCGCCGCTCTTGACAGCGAAGCGGACATGCTCGCCGCAGGACGAGAGGAGTTTGACGATGGAGGCGACCTGCTCGGTGTTCTTCGGCCGCGCGATGCAGGCCGGCATGAGATTTCCTGCAGTCTCGCTCCAGTACGCCTCCTTAACCGTCTGATACGCAGTCGTGTTTGGGGTTGCGAGGGCCTCGGGAGGCAACGTTGAACCGAGCAGCAAACATGCCTGAGTTGATGTTGTGCAAGAGTGACCTTGGACTAACCCAGATTCCAGGAGTAGTAACCCCGTCGTCAGCACCCAATTCAGCCGTTGTAAAGGATTGATCCGCATGGTCGAACTCTGGCGGCTGCTAGGAGAGGAGATGCAGCGAGACGTCAGCGTCGGATGCTGGCAGGGCTTGCACGGTTGTTAAGTAGTGTTCTCCCACGTGTGTTATAGGAATAAGCAATACTTTGATAATTTCGGCTTCCTCGGCCAGACTAAGAGTAGAGTTTGCCGTGTCTTCGTACCCCCACCGGCCGCGGTTGTTCGAACTGTAAATTAGGGGACTAGTCACCAATCAACATCCATCCGCACTATTCACGAAATGAAAAGTGGATGATGGTGTTCTTTTTTCTGCACGTCAGGTGGTTGAAGAGCACTTTTCTCGATACCAGACTTTTAATCAAACAACGTAAACCTTGGAGTGAGTGCCAGAAAGTGTCAGCTTATGAAGTGATGGGATCAAATGGAAATGCGGGCAGTAACATAACATCATCGTCATCATCATTCCAGCTGTGTCACACATCTGCAAGTCAGCCCTTGGTAAAATTCAATGACATCACAGTACCACCTCACTTATCGCGTTCATCTTATCCCATCATTCATTCATTCGTCTGATTCCATAGTTAATCGACCGTCTGGATTTTACTGCCAGTTGGCCTTGATAACATCCACAATCACGCCGTGGTCCTCGTCCTGCTTCAATCCGCTGACGACAACCACCGCGACGACGCCCTCGACACCCTGCACGCGGATCGGGCACGCCGCCGCCCGTGGATGGCGTACTTTCCCGGCCTGCTCGGTGCTCATGCCGAAACAGCGCCGCGAACTCGAGCTCGTCGCCGGCGAACTTGTTGTGCAGGAGCCACGTGCTGGCGCCCCAGCGGAGAACGCTGTTGCGCTTGCGCTGCACCCACGTCTCGTTGTCCGGGAGGGTGCCGGCGCCGACGGCGGTCTGGAAGAGGATCTGCTGGCTGTTGGCGAGGGCGATGGAGACCACGGTGGGCTTGCCGCCAGCGCCGGCGGCGGCGAAGGGGAGGAGACGGGCGTAGAGGAGGTGGCCGAGTTCGTTGGCGTCTTCGGATGTGAAGCTTGAGAGGGTGAACGAGTCCCCGTCTTGCTTGAGAGCATCGACCTGATTAAGGGATCATCGGTGAGCGTCATTGTTGTTGTAAGTGAAAGTGGTTAGGCGAATTCATGTCTGAAATGAACTGGCTGGCAACGGGTCACAGGGTGAGAATAGATGGCGCGTTCCAGGATCTGACGACTTACATCGGAGGACGGCGTGGGGATCGGGACGGGGGCCGCGGGATTGCGGACGGCCTCGAGAGCTTTCTCCAAGCCGTGGCCTGCGGGGTTACGGCGGGTCAAGACCTTCTGAGACATGGTAGGCGGTGGTGATCGTGGGTGAGAGTGATGCTGAGATCTCAGTGTGAAAGAGTCGGGTCAGAGGTCGTTGTTATTTTGGTGGCTGTTCGGAAACCACTACGCTTATTGAAAATGAAGGTGAGTCGTCGTGTAAATATTTCCTTCAGTCGGTCTTGTTTCTTGTGACGCGACAACGGACGTATTTTAGCAACCCCACCGTCACCAAGCTGTCCGCTGATGCAAAAGCCCACTTGGTGTCCCATTCTTATTCTTCAACTCTTACAATTACCCCATCGGGAAGAGTGCGGCCACCCTACCAAGTCTAGGATCTCCTTTGCGGCAAGGTGCGTGGAAGCTTAAGTTTCTGCGAAGCAGCTCTTCCACATGCGTAGCCAAGCCCAATGCTTTCATTTGCCTCTGGTGATTGCATTTATGAGTTTCGAGGCGCTTAGAGACTAAGAATTTGAGCATTGGATGCTATCGATCCATCTCCGCCGATTCCAGGCGTCGGCAGTCGCCCACTTAAAAGGTTATCGATGCACATCAAGTGCCCCCAACCGCAGAAAAGCTTCGAGCATCTGAAATGCCAATCCAGATGTCAATGCAACCGACCGTGTTTGCGCCTGCGCCGGCCACAACGGCCGTGGGGGGGTCTAAGTTATCCCTCATGGGGATCCACCCGGCAGCGGCCGACAGACCCCGTGGGTTGGAATCGACCGAGACTCCCCGATGCAACCCCCGCGTCACGACCTGGCACCGTCTTCGTTTTCGGGTCAATTCCGGTTGGTTTTCTCTGGGCTTCTTGTCGTCTCATGAATCATTTTAGCATGCCAACAAAACACATACAGCTGTCTTGGAAGCATTTGGGCTGCTATACAGCTGTATGTGTTTTCTTCAAAGAGGCTCGACACATGGACGTAACTTGTAAGGAGTTCCATCAAGATTGCTTCGAAAGTGCCATTATCTCAACTTCAACTTCGCTTGCTGTTTTCAAAGGTGAAACGCATCTGGATTTTCGTTAACGCGCCTTGTCGGAGACTCAACTTAAGTAATCGGTCAGTAATCGGCCAGCCAGCTTACCCAGAGACGAGAGTACGTCTCCTACAATAATTGCGGTGGCAACAATGTTATGGTATTAAAGTAATTAAAGTTGTCTGCATATTGAAACTTCATAAGTAAGACTCTGACAGTCAGCTTTGATCACATAACCCGCCACAGGTGGTTAATTATAGCCAATGACTCACTTACGACGTTCAGAATGTCGCATTTGTGAACTGAATTCAACTTCTCCCTCTTGCTGCCGGAACTCCCTTCCGTCCCGAGCTTGTGAACCTCGCGACCCGCATGTTCTGTAGTGACCTAATGCGCTGCGTGGTAATCTCAAAAAGCCAAAATCTCTGCAGTGCTACCGAGCCAGTACCATGTAACACAACTTCTAGCTCTCAGTTAGGTACCCTCACTATTTATTACCAGGAGCTAAATGCCTCCCACGGCAAAGCCTCCGATATCGGACACCTCTCCTCTCGAGCAAAAAGAAAAACTCGTAAAAACGGATAAAACCCCACTCAATGAAAACATCTCCTTTACTTTTCTCCATATCATAATTCACCGATGGGTGTCCGTAGACTGAACTATTTTCCCATGGGTACAATATTGGATCTTCGGATATTGACCACAATACCACGGTGTAAGTAGGTCAGGTAGGGGGGCAATGGTCGGTTGAGCTGTAGTCTCGGTGTAAGTCGCGCTCCAATCGTCCTGAGCGGAGTGACCATGGCACGACTCGTGAGAGTCTTTCGGTCTCTGATATCACCAGGCCTTTCGTGCCGCCCTGCCGGCGAGGCTCGCCCGGGGGTCATCAGAAGACATGAATTCAGACACAAACATTGTTTATTGTACACAGCCCGGAGATGCCCAGCCTTTTCTTTTTTGGCAGCCGTCTGCAACCTCGACGCTGAGAAAACCGCGAGCAATGGGGTGGGGTGGTCTCAAACTTGTCCGCCACATTCCGTTGCTTCTACTGTCTAGATGCGACGGCAACTCAGCAACTGGCAGAGGGCTATCCTGGGTTGTCTTTGAACATTATTAAGACCGGATGAAAAGATAGGGTTTATTGGCCCGAGTTCAAGTCCGAGTTTATATCGAGGCGAACCATCTTGAAAAGCCTTCATACCAAGCATTCGGGTCCAGCCCGCCGAGTTTTCCGGCGACGATCATGAGCGCCGTTGTGCAACCACTGCAACATCCCAACATCGCGTCCTCTCGGACAACGGCCGGTTGGCCCAATGGCAAGGCGTCTGACTACGATCCACAGTGGCATCAGGAGATTCTGGGTTCGACCCCCAGGCTGGTCAAAAGTGAATTTTTGGAATCAGCCGCGATGTCGCTGGAGTCTTCACAACCTGCTTAACTCGATCACAACGACCGAAGCAGAAATTTTTGAGGCTTTCAGGGGAGAGCCACACATCCCCGTTTGGCGTGTTGTGGGCCAGAGCACGGTTCGTTGGTTGTTTTCTTGACGGGGGAAAAAAAAAGGCTTGCGTTCACCGTCTCGTCAGGATATAACGGCGGGAGTTGGGCGCGGAGGCGCCGACGGACAAGCTACCGAGCGTTGAACGCGTGAACTCATATACGCGGCCCGTCGCATTGGTCCTACGCGTGACCGTGAGTCACCAGGGATCCTTTGGCCTCGACATCGGGACGTGTGGCTGTCAACTGATGGGATGGTGCGAGAACGAGCATATTTCATCTCGTCGAGATAAGGATCTGGGGAACTGGCGGCTCAGAGCCAAGGGATGCTCGTATCCCATCGGCACAACCGCTCCGTCGGAGACCGTGATGGCCGGCATCACCGTGGGCCCCTGGTCGGCAGTCTCGGCTTGTGGGAGTGTGGGAGACGCCTTGGCTGCCAACTTGTCCAGGGCTGGACGTTCCGGGATTGCGACATTGGCTTGCAGCTTGCTTCATCTCTGGCCTTTCCGATTCGGCAAGCTCGGTGAGCAGGGCCTTGGGTAGGGCAGAGACTGAGAGAGAGAGAGGCGCAATGCAGACAGAACACCACAATCGATCAGCCCACGAGGAGCGTCGTGCACGCCGTCGCCGGCAACGTTTTTTGTATGAACAAAAGGCACCACGCCGCACGGCACATGTCCAATATAAGCAAGACGATCAACGACCAGCGCATAAAGTAAAATCAAACTCTAATAACCGGCAAGTGGAATGACAGAATCCAATCTCCCCTCGGTGCCTGGCCCTGACTCGTATCGCGACCAGGGTGCTGGTTTCAAGCGGGAGTCGGGGATCATCATTCATGCAGGCTCAGCTGCACAACAGCCCCCACAGAATTGGGAGTTTCCCCTGGTTAGAAATAAACCACAGAGGACTGCGATCACGACCAGAGAGACGTCAACGGAGTGCGCATGTCCTAGGTTGCTCCCTCCAGCGACTGGGTCAACAGTGCCCCTGATCCCGCACTGGCCGATTCTCGTCGGGACTTCACCCCTCTGGGCTGAGGAGAATTAGAGGTTCAGGGATCTTTTATCCTTATTATACAGTTAATATTCGCGCAAGTGAACCGTGCCATCTCCAGCCTGACGGCAGGAGGAAAGTCGTTGGTCCCCATTTCTAGTTCTGTAGTCCCTCCTCCACATCGCCTACCTAAAACTCTTTCGCTCGTCCCATATTGTCCAGTCGCCCCTTTGAAACTGTCATCCCGCCGGTGAACGTGTCCGAACAAGGTCCAGGAATTCCAATGTTGAGAAGAAACTTGATCAAGGCGCTTTCGTGGTTGTCCTGCTAGAAAGAAAAAAACAAAAACAAGGGGAGGGGGTTCTCGACGCGACGAGCGTCCAACGAAGCAACCGAAAATGTCCTCGAGACATCGAAACCGCATCCTCCCGCCATCTTCACTCCTTATTTCGTATCTCGCATCGGCATCTTCGGCTACTTTCACCAACGACTTCTCGGCGTATCCTGCATCCGCGCGGTCATGTCTCTACAAGGCGGCAGCCGCGTCCGGTTGCACGGGTGACACGGTGGAAGAGATGAACCACTGCCTGTGTGGGAATGGGGGAAACTTCGTGCTCTCCGCTGCTTCGTGCGTGTCGACGACTGACCACGACGAGCTGGACGATGTTTACGAGATGCTCTTGACGTCTTGCACAGACTCGAAAACGCCATTGGGCATCTCGCAGGCCGAATTCCTCAACCCCGGCGACTCGACGACCTCGACCGCCAGGCCATCATCGAGCACGACCTTCACCACTGCTACAACAACAACAACATCACATATCCCTTTAACGACATACAAGAGCGTGGCAAACGGAGTGACGGTTACGGTGACGAGGGGAATCGAGTCGGTGCCGACCGGAACAAATGCCGGTGAGGGGAGCAGCAGCGAGTCCGATGATGCGGACTCGGGTAACGGGCCGGGTCACGCCGCTCTGGCAGCCGGTCTGGTGGGAGGCATTGCCATTTTTCTGGCCATCCTTGCATTCCTTTGCTATCGAAGAAGGAAACAGCGTCAGCAGCGAGCGATAGAGGCCGGACCGCGTGGGAAGTTCGCGACATTGTCTAGCGCGACCAGCCTCACGACCATGAGCTCGCCGCCTCAAGGAGCGGCGGCTACCACTCAGTATCACAACGTCAATGATCAAAGACCCGACACGGCCGGCGGCTCGATGCCCACGGCAGCAACCCCTGGCTGGAACCCACAACACCAACCATCGCAACAACACCAACAACACCAACACGGGAACCTCAGCCCACCATATTGGCAGCAGCAGCAGGACAGCCAACCTTCAGCGTCGTGGCCGTCGCCGGTATCGAATGGGGCCACGGGCACTTGGGGACACGGGGTCTCGCCTGTCTCGCAGTACCCTCCAGGATCGTCTCACGGATCGCCGTCGATGCAGAATGGCACGTGGAACGGCCAGTCTTCAACAGCGCGTGATCTTATATGGAATGGCCAATCCTCAGCGCACAACGGGACATGGAACTCCCAAACCTCACCACCAAACGGAACGTGGAGCGCGCAAGCCGTTCCGGTCCCAGCACCGGTCCCAGCACCGGTCCCAGTTCCGGCGGGTACCGCCACCTCTCCTGTCTTCGAGCTTCCCGGAGACCATATTCAGGCTGTCGAAGCGGACTCTACGCCAATTGGCCTTGCTCAGCCAGCACCAGCACAATACCAACAACCACAACACCAGTATTACCAACCGCCTATGAGACCGTCGTCGATACAAGCAACACCACAGATGCACGTAGCTCATCCGGTGCAACCGGCGCCTGCACACCACAGCATGCCAAGGCAGGTCGACGATGCACTACAAATATCAAGGGTAGAATTACCTCCGCCGAGATATGAAGGGCCCAGATCACCGGAATGGGTCAGCGAGGACAAGAAGTTCGGATGAGAAGGACATGTCTCTTGGCGAGATAGCTTTTCAGCATTATGATTATTTTCTTAATCCCCGTGTAATACTAGACTTCAAGGCACCGCTGCCATCATGAGGCCCAAGACAAAAATTACAATTCTGATCAGTAAGCAGAGCCGAGCCGGTTCGCGTCGTAGCCAAGTGATGTCACGTCTCAGTTTTCTTGTTCCTGTTACAGATGATGGGTTGTTATCCTGGCAGTGCTTAGCGGGCCTTTGCGATCGACATCTCGCTCCGTCGAGGTGTGGTAGCCATTCCCACGAGCTCCATGCTATTTATTTTTGCCCTGACGTCGGCTATCAGGTCACTTATGCTGCAACAGGTCAACATAGGCGGCGGCGGAAACTCAAGGCCAGTCCTGTGTTCAACGGGTAGGTCTGAAGATGGCTTTGGGTTTCTGAAGCCCGCGATCTATTGCTAACAACTGCACTGGTTCTAAGAGAGAAGAAGTTTCATCTCAACAGGCTCAACAGCAAACAACGGATTCTGTTGTTAAATGACTACGTGGTGTTCTAGCTGCTCAATCCAAGCATCGCCAGCATCTGTTGAGGGCAGCGTGTTGGACCTGAAGTCGAGTTTTGTCGGTTGTCTCCTCTCTGTTTAAAGAAGAAAAAAAAATGCAACACTTTATCACATTTAGACAAAAACGATGTCCTCGGAGAGGCTCGAACTCTCGACCTTTGGATGTCCCTGTGTATTCGCAGAGTCATATAGATTAATATGAGACCAACGCTCTACCGACTGAGCCACGAAGACGATCCATTGCTGGGTGGAGCGCAAACTGGATTGCCTCAAGGAGGTGACGGCTCCCTGACTCATAATCAGTGGAGAAGTGTTAACGGTTTCATTGATAGCTGTCTCTCCTCATTCGTTGAATTAGTGCCAATAGATGTTGATATTACTTTGGGTATCAAGCTGTTCTTCTGAGTTGCCTTAGCTGATCGTTTGAGACAACCGCTGCCCGCTTAAGGCTGTGCTGTTGGCGTCATTAGCGTTATCTAGCACAAAAATATCCGCCTCAGTGGATCGCAGGATTGAATTGACGAATCTCTCGGGCATGAGCTTAGGGTGCGACGCCGTGCTTAAGCCATCATGGAGCTTTCGCAAGTTGAGTCTCAATGAGGCAGCCCTACGGCCATGTTTCTTCTTCAATACAGTCCCAAACAATCCCGAACGTCTTCGCCGCAGCACCAAGCCAGACAGACTACCTTGATTGAGAAAGAGGCCTCTTGTCAGCCTTACCCAGCCACAATTCGCGCGGTTTCGTGTTCCGAACGCGCGTCTTGACGACGCTAATGATTCCTCTGCGGTTGATTGGGCCAACCTGCTGCGGCTGACCTGCATGAAGGCGGCGTAGTATAGAAATCCTGCCTAGCGGGAGTGAGAGCGAAATGCACCCCCCCCGCCCCCAACCAAACCTCCGATCGGTTCATCGTCCCACCATGCAACCGTTCGTCAAAGAAGTCGGGAACCCTCGCCTTTGATTTTAACCATAAATCGCCTCCGAGGTCCGAGTTGGTGCCAAGCCCATTAGCAGAAGCAGAGAGCGGGTCGATCAACCGGCGCGCCCTTACCCATCAAGAAATTCTAGTCAACAATACTCCAGAATGGCCATGTCCGGCTTCTCCTCCGCGGCGATAACGTCAAGCTGCCATGACATTTCTCACCGTGCCCTGTCAACGTCTGCTGAGCTCGATACCCTGCTCAAGGGCATTGACCCCGGAAGCATGGCAGCTCAGCATCTGATATCCCTCTCCGCGAAACTCGACCAGTTCAAGCAGACCACCGAACAGCTCCGGCAATCCCTCACCGATGCTTCGGCCATGTCTCCGGGCCTCCGGAATGCGTTGTCCATCTCCATTCAGCCATGCGCCGATGGCGCGGCAATCGTTGACAAGCAGATCCGCAGACTCGATCCTGGGAATGTTGGTAGCCTCAACCCAGATGTCATCATCCAGTACGAGAATTATCACATGACGAACACCAGACTGTTCAATCAATTCATCCAGGTGCTTATGATGTGAGTTTAAGACGTCGCTATTTTCATGCCGGAAGCTAAGCTTGCGAAGTCCGACGGCAACAGAACAGGACACTCAGCTTTCGGCCCCTGATGGGCACCGGCTGTTTGAGAACGCCGTCGAGGCGTCACAAATCGTCCTGACCCGGAGTGATATACTCGACAATCCAGGCGGAGCCGGACAGGCAGCAGCGCGTTTTGGAGTTGCCGCCGAAGAGCAGGTCGGTTCAAGTCCGGACGAGCTGCCACCGGACTATTCGTCTAGCAAGCCCGACAAAGGCAAGAAGAAGGCCACAGGCCAGTTCTTCTCATCCTTATCCAACTCCTTCAAAGCAATGACTGCCGGTCTCCGGCCTAAGCCTGAGCCGATGGTCATTGCCATGTGTCAAGCAGCCAAGGACGGAGACATGGGGCACCTGAAAGGCTTCGTCTCGCAAGGAGTCAACATCAACGGTCAAAACGACGAGGGGTACACTCCGCTCATTTGCGCCATTCGTTCCAATCATCTTACGGCCGTCAAGTTCCTCATCACCTCCGGAGCTGACAAGACCTCGAAGGACTCGGCCAGCGGGAAGCGGAAGCCACCCCTGTTCCATGCAGCTGAGTGCGGATTGGTCCCCGTCGCGGAATATCTCATCAGCCAGGGCGCCGACATGAAGGAGCGATCTTGGTCCGGCCAGCCCTTCTTCATTGAAGTTGCCAATAGTGACCAGCTCGATATCATCAGACTCTTTCTCTCACGTGGATGTGAGGCCAACATGACGGCTATCAGCGGCCGGAGCGTCTTCATCCACGCCATCCAGAAGGGCAGTCTTCCTCATATGAAAGTCTTCCAGGAGTATGGGGCCGATGTCAACGCCCGTGATATCACAGGCCAACCCAGTCTCCACATGGCGTTGGGCCAGAACCGTCTCGATATCGTCGCATGGCTTCTCGAGCATGGCGCCAACCCCAATGTGATGGATCTTACTGGTAACACGATGATCGTCTCAGCACTGCACAAGAAGAACTACGAATTGGTCAAGATTCTCCTCACCCGAGGTGCCGATCCCAATGCTACGGGGCTGATGGGCAAGGGGGTCCTGTGGACGATGCTGCAGAGCAAGGAAATGGAGGACGGGATCAAAGCTGACCTTGTTCGCGCACTGCTCGACCGTGGAGCGGACCCGAACCAGACGGACAACTGGGGAGAATCCATCATGTCTCTTGTCGTAACGCTCGGCAACACAGATCTTCTTCGGACCTTTCTCGAACACGGCGGGAGTCCCAACAAGAAGATAAAGGATGACACCTTCCTTCTCTATGCCATAGACCGCGCCAGGCTCGAACACGTCAAGATGTTGCTTTCCCATGGTGCTGATGTCAACGCGGCCGACAATAAGGGGAGAGTCCCGCTTCTGGAAGCACTTCAGATCAACAATCAACCTCTGGTCGAGCTGCTTCTGCAGTTTGGCGCTGACCCAAATAAGATGGGCCAGATCAAGCCACTGGCGTTAGCCAGACTGGTGGGAAACGGGGAAGTAGTTCAGATGCTGACCGCGAGAGGAGCCGAAGCTCCCAAGCGACGGACTGCCGACAGGAATTCTGTGTCGTCCCTAGTGACCCCGACAACTCCGGCGACGCCAGCGACGCCAAGAAGAGTGAGCACTGCCATCTCTATGGGCCAGTCAGAATCAGGCCGAGTAGATATGCCACCACCTTATACGGAGGGAACTTCCAAATAGACTTGGAGCTCAGGTGGGCGTCTGTCTAGGCGCGATGTCGTTGACGTTGCTGATATACTAGTTGAAAAAGAAAATTACGGGTCTGGCTATCAATCGAACTCAATGGAATGTTGGGCTAGGTACTATATCATCAAATCTCCTAATCCATAGAACGTCTGCTTCTGTTGCTGATTGCCGTCTGCACTGCCGCCGTATGAGTCTTTTCTCGTCCAGCGCATGTAACATGTTACTTCGACCTACCCAAATCTTGAACAAGCGGTATAGACTTGAGAGTTGGGCCATCTCCAGCTTGGAAATTCATTTATTCGGTATTTGAACAGCGCTGGGACCATCTCAATTAGTCATTCTTCATAGACTTGTCTATGCCCGAACTACTTCCAGAACTGGCCTATAAATCTAACATGGTAAAAGGAATATCCATGTCGTCCTGATTGCCCACCTGGCATTTGCTCTACAATGGAAAGAAAGTCATCAGACGAGATTCCAATACTGTCCAGAAACTCTGCGTTGTTCGGGGGTGTCCGGTGAGCAAAAGAGAGCCTGTGACTCGCTGAGGGTGGTCATTAATACTAAATCGGGCTCTGTCACCGAGGTAGAGCTCTCTCCGACTTCAGACGTCAACCACCGGTGCTGTTTCCCCGAGGGCGAACTGGCAACCGTGGTGGCTGCCAGTTGGGGCTGCTTCAAGCGGGTTGCAAATTCGCGGAAGAGAAAACTCCAGGTGAACCAGTTCAGCCTTGCGAACTTCAGCTACTCGCGAAATTCATCACAAAAAACACAATTTTGGCTTAGGAAAAACGTGACAGAGAAAATCAAACAGTGTAATCGCAGTGTAGTTTCATCGACAAATTCTCGAATATCAAACCATGGCCCAGGAAGTTTGGATAACACATAGAGATGTGTTATGGTTTCCAAGGTATTCTTGACCAGCTTGGGCTGAAGTCGATGATCATGTGCAAGAGACTGTGAACTCGTTACAATAGAGAGCACGTCACACACTTTTTATCACATACAGTTACGAAGTTATTTAACAGTTGTTGCAGGAGGCAATCATCTCAGATTCTTCATCATAAAAAGAAATGCGAGATAATAAGTAGCACTAGAAAATTAAAGACATTTTGATGAATTCCGCAGGACTCGGGAGGTGTACCAGCCGCGGTCTTATCTTTCCTCGTTGCAGGCCATGGCAGGGCGGCATCGTGGGCATGACATAATAGGAATATTGAGATAGACACTGGCTGTTTAACGCGACTTAATATAACCCGATATCATAATCTATCTGTTTGTCCGATATCCCCTGAAACCCGGGTATGACGACCAGGCTATGAAGATACATCGAACTCAATGGTGCCCCAGCCTTCAAATGTGCATGACCAGTGTCCGGCTTCCTTCATCGGAATGGCCTGCAGACAGCTAGCTGCCTGGCAAAATGACTTGCCCTGGGGCGAACTCAATATCATACTTAGACAGCTTGTTCACTAACCAGCACGTTCCTGGTGTTGCCTGTCATGACTTCATGGTCGTTGAACCGCGGATTGCCACGAGTGTTGGTCAAACTGAGTTCGGTGAGCCTGCGAGGCGTACCGCCGAGAATAACAGCTGCCGTAGAGCCGTTATCTGCCAGAGTATCGGGAAGGTCGATAGCTCAGTTATCGACCCTGCAATCGATAATCTCAATGGCGGGGATGGCGTTAGTCTATCGCATTAATGATGTCGGCGACTGTTACGTTGGGGCCATTGAGAGGACCCTTGAGAACAAGGGCCGGCTCTAGCTCGACGTAGGGCTTGATGTAGTCCTTTAGAGATAAGCGTTGTTCCCTCGTAGATAAATGTGCTGGCAAGGAGGAAGCCGTAATCTGGTTGGTCCAGGCCGAAGGCGTCCTGCATGACCTTGGCAATGTTTCCGAGCTGTGCCCAACAAGGCGGTCGCCCTATTTGTTGACCGCATTCTTGACCGTGACCCTCTGGACCTCAAAGGCGCTATCGGGGTCGAGACCTGTCCAGGTCTTTGTCGGAGGGTCGATGGGCTCTTTGCTGATACGGGCGAAGCGCAGCGCCTCGGAGATCTGTTCTATCTCAGACTCAAGCATGGTTGTCCGATGCAAGTGATTTTCTAAGAAACGAAGCAGAAAGCTATTACTCTGGTGAATTGAATTGCAAGGGTTGGTCGTGCTTGTTATGTCTTTGGAAGACAAGGGGTGTCGGGTCCAAGATCATAGCCTTGGACTCAACCATTCTTATGCTTCTATCTGCTCTTGTATGCCTTGAAAAAGTCTGACATGCGGTTATCTTCCCGACAAACCGACGCAATTCCGACCGTTTGAACGTCAGATAAAGTCATCCGGACCACGAGGATGACATCTACTTCATGTCCGTGGTCGGAGGCACTTCAGCCCGAACCATGATATCGCCGTCAAGCGACGCACGAACTGATAATGCCTGCGTCATAGCCCAGGTTAGCAACGCACTTGCAGAGATGACGGTCTTCATGCCCACCAGTGCAGCCTTCATGCACCAGGCTGGGAACTGGGTTGACAGTGCCTGGGGCTTCATAATAGGATGGAACCTCTTCATCTTCGAGGCCCTGCTCATCCTCTTCGAGATCATGGCGTTATCGCAGAGCATGCTAACGTACTGGTAATAAAGTACTTCAGAGAAACAGAGTTCTGGTTGGCAGGGAGAAAGCTCCTGCTGATTGGCATCCTATTCTTCTTCACCTTTTATCACGATGGTTGGAGGGAACCCGCAGCACAACGCTTACGGCTTCCGCAACTGGTCCAAACCGATTTGAACTTTCCTTTTTCCTTGATCTACGAGGTTGGCGAATGGCTGTTTCCGCAGGCTCCTTTTGTCGACATGGGTCGCTTCCACGGTTTTCTGGGCGCGCCATGGCAGGCCGCTTTCACACTTGTTGGCCCCGAATACCTAGCAACAGTCGCTGGCGAAGCTTCAGCAGGCCCGGAAAACCATGAAGGCTGCTTTCAAGTCTGTCTACCGGCGGTTTGGCATCTTTTTTTCATCGGAGGTGCGCTTTGCGTGGGCATTGTTTCGCCTGCGAACGACCCGACGTTTGTTGGCAGTGCTAAACTCAGGTGAGACCGGACCTGGTGCCGCCTCGCCGTTCGCCATTGCAATGAAGAATATGAATGTCGGAGGTCTTCCGCATATCGTGAATGCTTTATTGTTGACAATTATCTACTCCGCCGGAAACGCCTACGTGGATTGCGCATCTCGTAGTCTATACGAACTGGCGCTCAACGGACACGCCCCAAAGCTCTTTACCAAGGTCACCAAGCAAGGAGTTCCTGTTTACTGCTTGCTAGTATCCGTGGCATTTGCTTGCTTGTCTTACCTGAAGCTGGGAAGCGGATCAGTCACAGTGCTAGCATGGTAAGTCAAATGTTTTGTGGCCATCTGCAATATACATGGAATTTCCGCGGTCTGCCACAATGCCCTTTGCTGACAAAATAGGCTCACCAACCTGATTGCCGGCGGCACCGTTGTGACGTACATCGTCATCTGCGTCGATTACCTTTTCTTCTAACGCGCCCTCGACGCCCAGAACTTCTGCAGAGAAAGCCTTCCCTACCGAGGCTATCTTCAGCCTTACGGTACTTGGATTGCCTTGATTTGGCTCGTCGCCGTGGAAATTTTCTATGGGTATGCCATTTTTCTAAATTCTGCCTGGAAGATGGGATGTGGGATCGTTCTTCAGTAGGTACACGATGGCTATCCTTGCGATCTGCGTCTTCTGTGGGTTCAAGGTCATCAAAAGCACCAAGTTTGTGAAGCCAGAGCACGCAGACTTGGTCTGGATACGCCCGGCAGTTGACGAGCACGAAGCCGCCATGGCTGATAGGGAGAAGGTGGGGATACGCAGGCGCATGGCACAGCTTTTGAAGGTAGATTTGAAACTCGGTCGGTCTTCCATTAGTTCGGCTTAACTTATACACACGTTGTCTCGGACGTAAAGAGGCCGAGACCAAGTGTAGCTCGGATTAAAAAAGAAGGGTGGTTATTGGGCCTCCATGAATTGGTGACTTAGCTCGCCAAATCAGTGTTATTGTCGTATATAGTCCGAACCGACCCCTTTCGCCGGATTGGTTTCGCAGAAGAGTGTCGCGAACATTTTAAATTGGTATAGTCGCTATCGAATTAAATGTATTTGTGGCGGACAAAACTTCGTACGACAGCCCATTTCAAGACCCGAGTGCGTCACCGGCTCCCGGAAGATGTGGGGCCGCCCCGATTGAATCTTCCCGTGTCCCGGCGCCTGTGTTGCCCAACAAACTCGGCTCTCGAACAATTGCCTTACATGCTGCTCAGCCAAAGGGCAATAAGATTCCATAAGAGACCTTAAGAGATGTCTTGCTTCCACAGTTCCTTTTGTAGAACATCTAGTGTTGCTCTCTTTGGACCAGGAATTGATGGATTAGAGAAGCAGCATCGTCGCGTGACGCGGGACAACCGAAAGACGCGTGATCCGCATCGCCTATATCGGCTACGTGCCAAGATGTAGGAGAAGTTAACCGCTACCGGCTGATTAATTTTCCCTTCTAGAAATACGTTGTTCGCGAGCACGTGATTGGGAAAACCCTCGTATTCCGCCCTCAGGAGTTGTCTGCGACATGTTTGCGGAGCTGGATCTCGTTTCACGAACGATCGGAGTGGATTGACATAAGAGGTTTGCTAAACTGCATTAGGGAAGGATCTTCACACAGATTGGACCACCGTGCAGAACCTCTCTCGCCGCAAGGTGGCATTGACGCGCGGCTGCAGAGCTTGCTGCTTGTCTGGATTTGCTTGATAGCCGTTTCAGCTGGGAAATGTTGCTGGCAGTGGCTTTGAGTGAACGTTCAACTTTATTGACTTGAGCTTGACAGAAGAAGCTCCGACGGCGGCGCAGTTGGTCAATGGCCAAAGCTACCCTGAGGCCGCGTCGTTTCCCTGGCGTTCACTGGGTTGCGAGCATGCTTCTGGAGGTCGCCATCCTTTCAATGTTTGTGCCCGAGAATGGCATTAAGTTTCTGCAGACTGGACGTCATGAACAGCTTGTTTCCCTGGAGCTCCCTCCGAAGCTTCTACGTAATGACATGTGCAAGCGCTCACCACCAGGTCAAGCTTCGGTTTCCGCCGTGAAGATCGGATACCACTCAGCACAAAACTCTCAGCCACGGTGCGGGGGAAGGGTCCAGCTGCGGCAGAAGGGGTTGATCGGCCGCGTCTGGTTAGTCTCAGTGTTTCTCATCAATGGCTCACCGTGGCGCGGTTTTGATTCAGAGGTCTGTGGCGGAATGCATTCTCTGATCTCGGGCAATCAGGGCCCCCCAAGGACTCCAAGGACTCCAAGGAGCCCCCTTCTTCGCCGTCTGGCACGTCAGAGAACAAAACAAGCTACGTGGCAGGGGGACCTGAGAGTGCCCAGACTTTAACTCGTTCGTTTCCCCAAAGAGCCGTGCCGACATCCGGGGCTGTGTCTGCGGGGTGGGCCGTGAACCCTGACGCGGTCATCCCGATTGGACCGAAAAGAGGATAACGCGCGGACATTCTGGGTCGAGACTTCATCAGGCTCTCCCCACCATGGCGGCGGTGTAAAAATATCTTGGGCAGGATATCACAAGCTTCCGATCGACCCATTGTTGGAGGCTCAACACTAGCGAGATTGTTATATAAGGAAAACCGTTACCCCGCATATTCATGATGTTCCTCTGTCTGGTAGATCATTGGTCTTGGCTACCACCAAATATCACACACACACACAAACACTGTCTTTACAATCTCCAGCTCGCAAGTGAGACATCATGACATACTACGGCAACAACAACAACAGCAACAACGGCGGCTACGGCCAACAGGGTGGTTACCAGCAGGGCCCTGGTGGCGAGGCCAACTCTTACTATAATGACGGCCGCGAACAACGATTCGGCCATCACGGTCAACATGGCCAGCAACACGGCCAGCATGGGTTCGGGTTCGGGTTCGGCCAGCCCCCGCACCACCACCAGCAAAACTTCTCTTCCCCTCCTCCTTACCAGAACCAGGGCCACAACACCGACCACAACCAGGGCTACCGCAATGATGGCCCCGGTGGCTATGGCGGCCCCGGTGGTCCTGAGGGAGAGGACGGTGAGCGTGGTCTGACCGGCGCCCTGGCCGGAGGCGCTGCCGGTGCTTTCGGTGGCCACAAGGTTGGCGGCAACTTCGGCCACAGCAAGACCAGCACTCTCATCGGTGCTGTTGCCGGCGCTTTTGCCGGTCACAAGCTTCAGGATGGTGTGTCCGATTGGAAGCACGAGCATGACGACAAGAAGGAGGAAGAGAAGCGCCGGGAGGAGGAGGAGGAACGCAGAAGAGAAGAGGAGGAGAGGCGCAGAAGGGATGAGAAGCATCATCACCACGAGGAGTCCCACCACGAGCGTCGTGCCTCGGGCGACCGTCCTCGTGGCGGTAACTACGGCGGCGGCTTCACCGCATCTTCCCGTGACATCCGCCTCGACGCCCACGGAGACTACAGCCTTCGCGCATCCTGCAAGCGCCGTGATGGCTCTTGGCAAGAGAGTTGCATCAGCTTGAACCGAATCCTGGAGAACGACCAGGGCAGCTTCCGCTGGTACTCCGCCGGCGGCGGCGGCGGCGGCGGCAGCCAGAACTACACCGTTCAGCAGGGTGATACCCTCCGCAACATTGCAGACCGGTACCACGCCAGCTGGGAAGAAATCGCCAGACATAACAACATTGCCAACCCTGATCAGATCTGGCCCGGTCAGAACCTCTCAATTCCCGGCGGCGGCGGTGGTTCCGGAGGTAATTTCGGTGCGTCGGCCCGGGATGCTCGCCTTGTGGACGGCGGACAGCGCCTCGAGGCGGAGCTTTCCCGCAACGGACAGTGGGTCCGAAGCTCTATCAACTTGGATGAGAGAATAGGAAACAACGATGGTACCTTGTTCCTCGTTTAGGAAGGGGTACCTTGTCACGGCCGGTAAAGAGAAAAAGCGTCATGAACCGGATTGGGTTTTTTAAAGCGAGGTTCAAGGATTGGACAACAGATATTGGTCTACCGGGTAGTTTGATTAAAACACTTATACTGATCAAGAATTTCTACTTTGCCCATCATAAGCTTGGTCTATAATGTTGGTAACATCGCCAACTGTGCCTACATCTAAGTAACTTACAAATTGGGTGAGATGCCTCCATTCACGATCATCTTAACTGTCAAGTAATCGTCCATGCCGTACTTGCTTCCCTCACGACCCATGCCGGAATGTTTCACGCCTCCGAAGCTAAGTGTCCTGTTAGTATTAAAGCCACGGATTTTCATTCTGGGTCGACTTACGGTGCTGACGCATCAGAGATAACTCCCGTGTTGATGGCCACCATGCCAAACTCTAGTTGTTCCGAGACGCGATGAGATGTTCCGAGATCGTTGGTCATGAGATAAGACGCCAGGCCGACTTCGGACTTGTTGGCCCTCTCAATGACTTCCTTCTCAGTCTTGAACTTTGTCAACGCCGCAAGAGGACCAAACGTCTCTTCCTGTGTGACCTTCATGGAGTCATCGACGTCTCCGAGAACGGTGAGTTCATGAAAGTTCTTCCCCAGCGAAGGAAGGGCTTTGCCTCCAACCAGGACTCTGGCTTTCTTGCTAACCGCATCTTTGATGTGTTCCTCCACCTTGGACACGCCGTTCGTCAAGGGTCCGTGGGTAACCGACGCATCCGTGCCGTGGCCAACCTTGAACTTGTTGACTTCCTCCACCAGCCTTTTCGCAAACCTTTCGTAAATGGCCTCCTGGACGAAGATGCGGTTGGCGCACACGCAGGTCTGGCCAGTAACCTTGAATTTGGAAACAAGGACGCTAGAGATGGCCACCTCCACGTCCGCGTCGTCGAAAACGATGAAAGGCGCGTTGCCTCCCAGCTCCAAGCTCAGCTTCTTCAGCGTGTCGCTGGACTGCTTCATCAACAACTTGCCGACTCTTGTCGAACCAGTGAACGAGATTTTCTTCACGGCATCCGACTCGCACAGAGCCAGACCAAGCTGAGGGGTGTTCTCAAGAGCGGTCACCACGTTAAGAACGCCGGGAGGAACTCCTGCGCGCTCCGCCAAGACCGCCAGAGCGTTTGAAGAAAAGGGCGTGAGGCCATCTGACTTCATCACGACGGTGCATCCGGCCGCAAGTGCAGCTGCGACCTTTCGAGCTCCCATAGCAAGGGGGAAGTTCCACGGAACGATCAGTCCACACACACCGACAGGTTCCTTGATAACGCGGGTCCTGTATGTCGGGTTGCTATGTGGAATGATGTCTCCGTAGACCCGAGGTGCCTCTTCGCTAAACCACTCAAAGAAGCTGGCGGCGAACAGTGACTCGCCCTCGGCATCGCCCTTGGCTTTTCCGTTCTCGGCAGTGTTGATTTTGCCAAGATCCTCCTTGTTCTCGACAAGGAGCTCGAAAATGCGCTTGAGAATACGGCCACGCTGTCTGCCGGAGGTCCCCCTGCTCCACGCCGGGAAAGCGTTTGAAGCCGCCTCGATGGCCTTGGTCAAGTCATCTGTGTTGGATTCAGGGCATGTGCCAATGACTTCTTCTGTGGCGGGGTTGGAAACTTGGAATGTCTTGTTTGATACTGAAGATACCCATTGTCCGTTGATGTAGGACTTCTCAACGAAGAGGCTGGGGTCTTTCAACGAGGATGCTAGGGATGGCGCCATTTTTAAGGATGCGTGGTAGATTCAAGAGATTGACGTGGGATAGATCTAGAGTCGTGAAATCTGACAAGGCGTGTGAAGTGTTCAATGAAGCTATCTCGGAACGCACACTGTTGCTCGCCTGGCCAGGCTCGTTTTATGCCCCTCGATTGTGGCGGAGGACGTGCATCGTCATGCTTAGAAGCAATCAACCCGACCCTTGCTGTGCTATCCGAAAGTGGTAAAGTAAAATACATGAGATCCGATCGATCATTCTCCGCATTCTCGTGCGGGGTTCGGGGAGCGGGAGGAGCTGCAAGTCTGGGGTGGTGGCTGACAAGGATCGGGAGCGCCCTCGGGTCGGGACCCGACCGGGGCAGATATTAGGAAGTCGAAGCCACTCGGGGCAGCCATTTGACCGCGCAAATCTCCTACCAAACCCGATCACGAGGGCTCGGCAAGGGGCATGTGAGCATGAACTTTCAAGTCCAACAGCGGTTTTGGGGGACTATGTCACATGGTTCATACTTACGAAACCAGTTCGGATCGGGGCGCTATCAGCTGCACACAGGACAATCTCCGACCATTAAATTGGATTCTTTGAGAGTTTCGAGAGAGAGAGAAACACGGCCCAGACTCCGTGTTGCCGGCCTTCGAGCTTATCTATATGAATAAGGGAGTCGTGGACGAGATAGCGAGGGAAAGAACAGACGAACGTCCAGATCCTCAGAATCGCTACAAAGATACGAATCAAGAAATTTCTTCTTTTCTGAAATCTTTGCAGCAGCATCTCTACCATAGCAACAATGGCCGAAGTCATTTCCGCAACACCTTCTCCCCTGGCCAAGTTGAACTTCAAGCCTATCATCAAGTATGAGCTGAAGCCAACAACAACAACAAGTCGGCCAACAGCTACCTTCAACCCTGATCAGCATTGTCACGGGCCGAGGCGGAAGGTCTACCCTGAGTCAACCACGAAAGACGAGGTGTTAGCACACCTCCAAACCACGGAGTTCACGAGGAGCGTGTGTGAGAACACAATAAACCTCGCGATGAGCCTTTTGCTTATGCTTAAATTTGGTCCGGTGCCCGGAGAACAAGGCCCCTGTCGCCATTTATGTTGCCAAGTTGGTTCACTCAAAGAGTGTGTTCATGAGTACTTCAATGGAAGCCCAGCCCTCCAACTCGATGGCATAAAACTTCCCAAATCATTCAACGCATGGAGCCTAAAGTGGAGTGGGGGTATCACGATTGATTGTACGGACAACATCAATGACCATCTTCTTTTACTGGAGGATACAACCAGCATGAAGGTCTTGATTTTTCCACCACGTCTACTATTTGCAGGGGTTTCAGAGGTGTGTAAAAAGGTCCGCATCCCGAGATAAGGAAAATACTGACACTAGTTACAGCTCAATATTCCCAGAAGGCCTGTTGAGCGAGACACTTGAGACTTTGGCACTTCTTTTCCCACAGTCAGAGTTCGGGCGACGAGGCCGATTTGAATGTCGGCGCAGGAAATTTCTTGAACACTTGTGGCTCGAAAATCAGGATCGCCGTATTGACAGCAAACTTGGCTCCCGTGGGACCCTGCAGGCTGAATCTCGGCGCATTGGGAGGTTCAAATTCTGGAGGGATCGACTTGTTGTTCTCAAACAGGCATACGACGATGCAACTCCAAGCGGCTTTTGGCAGTGGTGGTATGGTCGTCGCAACCGGATTGTCTGGTCAACCCTTCTGGATTGCAGTTCTTGTTCCCACACTTGGAACAGTGATTGCCATCCTCCAATGAATTGAAGGCGGACAATTCAAACATTTAGTCCTAGATAGTCTACCTAAAAACGTAGGTATTTGGAAGACTAGTAGAAGAACCACACGACCCGAAGGTTCTGAGAATGACGAAATCAAGACTCCAACATGGGATTAATGCAAGTGCTCGCCTTCTTAGATTCAATTCACTGTCAAAAATTGGTCAAACTGTCGTTGAGCGACTCATCATCAGCATCAAAACGCCGAACTCAAGACGGATGGTCCCAGTTGGCTGCTTGGCCACGCCGCTCTCATCCTCTGCACGGTCTTTGGCGAAACGCATGTGGCGAGTAGCTTGCGAGAGGAAACTGACGACATGGCGTGGCTCGGCGCAGACCGCGAGCTTCAATGAGCTCGCATTGTGGCTTTGCAAGATTCCAAGCCACAAACCCTACATGAGATGGTCCCTGGAGTATGCGTAGCGGCTTGTCGCAGCTCACAATGACGTTGGCAAGATCGTGCGGGGCCAATTGCGCTCCTGATGAGATGGCCAAAATGGTTCTTTGATGCTAGTGTCGTAGCGGGTTTTGGCATCTAAGCGTTCGGTCGACGAGCCGAAATGACGCATGAAGGGTCCCAGTCACAGCCTCGATGATGGATTGCGTTTGGAGGGAAAGACATATAAAGCCACATCTATCCACTGCACCCAATTCTGCGTTGATGCCAGCCACTACCATTCAAAAAGCAGGGTGAAAAATCAACAAAAACAACAATCAAACACAGCCATATCCACAAGCCTGTTCGAAAGAGAAAACAACCATACTCAAGGCCAATTCAAGAACAACCAAACAGAACCATTTCGTCCTTGCGACGCATACAAAATAATCCGTCCCAAACACTAGATACATACCACCATGTGTTTCGGCCTATCACGACGCAGACACTGTGGCGGCGGTATGGGCATGGGTCCCCGTCCCGCAGTCGTACAAACATATCATCACCACGGTGGTATGATGGGCGGGCCTCGGCCATGTGGACCCCGGTACGGATATGGAGGCGGCTGGGGAGGCAGATGTGGCCACGGTGCCGGGTGGGGAGGAGGATGGGGTGGCCGGCGTAGAGGTTATTGTTAAGTCCACGCGGGGATAGAAGAAAACACTAGGGGTATACTTCAGTAGCGTTTGACTTACAGAGTTGTAACCTAGAATAGAACAGGATGTCGAATGTTCAGAGGACTTTACCACCAAAAGCATGTGAACCCAGTGCGACGTTATGTTGTAAATTGCTGTAAAGATCCAAACGGTTCAACAGCGAAATCATGTCTGCATGATATCAACTGGGGGAAATCGAGGCTGAGATCGAGGCTAAGCAATTTTCTTTTCTTTTTCTTTCTTTTGATATTCAACTTATGCGCACGTACAGTCTCGAATAGACACCGCATCTGTCTGATGGGATCACCTCGCTGACAATTACGACATACCTCTCCCACGTTGACAAGTGAAGATAAATTCTCGCTGTTTGGAGCCCGCCTACACGTTTCGACAGCTTCAAGAAACCGTGATGCTAACAAGATGTCGCACTCGGACGAGTGCATTCATTGCCTCTTTTGGAATGAACTTTCCGGGCTGCTTTTAGTACTGCGTAGTACTGCCCAGCGGGGTACAATTCCGAGGAGGGGTTTGCTGTCTGGAAGAACCTAAAACCCAAGTGTTTGCGGCGAGCATTGTTAGACGTGCGGCAGAGAGGGTGTACCATGTACAACGCGGTAAGCCTTCGCCAAGGAGTGCCTCGGCTCCGGGGACGACCCTATTTTAGTTCAGGTAGCATAGCTGCATCTCATAAGAAGAAGTAAAGAACACTTGTGTGACTTATCCCCATCAATATCCTGCCCCTAACCTGAATCAGAACTACAGACAAGATGCAAGACCTGATTCTGGCCCAAGTCGCCAAATTCGGCATCGCCAACGGCGTCTCGTGCGGCGCTGCCGCTGTCGTGGGTTTGTTGTCACATTGGCTGTACTTCATCCGCGGACAGAGGATCACGAATGCCTTCAGCATCGTGACATTCCACGCGCTGGCCCTGTCTTTGCTGTTCCTGAAAACCGTGTCAAGCCAAGGGCTCCACCAGGGATTTGGATCCTGGGCCGCGATATCCGGATCGTACTTTGCTGCTCTGTACACCAGTATCGGCATATACCGACTCGTTTTTCACCCACTCCGGAGGTTTCCTGGCCCCTTTCCGGCAAAGGTCGCAAAAGGGTATACAGCTTGGGTGAACCGCGACTGGAAGTTGCATGAGCGCTACATGGAGTGGCACGCGAATTACGGAGACTTTGTTCGAGTTGGTATGCGTAAATATATCTTAAAACACTTCCTGCCATGAACCCTGTGGGATGCTGCATGTTCTGACAGCGAGCTACAGGACCAAACGATCTCTCGATAGTCAATCTAGATGCGTTCAGCAAATTACACGGCCCTCAGGGCAAGGCCACGAAAAGAGGCACCGGATTGTACGACAAGCTCATCTCAAAAGGCGAGTTGAATCTGGATGCCATCTGGGACGACGGGATGCACCGCGACAGGCGCAGGGTCTGGGACCAGGCATTAGGGACCAAAGGTGGGTGATGTCCCCAAAAAAAGAATAGTCGGCCATCCATTCTGACGGGACTGTGTCACAAGCGCTGGAAAAATACGAAGAAGAGACCCGATCGGTCCTACGCACATTTCTGGGCCGTCTCGAAGAGCTCGAGGGGAAGCCCGTGAATACTTCCCTCTACTCGAAGCTCATCCCCTTTGACAACGTGGGCCGCGTGGCCTTCAGTCGGGATTTCGGAACCGTCGAGGAAGGTCGCGACGACCGGATGCTGGAAATTATCGAAGCCACGTTCAAGCTGGTCGCGCGCATGGGCCAGACACCGTGGCCTCTGGTCTTCTTCGCGGCTCTCCCTCGCTTCGGGCTGCAGAAGGAGTTTGAGGATCTCGGGGAGCGGTTCGTCAACGAAAGAATTGCTGTGAGTACTTACTGCTTTGACAGAAATGCTGGAACTGGGACTGACGGTTTCCCCCCGAATCGTAAGACCGAAACAGAACAGACGCACGATATGATGAAGTACTTCCTGGAGGACAACAGGTCGGAGAAGCCAAAGACCTTTCGCAACATGAACATCGTCTACGCCGACTCTCACGCCGTGCTCATCGGAGCTACGTAAGTGAAGCTGCGATCTGCGGGGAGCTTTCGTTTTCCGACCCAAAACTGACGATCGTTTCCAGGGATACGACCTCGTGTGCCCTAGGCTACTCGTTCTACTTCCTCGCACGAGACCCGGAGATCCGCCGGCGTCTTTACGAAGAAATCGCCCCCGTCCACGGCAAGACTCTACCCGGCGAATTCTGTGTCGCGGATCTGGTCAAGCTCGAGCTCCTCGACGCATTCATCCACGAGACGCTGCGAATGCACTGTCCGGTGCCGCTCAACGGGCCGAGAATCACGCCCCCGGAGGGTGTTGTTGTGGACGGGACGTACATCCCCGGCGGCGTCACGGTTACCACCCCGCTGCACTTGTACAATCGGAGTAAGAGGCTGTTCTAGTGCGATTCCAAGAGTTCGTTGTCGGTCGACATGTTGACGAAATCGCGATAGGTCCAAAATACTGGAAGCAGCCCCACGACTTTATCCCCGAGCGCTGGACTACTCGACCCGACTTGATCATCGATCGCAGGGCGTTCGTGCCCTTCCACTACGGTAGGTACCCATGGTACTCAGCCAACTTCCACTGACGGAGAGACACAGGACGCTTCGATTGTGTGGGCAGGCGGCTGGCTTTGAACGTCGTGAGGCTCACTATCGCCTACACCCTCTGGAACTACGACTTCGGGTTCGCGCCAGGTGAAGATGGAAGCAAGGTCGATGGAGAGGCAAAGTTCCAGGTCATCCTGAAGCCGGGGAGCTTGCACTGCGTCTTCAAAAACAGACCCGAGGCGGGAGTCTGAGATTGTCTGTGAATATGTTACTGCTTCGTCGACGATGCGGAAAGGTCTTCTAAGGGCTCTCGGATGAAATCTAACATGCTAGCTAGCCTGAGAGTCGAATGGGACGAGTGCCAACTCAAATTTAACTGCCGACGCTACAGAACTGAATTGCGGATATCCCGGCCCGGAGCTGCAGCATCGCCGTGAACAATTGCGATCAAGGAGGCCGGCATCCGCGCGCTGGACAGTGTGATTAATGCGGTAATCACTCTGTCGGCGTGGTCGTCGGGAAACGGGTATTTGTATATGTCGAGCCGGAGTCTATACTCGATGCCTCGAGAGGGCATCGCGCCGGAGATCCTCAGCAGGACGAATCGATGGGGCGTGCCTGTCAATGCCCTCCTCGCAAGCGCGTCATACTCGCTCCTGGCATATCTTAATGTCAAGTGATCCACGAGTTCGGTGTTCAACTGGTTCATCAACTTAACCAATACGGCAGGCTTCATCTGGTGGATCTGCTGCTGCATCATATTTCTCCGGTTTAACAAAGCGGGCATGACCAAACTCCCGTATGCCCTACGGTTCCAGCCGATCATTGCATGGATCTGTGTGGTGTTCTTCATTATGCTCTGCTTCTTGAATGGCTTCTCGGTCTTCTTCCCAGGGAAGTGGTCGATTGAGTCTTTCATGACGGCGCATGTTGGAATCCCGGCATTCCTTGTCATCTACTTCGTACAAAGGGCTCTCCATTGGAAGGATTCCTGGGCTTAACTTTCTGAAAAAAGTAGATTTGCACACCGGGCTGGAGATGATTGAGGCTTTGGAGGAAGAGGATGCAAAAAAACAAGCGATTCGTCGAGAACAGAGACCAGCAGGAATGAGGTTATAGTGGAAGCACGCCTTCACGATTTTAGGATGAGAAGCACCAGCTAGTGTCTGAATCCATGGATCGTTTGAAAAGTCAGACTCGATATTGGCGATTCGCGAATAGCTCCGTGTGATCATGGCATCGCTGGGCATCATCGTAATAATCGTGGTCGTCGTCGTATTCGTCCGTCGTCAAGTACCATTTGTTACCTGATGTTGAGACACTTCTCTGGCGACTTATCTTGCCGCTACCCACGCCAGATCTCGATCATGCGCATCGGCCGGTATGTACGCCCATCGCTGCTCCTCTTTGAGCCTGATGCGACTGGGCATGAAGGCCTCCAGCATGTAGTAGTTATCGCGATGGAAAGGCAAATCGATAGTAACCGGCCCATCCCGACTAAGGAACTCGTCGGTCTGCGAGTTGATGTCCTCCTGTGTCATCCGGAAGTGCCGTCTCTGGTTGCCCTTGTTCTGACTTTGACGCTTGACCGCCGCGGCCGTGTTCTTGAAGTGGCGCTCCAGGATACACGCGTGGAGGAGAGGCGATGTGATGGCCCTCGAGACGATGTCGTCCGTCTTGGCAACGAGCAGCCGGTTCCATTCGGGCGTGTCGTTCCCACGCGGCATCATTGGGATCGGATCGTACTTTTCCAGGTTCGTTTGCCAGTAAGAGAAGTCGACGGCGTTGCAGAGCGAGTTCCAGCGGATGACGCAGGTGAGGCAGGTGCAGATTTTGTGGCAGTCCGCGGCGGGAATGTGCTGGTATCGGCTGTGAATGGCCAGGAGCTCCATTCGCTTGGGGTCCTGGAGACGACTGTGTATCGCAGGGTCGACCTCACTCAGAGGAACTGGGAGGCGAAAGCACTGCTCCAGAATAGGGTACCGTGTGGCGATGATGACGCGAGCGAGGATGGGCTCATTGTGCTCGACGATTTGATGAAGCTCGTGGCAGGAGCGAGAGAGTCTGAAGATGCCGCTGGGCAGAAGGTAGCTCATGATGTCGACGAGGACCTCAGTCGGCAGGTGGAGGAGGTGGCTCACGACGGCGGACTTCTTGCTCGTCTTCTTGAGCATCTTGCGCTTCATTCTTTCGGTGCGTTTGGATCGGATTCTGAGATTACCCGTGGCGGCGACGAGGTCGCTGTCCGTGACTGCTTCGGTGGGTTGAGTACGATGCTCATGGCTTTGGCTTTGGGAGCCCTCAGTCGTCGTAACTGAAGAAGCATCGGTGCCTGTCACGGTGCTGGGCGCGTCGCTGGGAGGTTGAAGGCTCTCGATGTCGTGAGAGGCCGCAAAAGCATCCTTTAGAGAGGGAACAAGCCGCCCATCGTTGTCGTTGAGGTTGTTATTTTCAACGTCTCTGAAATCCATTGCTCTGGCGTGTTTGCTCGTGCTCCCGTTTGGATGAATCGAAGTATTGGAAAGATTGGGAGCGGCCATCGAGGGAAAATTGACCTCAACTCTTGCCATGATTTAATTACCGCCAGGCCCCCAATGCGCTGTGAGACCGATGCGTCACGCCGATTACCGCTGCGCCAATCAACAGCTGCCGCTGGTACGGTCGTGATTACATCAGCAGCCTAACTGGGCAACCACGGCAGGCGCTCCCTCGAGATTTCGGTTTCGCCTCCTTTGGCGACCATTGCCATCACGACGCCTTCCATATCTGAGACAACAACAATCAATCAATCAATCAAATAGGAAGGATTTGCATATTGAACCACAAGTGTGTAAAATCCGAGTCGATCGTTGTTCTGCTACCACTGTTGTATGACTCTTTATCGGCCTCACCGCCCAAGCCTCCTCCAATGCGTGCAGTCTCAACGTTAAGAACTCCTGTCAAGCATCTGTCCCTTGGTGGACAATGCAAACAAGAAAATCAAACTCCAAAAAGGGTATCTCAAGTGCCCAGACCTGCCTTCCCGAAAAGTTCCAAACTCTATCCCTTCCTTGAACGCCCCCAAATTCCAATTCATCCTCCCCAAGTCGTGATAGTGACGTCGCGGTCCGAATGAGTAATTGGTCGATTCGATGGTTTAGGCATCATCGGAGCAAGGGTCCTTCGCGTAGTGGACCTCCCAGATGGGGCAGCCAGGCAGTCCGACGTTGAAGTCGCGGAACAGGGCCATTCGAGCTGCCTCGGCCTGGCAGCGCCAGCTGCCGAAGCGGAATTCAACAACACCCATCTCCTCGGTCTCGATGACCTTGATGATCTCGTCGATGTCGAACACGAAGCGGTCTTCGAACCAATCCGTCAAGGTGCCAGGGTTGACGTAGTTGATCTCGCCCGTGATCTTGAGGCATCGGGACTTGTGGCCGAAGGTGTCGTGCTCCTCGGACTTAATGCGGTTGAGCGACACCTTGGCGACTCGGGATCCGACCATGAGGCGACGTGCGGGATTGCTGCACATGGCGAAGAACCGCTGGGCGGCCTTGAGTTCGAAGAAGACCAACTTGGCGGCCGCGGTCGAGTGGCCAACCAAGGCGTCGGGCGGGTTGATCACGCAGCAGTAGATTCGACCGAAGCCACGGACCTGGCTGAGAAGCATGTTATGGGTGCAACCAGCCGGAAGGTTGGTGATCCACAACGAACAGTTCTCGCTGTCCGGGATGTTCGCTGACTGGTTTCGAGCGATCGAGGCATCGCCGCCGTAGTTGGGCGAGATGCCGAACTTGGCTTTGAGCTCGCGCTGAGGATCGTTGTTGGGGTTGAGCCGGTAGGGGCGTCCGACCACCTCCATGGCGCGGTAGCCGTGGCCGGGAGGAGCGCCGCCGCCGTTCAACTTCTTCTTGCGACTGACGAACTGCCGAGGAGCTTGGAGGGCAGGGCGCCGGTTATCGGTGATGGAAGCGCCAGCCATCTGTCGAGCGAGGTCATTGAAGGTGCTCGCGTCACCAGGCGCAGGCGTTTGAGGAGCCATGTTGATTGGAGCTCCGTTAGGAGCCCTGCCGCCGGGGTTGACGTAGGGGCGGCCCGTGGTGCTGAAGTCATTGCCCATGATGCCGCGACCACCTTGGGGCTGGTCGAGCTGGCTGGGATGACCGGCGAAGACAGGAGCATCACGAGCGAAATTGCCGAGGAAAACCCCATTGACGAACCGGCCCGGCTGGCGAGGGCCCCTAATCGGGTTGATTGGAGCCTGGTAGTTGGAACTGAGAGGAGGAGCATTAGCTTCGAACCGGATTGGATTGTGATGTAGTGGAAAAGTTCAAGAGGAGAAACTTACAGGGAGGCCTGGGGGTATTTATCCATGGGAGAGGAGGGTTCAGAAGGGCCAAAGCCCTGAGCGGAGACAGGAGTCTGGGAAGGTTGGGCAGCAATGGAGCTATAGAACGAGCTCTCTGATGATCCAGATCCATTGAGATTGCAGTTCGGGGTGGCAATCTCAAGGATAGGTCTGCGGCTAGACTGGCTCAGGTCACCATAGTTATGAGCGCCAGGGTTCATCGGGGGCCAGGCCTGAACCGCGTTGGGGCTGTTGTCTTGGTCCAGCAGGTGCTTGGAAGGAAATGTAATAGTGTTGTTGGAAGACATTGTGAACTTGTTGATCAGGTGAAAGTTGAGGAAAGGTATCTGTTGGTGAGAAGAAGCATGGTCAGTAAGATTGGTTGCGCGTGCCTTCCTTTCTGATAAACTTACTCTGAGTCGGAAAGGGATTGATGTGAGAAGTCACCATAGGATCAAAGGTGGTATTGGATGAATGCGATCGAAGTTGGTGATGCAAAGGCGAAGGATGAAAGACTGTCTGGCAACAGTTGTTATTGCTAGCCTTTGTATTGTTGGATGAAAGGTGGTTGTGTAATAGATGGAAGAGGTTGGGTTGGTGAGTGTGAGTGAGGTAAAGAGAAAGGATTGAAGTGGTGAATGCAGGAAGGACGAGCTGGTTTTTATCTCAAGAGTCGGGAGGAAACCAGAAGAGAAGCGGGAAGGCGCGCTTGGGAACACAGGGAAAACAGCACGTGACGGGACGTCCAGAAATACCCAGGAGATAGGAGGGCCAGCTGGAAGTCAGGGAAGGAGCGCGCTTTGGAGGCAGTATGCCTGAGGTGAATGTTCTGGTGTGTTATGGACAGGCAGATCTGAGGTTGGTCTGCACGTGACGCCCGGAAGGCAACTTGGGAAAGAGGAATTCTTCAGGGGAAAAGAGGTGAAAGAAGATAGTTGCCTGCTTTGTCTTGCTCTGGTGTATTGCTGGATGGGAAAAGACAGGTGAGATTTCTAGGTTCAGAAATATCTCCTCCACAAAATCTCGTAGCTCAAGTTGCCTGAAGTTGTGAGAGGTTGTTAGTGAATGTTTACAAGCAGTAATAAGGGATAGAGTGAGGTGATGTGGTGATACCTCAGCCCTCCATGGGTAAGAACTCCAAGGTAAGGTAAGGTAGAGAAGGGTGGGGCTGGGTACATACCTAAGGCAGAAAGTTGACTTTTTGAGAAGGTGCAACAAAAGGATCTTGGTAACTCTGAGATGTAATTGCTGAGTAACACAGAAGAAGGAAAAATTATTGCTGAGCAATTGTGGAGTAAGATATATGGTGGGCAAAGGATGTGAGAGGACTTGTAAAGTGTGAAGCCTTGTGATGATTTGACTCCAGGTGGAAGGAAGTGGAGGATAACTGTGATTATTGGCTGGGGAAGAAACCGTGGGGGAGAGTGAAGTCTTTGAAAGGACACTAAGAGAAGCAGAGTCCTCAGTGGGGCAACCAAGTGGACGTTTTAGGAAAGCGCGTCCTGATGTATCTTATGAGAGGAAACTAAGGTGAATGTGATGTCTAGAGGTAACCAACCCGTTGAGGGAGAGACTGATGCCAACGCTAGAAGATTCATCAGCAATCGCAAGTTCCAAAATAACAGGCTAGATAGTTCTGTAGTTGAAAGAATTGTTAACAGATATGGGCCTTCTAGAGGGTTATTAGATATGCTGTGGACGAGTGAAGATGACGGGGTGATACAGGGTGAAGTTAAAGTCGAGGTGGTGCAGTGGTTAAAGTAGTAGAACCTGGCCCAGAGGGGCAGGGGCTTGAAGGCTGAAGTCGGGATCTGGGGCAATAAGGGTAGAAAATGAAGTTCTTAAATTGGGCAGGGGTGTACTTCACAAGTGGATTTATGATGATGAGGTGAAGACTTGGAGGAGTTGATCAAAGCAGGTGCGCCAGCAAACTTAGAACGCAATTCCCAGGTAAGAGAGGCAGGTGTGCAAACATGTAAACAGATATATCTTATGTACCAGAGAAGTCACAGCCCTTTTCTTGATGATTATTGGGATCGAACTTGAGGTATAGATGAGGAACTTGGTGAGGTGAGAAATTACAATGTCACGTGAGAGCTCAAAGCTGAATAACACAAGGGGGAAAAGTTCTAAACTGGACCCAATAAGGATCAGGAAAGCCTTTAACAGATAAAGCTCTGAGTGCAAACATCTCCAACTGGGCTGGGATCTCATGCGGGCGTAACCTGGGAGACTGAGTTGGTGGGAATAAGATCCCGGTCTTTGATGCCTCTGGTGGTCACTGGCGAGTTCCTTATTGGAAGGAGAAATCTGGAAATGGAGCCAAAGATGGTGAAAAAGGGCCCAGGCTTCTTTCTGACTAGAAACCAGAGAAGGCTTTTTGAGACACAAAATAGAGTGGGGCTGTGTTCATGGATGAACAAGGAAACAACCTGGTTCAAATAGGCAGGTCTACATCAGTCCCAGCGTGAAGGTAGCAGCTTCCTCAGATGCAAAACCTGGGAACACGAAGGGGGAATTTAAATATGAGAATTGAGCCCTCGAGTCTGAAAGTTCTCAATATGACCTCGGGCTAGGAATGAAAGGAAGTTTAGAGGCGTCAAACTGTTGGGTAGACAATACCATCAACGTAGAACAGGATGCGAGAAGGTAAACTGAGGTGGAAGCCAATGATCATGGCCGTGCCAATAATCTAGATGGGATAGCTCTTCTCATGAGTTTCATCCCATCATCCATCGAGACTTTAGGAATTGCTCAAGCCGCAGAACAGAATGATAAAAGTCCGTTTTCTAGAGCTTCCAAGTGCTTCGGCATGGTAGGGAAAGGAAGCCACATCAAAGAGTTCAAAGGCGACTCAGACTATGTTATGGACTATTATTGGCAATCTTGGTGCTCAAGATGAAGAAGGAAGTGACGTTGAAACAAAACTACTCGAGATTCTTTGACGAATATTTATAGGAGAATCTTGTCTTCATATCTGGAAGTGAGGATAGTCTCGAAATTGACTCGGAGCTCCGTGATCACAACTAGAGGCATTGCCCACATATTCATACCAAGCCATAGAACAGGATACAATTAGGGTTGGCAATTACCCAGCCCGCGGGTACCTATGGGTACCCGCAAAATAGGTAGGTAGTTATAGGTAGTACCTATAGGTAGCAGGCAATACTTATAGGTACTTATAGGTTAAGTGGGTTTAGGTAATTAAGCTTATAGATATAGTATAAATACTATATCTATAGGTTTAAGTAGCCTATAAGTAATTATATCTATAGGTAATTTATATTTTTATTAAAGGTTATAGATATCTTTTATAGTAATTAGGCTAATTTATAGATATATTATAAATAGCTAAAATTCTATTACTATCTTATTATATTTTAATACCCCTTTTTACCCTTATATCTTAAACTACTTATTATTATAGAGCTTACTAGCTTTTAGAATAGCCTTAACTAAGTTAAGGTTTTTAGATATAATAGTAATATATTTAGTATAGATAGTAATAAGATTAATTACTAAACTAATTAGTTTAATAAATAAATAAATTAGAGAGGGAGATAATTACTCTTAAAAATACTAAAAAGAAGACTCTCTAAAGACTCTTAGAGAGCTCTAATAGCTAACTTTGCTTAGTAAATATTACTACTATAGCTAATATTATTATAGATTTTCTAATAAACCTACTAAAAGGGGAGCTTAAAGATAATAAGATTAGTTAATTTCTAGTAAGTTCTAATTTTATAAAAGGTTTTAGCTAAAATAAGTTAATTTATACTATCTTTTATAGTAATCTTAGCTTACTACTAGAGTATTAATAGTACTTCTTCTTCTAGGCTTAGCTTAGAGTAAGAGATTAGCTAGAAAGGGATTTTCTAGCTAACTTCTTAGTAACCTTAGTAGTAGTCTTTTTAGTAGTAGTCTTCTTAATAGAAGTTTTTTTACCTATAATAGGCTTTTTACTAATAATAGTAGCTCTATATTATATTTTTATATATATAGAAGCTATAGCTTAAGTAGAGATTAGTATAGATAATTACTATAATAATTAAAAGGATATATTACCTATTTATAGTTATAGTAGTTATAGAATATAGGAGGAAAGTTAGTATAGTTAGGGAAAAGTAGGATTTATATTTAGTAATAATTTTTATTAACTAAGTGGAAAGGAGTAAATATCTTTCTTTATTTAATAGAAGCTAATAGTATAAAGTATTAAGTTTCTAAAATCTACTATAAATTGTATAAGTATCCTAAAAATATAAAAGTAGGCTTATTAAATAGAGAATCTTCTAAATATATTACTAATAAAATTATAGATATTTTTATTTTTATATATTTAGGATAAAAGGAGGGAAAATATAGTAAAGAGTAAGTTAGTATATAGACTAACTATTATATATTTTAATCTTTTTTAATATTTTAAAGCTAAAAAAAACTTCTCTCTAAATAATAACCTACTAAATATAATAACTATAATAAAAGTGTAATTATAACTACTATAAGTAAGGTAATATTATAATTTTACTTATAAATTTAAGTAGCTAACTTTTATAAATTAGTAAGTTATATTAAAATATTCTTAAAATATAATTATAGTATATTCTACTTATTTTTATAGTAATCCTTTATACTAATCTACTATAGACTAGCTGCTTAGATCTAGTACTAAAGCAAAGCATAAAACAGAGTTAGATTATTCTAAGAATATAAATACTAAAAAGTCTTATTAGTAAATTAATAATATAAATAAGGCCTAAAAGGAAGTTAATTATACTAAAAAGGCTCTTAAATAGTAGAAGTTTTATAAGCTTAAAGCCCTTAAAGCTTTAAGTAAGTAGTGAAACAGGCTAAGAACCTTAAGATAAAAACAATAAAACCATATACTTCCACACACTTATACAGAAATATCATAATATTATAGCTTTATATCTAAAGGCTCTAGAATAAAGGAAAGGATCTCTCTAAGCATAATAACCTTATTATAGATATAATCTGTTAAGTAAAAGTGATAAGAGCTTCTAAATAATAAGATAAACTATAATAATACTAACTAATAATCCTTTTCTATCCTCCTCTCTGCCCTTAATAAGGCAAAAAGTTCTACTATATTATACTAACTAATATATCTATCTAGGCACCCTCTAAACTAGGCTATCTATACTACTCTATCTTAATTATCCCCTATAGTCTTATCTTAATGCCCTATAAGGAAGACTATATACTAAAGAAAAATTATATAAATAAAAGCTACTATTTATAAAGGAAAAAGCACTCTTTATACTACTTAATTACTCCTTCTAGGTTATTATAGATCTAATCACTTTTTTCTATAGTTATACTATTTTAGTTTTCTCTATCTAGGCCTATCTTTTATAGGCTTATAAGCCTTATCCTAATCTAAATCTTACTTATATTATCTCTATCTATACTAGCTAAGTAGCTATAAAAAGTAGTAACTATAGTTACCCTCAGAGATATTATCTTTAATCTATTACTAGTAGTTAACTTGCTCTATAATATAGTTCTTATAGCTATTATAGGTGGGCTAAAGAATATTAGATAAAGCTAGATATAGGGGATATTTTCTAGTAATAATAGTTTAGTATAGTGCTAGAGTAGGAGAGTATAAAGGGGTTATATCTTATCTAGAGTTAGGTAGTCTAGCTAGTAAAATAAAAGGGTTAGATAGAGTTAAATCCAGATCTATAAGGCTAGAGTTATTATTACTAGGAGGTAGCAGAGTACTATAGGGACTAAAAGCTAGTAAGTCTAGATCTATAATAGTATAAAAGCTAGCTCTACTAGGGTAATAAGGGGTAGGTTTCCTGCTATTAGACTTACTAATCTAGCTTTCTATATAGTATAAGGTAAAAGTTTTTATAGGAAGCCTTAGTACTTTAAGAGGTAGTAAGAAGGAGAGTATTCTAGGTACTAGGAGCTATATCTTACTAGTATTACTATATAATTCTGCTATAAGGAGATCTATCTGGAGTATCTATAAAGGTTTATTACTATAAAGCATAGAGTATTTTATAAACTTAGTAGTAATCTTTAAGATATACTAGGTAATAATTTAGAATTAATTTCTCTTTGCTACCCCTTTTATAGCTATTACTAATACTATGCTATTAATAATACTCTTATAAATATAGGCTCTAATCTAATCTACTATCCTAAGGCTATATATCTATAAATCTTACTATTAGAGCTAGGATTTAACTATAGTATTCTTTTAAAGGAGGGTATAAACGTTAATAGAGGCTCTAAGAAGCTTATAGTACTAGGAGAGGTTCTCTATAGCCTCTATAAATAGTTTATTAGAATTTCTACTCTAAATTAGATTAGTATAGTAAATAGTTCCTCTTTTCTAGTTTACTACTATTATTACCTAGTAGTTACTATTATACTAAATATAAAAGATAGTAATATCTAACTAGGTAAGTAGATTATAATAGGTGTTTATAATTAATAATATTAAGACCTAGTGCCTGCTAAGAGAGAGTGCTATCCTTATTTACTAGGCAACTTATCTTTCCAGGGTTTATATATATTTGCCTAATCTATATATATTAAACTTAGTAAGGTAATATATCTCTTTTACCTTAAAATAGGTTTTTATTACTAGTTTCCCTTAAATATTATAGAGATAAGTAAAATAGTATTAGATAACTAATAGAGGCTACTTAGTCTATTCTCTAGTTATATTAAACCTATAGTAGAATTAGATCTATAAAGATAATATAGTATTCTAACTTAACTTAATATACTAGTTAGATACTTCCTTTTTCTCTGTTTTATTCTTTAGTAGTTCTAGATTACTAGCTAGATCTATAACTAGAAGTTCTAGGATACTATAAGGGTTATTAATATAGATAGGTTATCTAGGATTATTAGTATAGTAAGAGCTATAACCTGGATAAAGAGAAGGCTTATTATTATAAAGGTTAAAAGCTCTCTCTTTTATCTATCTATTTTCTTAGTATATAGTAGTAATAATCCTATTCTAGTAGGTATAGTTCTATATAGTATTAACTATAGGGTAATTATTAATAATATCTCTTACTTTAATATTATAGTCCTTAAGTAGACTTAGATTTAGATCTATAAGCAGCTTAATAGGTATATTAATAGATATAAAAGCTCCTATCACTTAAATATTAGGTATAGATATTTTAGAGTTAAGGTTAAGCGTTTTAAGGTATCTAAGGTAGAGCTATACTAGAGTTAATCCCTCTATAAATATAAAGTTAGAGACTATAGAGTTCTAAGTATAAATTATCTTCTAAATCTTCTTATTATATAGTAGAGAGATAATCTTTTTAATATACTTAGCCCTGTTAGTAGTTCTTAATAGGGTTAGAAAGACTATGCTATTTGCTTCTAGATCCCTATTATAGAACTTAGAAGTAATTTGATTTATCTATATATTAAAGATCCCTTTAAAGGAAGGACTAGTCTGGTATTTAGCTAACCCTAGTTATATATAGTAGCAAAGCTACTTAAGGCAGAGTATATCTAATATCTATAGCTACTCTTCTTAGAGTTAGAGTATATAGATAACTTTAACTAAGTATTTAAGGATAGATATTATACTATTAAGAGGCTTATAGATAGCTATTATAGATCTAATTAGTGTTTTAAGATATAATTCTGCCTTCCTATTATGCTAGAAGTTATTATAGAAATAGGAAAAGCCTAAAAGTTAGTTAATAAGTAAGGTAGAGTAGAAGACTACTTCTTTGCTAGCACTCTTCTTAGTTAGTAATTAGAGAATAAGTATAATAAGCTAGCTTTTCTATATAGCAGCTCTACTATCTTTAATTCTAGTATTAGTAGAGGTATAGTATTATCTAATAAGGCTAATCCTATTAGAGAGGTTATAAGTAAGAAGTTAAAAACTAGTCTTTATATTAGAAGCTAAAGGAAAAGTCTTAGTTTAAATAGTTCTTTATAGATTAAATAAGTTAACTATAGCAGCTAGCCCTTTTTTATTCTCTTTAGCTTAGTCTAGTTATTAAGATCTAGTAGGTTAAGGCTATTAGAGATAAATATAGAGTTAAGCTATAGAGATATTAGAGTAAAGCTACTAGAGCTCTTTATATTTAAGGTTTTTATTTAGCTTAAGAGGGAATTAGGAGCAGGAAGAAAGCACCTATCTAGCTAAGTGCTGCTTATTAATCCTTATAGCTAGGATATTTAAGGTTCTCTTAAAGAAAATAGAGTTAGTAAGTATAATTATAGTTTCTAAGAGCTTACTATCCTACTTATCTCTCTTTTAAGAAAACTTCTCTAAAGTAGTAATAAGAAATACTTTCTTAACCTAGATATTAGTGATCTTAGTAGGAGAATCCTTAGATAAAGATATTATTAAGAATAGGGTAAATAGAGATAATTATAAACTTAATTAAGGCTTCTAGTAAGGGGAGAAGGTTATATAAGTAGTATAGGAGGGTAAAGATCTATAATATTATAAAGAGAGAGTTATATATAGGTAAGTGTGGGTTAGAGCAGGAATTTATACTTAAATATCTATAAAAAGAGCTTAGAATATAAATTAAGTTAAGCTATAATACTAAATTAATTATTAATAGGCTAAATCTATTTATATTAAGAGGGATAAAGTAGTTATTTATATATAAGTTAAAGGGAGTGGGTTGCTAGTTACTAATTATTAACTACCTAGAATAAAGAGATAGGATAAGAATAGGTAGTAAAAGGAGGTAGTTATAAGAGTTAACTCCTTTTCTTATCTGATTAATCTTAACTATAAAGAAGGCTTAACCCTTTAAGTGAATAATTTAGTGAGAGGTGGGGTAACTAGGTTATATAACTAGACCTCTTCTAGCTCTTTCTAGCTTTTTCTTCTTTTTTTATAATATAATAGAAATAGTAACCCCTCTTTTATATCTATAAAGTATAACTTTAAGCCTTCTTTAATACTTATTAGTTATAGCTTCTATTAGGAACTCTGATAATCCTTATATGCTAACTTAGCTGAGAAAGTATATCTTCTAGCTTCTTATAAATAAACTAGTTTCTGATAAGAGAGACTATAACTCTCCTCTATATATTAAGCCCTCTATTAACTTCTTTATAGTAAGTAAACTTGCTTTTTTAGCTTCTGCTTTATATATTTGCTAACCTTTTTATATAGGTTATAGTATCTCTTATATAGTACTTACTTAAGCTTCTAGAGCCTTTCTAGCTATACTAAGAAGTAGACTTCTATATAAAAGTCCTACTTTTAAATAACTATAAGATTATTATTTATTAGTTTTAGGAGGCTTATACTAGTTCTTACTACTAGAATATAATAGAAAAGAAACTACTATTTTATAGGTATATCTTTATTACTTTAGTAGTTATAGGTACCTTTAAACTTTAACTAGTAAAGATAATTAATTCTAATAGACTTAAAGTTAGCTATAGCTTCTATATTTAAGCTAATAGAGGTTATAATATAGTTTCTTATAGTAGTTATAAGTAGTGTGCTTACTCTCTTTATAATAAGACTACTAGGGCTTAGATCTATAAGCTATACTTTAAGTATATAAGTATACCTAGTAATATTTATACTAACTGTCTTTACTATAAATAAGATTTTAAGTGTTCCTTTAACTCTAAGAGAAACTATAAGGCTTTTAACTATAGTATAGGTAATCTAGAGTAATAGAGCAGTAAATTTAAGGGAGTAGTTACCTAGTTCTAGATTAACTAGTAGACTATAGAGAGGTTTAGAATAACTTATCTAGAATTTAGAACTATAATAGAGTACTATAAGACTTAGCTAAAGAAGTATAAGTTTAGATTACTATTTATCCTTACTAGTTACTCTCTAGCTAATTTAGATATTTCTATTTCTAATAAGAGGGAGTAGGTTAAAATCCTAACTAGGATTTAAAGAAGAAGAGTGGAAAAAAGAAAAAACTAATATAATATTTTATATATATAGCAGTCTTTATAAACCTAAAAATATAAATTAATAAATAAAATCCTCTTTATTTAACCTTAAAATGCTTTAATATATATACTTTGTGTAAAGTGATATAGGAGAAATTAGGAAAATCTAGGAAAAATCATATAAAGTTTTTATAAATTAGGTAAAATTAACTAGCTATAATAATACTTTTCTAATATAGTAGAGCTCCTTAAAATATAGGTAGGAGGGTTTCTTTATTTCTAGTTTCTTTAATAATATAACTGCCTGTAGCTGGGGAAACTTACTAATTTAACTATCTATATAAGGCTATAGTTATATAAGAGAATAAGCAAAGAGTTAATTTAAAAGTAAGAATATTATTATAAATATAAAATAGATAAATAATTACTATAGGAGTGAAAATTAAAGAAGAGCAGATAGATAATGTAAAATAATATAATATTATGTGGGGATATACCCCCCTTAGAATATAGAGTGTAGAAGTCTAATCTAGAAGTAGTATAAAAAATAACTAGCTAGGTATTATAGATATAGCTAAACTATTAAAGTTAAACTATAACTTAAAGACTTTCTAAGTAATAGTAAGCTAGAATCTAGTGCTTAAAGTAAGAGGCTATCTAGTTAAGGTGGGAGGCTATAAAGAGGGATCTTCTAGAATAAGGTATAGAATATCTAAGTAGTAATAGAGAGAAATAGAGTATACTAATTACTAGAAAGGTTATAGTATGCTTCTAATAGGTTTTATATAGCAGGATTTGCTATAAGTATAGCAGTAACCTTAGTAGTATAATCCCTGATATAACTATAGTGCTTAGACTAGATACTATTATTACTAGTAAGATTAGAACTATAAGGGTATAAGAGTAGACTTAAATAGTAAGCAGAATAATATAGGTATAAGTAAGCTAGCCTTAGTATTATCTCTATAGTCTGCTCTAATATACTAAGTAGGGGAATTATAGTTAAGTAATTAAGGTAGAGAGTATAGTAAGTCTTCCTCTAAGAGTATAAGCCTTATCTATTATAGATATAAAAGGGTTTAATCTTTTATAGCAGGGCTAATTTTAGTAGGTTATATAGTGTTATTCTCTATCTTAGTGTACTAACTATTCCTAACTAGATTAAATAGCTAAAGCTCTATATAAAGTTTCTATATTGCTCTTATCTGGTTAAGAGCCTCTTTTAGAGCTTATAAATATGCTACTAAGTATATAATCTGCTATAGGATATTGCTATCTGGGTTGCTTATTAATAGAGGGTTAGTATTATTAGGGTTAGTAAAAGGTTTCTCTACTTCTTTTTTATTACCTTTATTAGAGTAGGAGTAACTATAAGTGGAGTAAATCTTATTAAGTTAGTCTATAAGGTTAAGTCTATACTAGTTAATATTTTCTAGTTCCTAAAAACCTTCTAGGGCCTTAATAAACTTCTTTAAGCAGTTCCTAGTATAAGTTAACCTATAAAGGGGTTTTTCTATAAGGGTTTTAAGCTAATATAAAGTGTTACTAGGAGCCTTTAAATAGATTTTAAAGGGGCTTTTCTAATAGTAGTTAAGCTTAGTATTTAAAGACTTATCTATATGCTATTTAACGTTAAATGCTAGGATAAGGTTACCTACTCCTAGTTTCTAACTATATAAGATATAGCATTTCTAGTAATTAAATCTGTCTATAATATGCTTATACTAGGCTATAATTATCTTCTATATAGTAGTATAGTTTTTATTAAGCTATTTAAAAGCTTTTATCTATATAAGAAGCTCCTCTTTTAGTATTATCACCTGGTTCTATGCTAGCACTTTCTAAGTTAGTATAAATATCTCTATTAGAGTTATAGCTTTATACTTATAGAATAGGTAGAAGGGGCTATAGCTAGTTAAGGCTCTAATAGAAGTTCTATTAGTAAATAATACAGCCTAGAAGGATAGCTAGAAGTCCTTACCTATATTCTTTATCTAAGTGGTGAGAGCATATATAATAGTCTAGTAGCTAACTTTAATAGTGCTATTAGTGTATAGGTTATATATAGCAGTAACTTTTTGCTTAAGCCTATACTTATAGTTAAATTTAATAACTATATCTTTATTCTTAGAGCCTCTATTAATAATAAGTATATTATAGAGCCTATAGTAATAAATAATATCCTCCTATATAAACTTAGTAATAAGGTAAGAGTTAGCTTACTATATCTATTAAGCCTCTACCCACCTAGTTAGGAGGTACTAGGCTTTAACTATATTCTATTTGCTAACCTTCTATATATCTAATACTATATAAGTAAATAGCAGCTCTAAGGGTGCTAAGAAATAGTGAGAGTTATCTATATATCTAGGTTTATACTTCTAATAATCTTTATAAGTTTAGACTTATTTGCTAACTTATTAATAGAGGCTATGCTAGTAATACTACTCTGCTAACTATTTAATAACTATATTATATCCCCTATACCTACTTTCTTAGTATGCTTTTATAATAAGCTTAGTTTAGGTCTATAAATTATCTATAACTTATTATAGGGTAGGCTTATATATACTAGAATATATAAATAATAACTTATCCTTTAAAAAGAATTTCCCAGTCTCCTCCTTAAACTTATAGTATAGACTAGGCTTAATTCTATCTAGCTATTTTAAGGTACTAAAGTAATAGGCAATTTAGTATAAATAGTAATTCTAGTATAAAGAGCTATCTAGTATAGTATTAGAGATATCTATAAGTCTTAGAGACTCTTATAGGATATTATTAACTTTAGTAGTAAGGATCTTAGTAGGGCAGACTCTATTTCTATCTATCTATACTTTATTAAAGAAAGAGATAGTAATTAGATCTATAAAGAAGATTTGCTTATTAATCTAGTTATTAATTTCTCCTTTAGTATTTTAGTTAAGCTTATCTGATAGTCTGCTAGGTTTATAAGATAATCTATTAGTTATAGTATTTTGGCTTCTAGGTAGGTGCTTAACTTTAAAGTTAAATATATAAATCTATAAAATCTATTAGATAATAAGGGCTCTAAGTAGGTTAGAGGTAGTGCTATTAAGCTAAGTAATAAGGGTTTTAGTATCTATTTCTAGTATAAAGTGGTAACTATAAAGGTAAAAGTAAACTTATTTAAGGGCCTTAAATATACCCCTTAACTCCTTCTTTCTAGTATTATAGTTTAGCTCTATACTAGCCTATAAACTACTCTTATATCTAGAAACTATATGCTTACTATTAATATATTAACTGAGAATAGCACTCTAACTAAGACTGCTAGTATTAACTATAAGGTAGATTTTACCTATATTAGTGCTATAGTTAAGCCTAATAAGAATAGAAGTAGAGGTAAGTTAGTTTTTAAGAGTATCTATAGCTAACTGCTAAGACTAGTTCTATTTAAATAGAGTATTCTTTTTTAGGAGCACTATAAGTAGCCTAGCTATAGCTAAAAATCCCTAAACCTAAACCTAATAGAATATTATAACACTAAGAAAGGATCTGAGGTTAGTAAGGTTATTATAGATCCTCTATTCCCTAATTTTAATAATCTTTAATTTCTCTAGCCTTTAGCTATTAGTGCTATAAATATATTCTATAATAGTAATAGATTACTAGGCTTATTATAATTTCTTAATAGTAATAGTATAGCTAGCTAACTTAATATTAATAAGAACCTTATTAATATTCTAGATATACTCTAGGATATATTAGCATAGTTTAGAGTAACTAGAAACTTCTTTATTATTATACTTTAAAGTAGAGCTCTTAATAGCTATATTATTAAGGAAAGCTTTATAGCAGGTTAGAATTAGGTTATATAGGATTTATATTATAACCCTTATAAACTAAATTATAAAGTTAGTAGCTTTTTAAAGTAGGGTATATATCTAAAGGAGGCTAATTAGTATTATAAAGGTTATAATATTATAGCTATATAGATCTAATAGAACTTAGTTATACTTAGAGAAGAAATCTAATAGTAAGAGAAGCTAGTATATTATAAAGTCTTCTAAAAACTTATTACTAGATAGGAGCAAAGCTATATTATATAGGGTAATAGTGTTAACCTTAGTTATAGAGTTAATAAGATATATCTTTCTATTCTTTTTTCTAACTAAAAAGAAGGGGTTTTAGTAGGCTATATAGCTTTGCTTAAGAATATCCTTTTTTAGTCTATTCTTTAGAATTATTATTATATTATCCTCTAAGACCTTTAAAATTAGTATACTTCTTATTTACTAGGCCTTATAAGGGATAACTCTAATTACTTATAGAGGAGTTATAGATAAATAAATAGATCTATAATACTTAAAACTCTATATAAGAGCCTTCTCTCTATTACTTAGAATTTTAGAGAGGAGCTTCTTTTCTTTTAGGTTAAGGTAGTCTACTATTACTAGAATCTTATTAAGTTATTCTACTATAAGTTACTTCTTTTTAGAAATAGTTAAAAACTTTAGTTAGATAAGGTTTATAAAGGTACTTTCTAATACTAGTTTAAGATTCTCTTTTACTTTTATCTAAGCTTTTAACTTCTACTCTAGGTCTCTTTTAGGTATTAAGCTATTAGAAGGTAAGTTATTAACTAGCTAGACTTTCTTATCTTTTATCTTATATATTATATTAACTTCTCTATATATAAAGGATAGAGTATTATTATAGATATAATTAGCTCTTAGTTTATTCCAGATTCTTATTAGAACCTTTTCTAGGAGGTTTTCTTTCTAGTAGGACTAATAGTATACCTAGGTGTTAGCTATATTAAATCTAATCCCCTATTCTAAGTTAAATAGATTTATAAAGAGTAAAAAGTATATTTTAGTAAAAAGGAGAAGTTACTAAAGCTTTTTATTAATTATAAACTTTAATAGGTTAGTCTTATATACTACTTACTTCTTATAATACTCTTAGATAATAGAATTAAATCTCTTAACTATATAGCTAAGAGCTCTAGTATGCTTAGGTCTTTTTATATTAAGGATATTAATAGCAGTTTTCTAGTCTCTAAAAAGAGTAGCTCTGCTATATATAAGGAGGTGCTTAGCTATTCTAAATAATATAAGCTTAGTACTATTATATAGCTTAGTAGGGATTAGCTTCTCCTTTTACTAATAGGTTAGCTAGTTTTTATTTCTGCCTTACTTTTAGAAGAAGAGAGGCTTACTTAGAATATTAGTTAGAAATACTAGAACCTCCTCTACCTTATAGCTAGGTATATAGTTAGAGTTTATATAGTTAGCTTCCTTTTTCTTCCTCTAGTAGTAATATTTATAGAACTCCTTTAAAAAGGGTTTATAATAGTTAAGGTGCTGCTTATTTTTATAGGATTAGTGCCTAGAAGTATACCCTTATAATTCTAAAATAGCCTAGATAATTACTTCTATTCTTAGTATAATAGCCTGTTTAAGGAAGACTTTAAGTACTATATAGAAGATATTACTATTCTTATTAAATATTACTAAAACCTCTTTATTCTCCCCTAATTTCTCTTAAACTGGGAAGTTAAAACCTTCTAGTAAATTAGCTTCTACTACTAGTATTACCTCCTCTAGTATATATAGGCTAGGCTAGCCTTCTAGGTTATAAGGCTATAGCTATAGACTTTCACTTAGTTATCTATTAATTTCTATAATTACTAAGCTAGCTACTATATTAGAATTAGTAGTAGTAGCCTCTATTTTCCCTTCTCTATAGAAATTAAATAGGCTTACTAAGTATAAGAGAAGCTAGTAGAGTTAGGGAGAATAGTAGTAAAGCAACTAGTAGAATTTAAAGTATAGAATATTAAAGGAGCATAGATCTTCTAATTACTAGCCTAAAAGATACTAATTACCTAAGTTAGTAAGTATTCTAGTATTATTTTAGTATATATAATAAATAGAGCTCTAAGAATTATATCTTTAAATATCTTACTATATAGGCTAATAAAGAAGGGTATATTAGATATATAATAGCTACTAATATAGATATTCTTAACTATAATACTTTTAAAAGTTACTATAGCTTAAGTATCTATAAAGTCTTAGACTCTAAGATATATAGAAATAATACTTTCCTATATACTATTATAGCTAATATATTTCTTAGAGATAATATTAATAGTAGTATTAGTATTAATAATCTTATATTGCTCTAAGTATATAAACTAGCTAATTCTTATAGTAATCTAGAAGTATAGTATAATAAAGTTCTATATAATAAGAACTTAGTGCTAGTAGGTAACTATAGCGTGGCATAGATGCTCTGCTAAATTATTAAGAGAAGTAACTAGTATATTAAGGTCCTCTTTAAGTTAAGTGCTAGGCAGGATAATATCTATCACGTTAATACCTACTATACTATAGAGAGGCGGTTAACTAAAGACAGAAAGCACTAAGCTACTTATAAAGGCTTAGAAACTGCAGATTATATCTATAAAGGGAGGAAAGATACTAGCTAAAGGGAAGGGGGTTAGGTGGGATACTGGGTAAAAGAGGATTATATCTAAACCTTACTCTTAGTCTATTATAATAGCTTTATAAAGTATTTAAACTGCTATAGCCTCTTCTTTATAAATCTAGACTTAAATATAGGCTTTAATAGTGCTAACCTCTATCTATAAGAGTGCTTTATACTAGGATATAAGGGTTAGGTCTACTTATATATTATTCTAATACCTGATTTCCTATATAGGCTAGCTGCTTAATCTAGAAGCTTTTATAATATAGCTAAGTAGGTCTCTCTCTATAGGTATAAATATATCTAGCTATTAATTACTATTCTGCTAGAGGTAGTTCTAGATAACTAGCTTTATATACTTATAGACTATATTATTATAGTTATACTAAATCTAGTAAAGGAAAGACTTAGAAATAGTAACCTTTCTATCTGCTTGCTTAGCTTATAGGTTTTTAGTAAGGATCTAGCCCTCTAATATTATAATAAAAGATTTAGGTTAAGGGGTCTTAGCAGCTTCTAAGAGGCTATTATTAACTAGGATATCCTTATTCTTATCTATAACCTCCTTAATATAAGGCTTTAGGAGTAGAGTGGGAAAATAAGTTATATTTAGGTCTGTAATATAGATCCTCTTCTCAGATCTAGTAGTAGAGTAAGATATTATATAGTAATTCTAAGTTTGCAATCTAGTTATAGTATTAATATTAATATCTGCAGAGAGGATAATAGCTAAGGTGCTAGAAGCTAGTATATAGATATTAAGAACGTTATAGGTAGTATCTGAGATTACTATACTAGTAGGAGGGGCCTTTATAGCTAAAGTAGAGATTAGGGATTTCAGGGTTTTCTATATAGTATACTAGATATACTTATTAGACTATTTATAGCTTTTAAGCTAGGACTTAACTCTCTAAAGGCTTAGAAAGTATCTATAAAGAGTAAGGATACTAGTTTTTAGCTACTTAGTCTTATCTATACTAGCTATAAGGATCAGAAAAGAAATAATTATTAAGTTATACTAGTCTTATTAGTAGCCTTTATTAATCTCTTTATTAGGAACCTAGATATAGAGGAGACCTTATAGGGTGCTAATCTACTAGTAGTTTTTATAAAATAAGTATAACTTTATATTAGAGAAGGCTCTAGTAGCTTTATAATCTCTAGTAAGATATTCTTTCTTACTATAGGTATAGTAGGTGTTAGAGTTAATAGTCTCTATAAACTTTAGAGGTCTTAGCTAGTAGTAAGATTTAAGGCTTATAGAGCCTGAGTAACTACCTCCTCTTAGATTAAAGAGCATATAGTTATATTCTCTATATATAGAGCTATAGTTATAAGAGTTACTGCTATAATAGTTATACTATAAAGGCTTCTATATAGGCTAGGTATCTAATATATTAGTAGTATATATACTAACTTTATTAATAGTATAATTATATTAAGGGGTATTAGCATAGTACTTAGTTCTAATCTACTTAATCTCTATATCTTTAAGGTAGATAGTAAGGTTATCTATTTAGGCCTTCTAGTTAGAGGTGCTAGTTATTTTATCCTTTAGCTTAGCCTTTATAGATAATACTCTAGATTGCTTATACTTAAGTATAGTAACTAGTATACTAGCTAGAGTATTCTCTCTAATACTTTATAGTTATATATATACCTATTAAGACTAAACCTATCTAGTAATTATAACCTCTATCTAGATCTAAGAGACTAAAAGGAGACTCTAGTAGTTCTTATAGAGGATCTTTAAAATATATTTTATAGTCTGTTTAGGGAAGTAGTAGAAGATAATATAGTTAATCTCTATATCAGGTAGTATAGAAAGTTTCCTTTTAGCTGCTCTATTTTAAAGGTTATTAACCTTAGTAAGGAATTTAGAAATATATCTAGAATTACTAATCTCTAAGCTAGAAATAAGGCTTTAAAGCTTCTTATTAAAGTTTAAATAAGTGTTTAGATTTATAATACTATATATCTTATAGAGGTTATTTTTAAGAGAGAGCTAATTATTATATTAAGTGGAAATACTCTTAAAGGTTTACTAATAGGTCTTAATATAATACTAGCTAACTAGGGTAATTATCTTCTCCTTATTTTAGCTATAAAGCTTAGTATAGGACAGATAATCTTTAAAGAAGTTAGAAATATTATTACTAGTAAACTTAAAGGCTTCTAGACTATAAGGAATAATTAGAGTAGTAGTATACTGCTTCTATATAGCTTTAGCTAATTTCTTAATTACTTTTATAGTACTAATAGTAAATAGAGAGGCTAAGTCTCTTATAGAAGGCATAGCTATAGCCTTTATAGGTATAACCTTATCTAGCTGCTAGCCTAGACCTGCTTCTTATAGCCTGAGAGGAGCTATGCTTCTATAGTCTTTATACTTATTATAAATATCCTTACTAGTATAAATCTAGTAACTAATCTTAGTGCTTTAAAACTATAAAGGTAAAGACTTTTTAAACCTATTATTATTTATAGTAGTAGAGCAAAGAGCTTATTTCTAAATACTCTTAAATATAGCTTCCTTAAAGAGTTCTATGCCTAGAGTATAGTTCTTAGAGCTAAAAGAGTTTAAAGTGGATATACTAACTTTAAGAGCTCCTCTAGATTTCTTAGAGTGTTACTTAGATATAGTATAGGAAGTAGTTAATATAATTTATTATAATTTAATATTAGTGTTAATACTAAAGTTTATTAATATTTAAATTATCTAATAATAAAAGAGAAGAGTTATATAGTAACTTAATCTATAATAATTAAGTAGATAGAGAGAAAGAGGGCTTTAACCTCTTTTTCTTTCTAGGTAGTAGTTATAAATTATAGGCTAGGAGTAGTTATAGCTTCTATCCCTCCTATAAGTATATAGGCTCTCTTTCTTAATATAGCTAGAAGTAGTTATAGCTTCTATCCTATCTATAAGTTTATAGACTCTTTTCTATTCTTTCTTATAAGTAATATAATACTATAATTTCCTTAATCCTATAGATATTAACTATATAGTAACTAAGATAGGGCCTAAATTCCCTTAGTTAAGCTTATTAGCCTAACTAGTATTATTAATTTATTACTTTATTACTAATTATTAGGTTCTGGGTTATAGAAAGCAGATACTAGCTCCACTTTTATAAGAACTAAGGAGAAAAGAGAAAACTTTTTAATCTAGCAAAGTCTAAAGCTATTATAGCTAGATTTTTAGGGTTTTAAGTATTCCTGTTAAAAACTCTAACTATATAGCTATTATACCTAGTATTTTCTTAGATTAGGTTTATAAAGAGGCTTTTAAATATTATTTTATAAAGTCTGTTATTATTACTACTAAGTTTATAAAGTTAATATTCTATTAAGTAGTTAGAATAATATATTATAGTTTTATATTAAATGTAAGCCTATTTATATAGCATAGAAGTATACCCCTTTTAAGTATTATAGAGGAAGTTTTAAGAGAGAAGAATCTGCTTCTAGGTACTATTAAAATAGGCTGAGAACCTTAAGATAAAAATAATAAAACTATATACTCCTATACACTTATATAGAAATATTATAATATTATAGCTTTATATCTAAAGGCCCCAGAATAAAGGAAAGAATCTCTCTAAGTATAATAACCTTATTATAGATATAATCTGTTAAGTAAAAGTAATAAGAGCTTCTAAATAATAAGATAGACTATAATAATACTAACTAATAATCTTTTTCCGTTCTCCTCTCTGCCCTTAATAAGGTGAAAAGTCCTGCTATACTGTGCTGACTAATACACCTGTCTGGGCACCCTCTAAACTGGGCTGTCTGTACTGCCCTGTCTCAGTAGACTAATAGTTCTATAACTAAACACACTAAGCTAGAAGCTTAAGAGATCTAATAGATTAAAGCCTAATAATAAGTATCTTTATCTCTTAATTAAGTATATACTAATATCTCTATAGTATATTAAAGGAAACTTACCTAAACTAGCTTCTTACTAAAATAGCTAGCCTAGCCTCCTCTAGCTACTATAATATTATAGCTAAAGATAGAGATAAGGCTTAGAAAGATATCTTTATAGAGGAGATTAATAAGAATACCTAAATAAATCTAAATAATATTAAGGGTTTGCTTAATTTTAATATAGATATTAATAAGAAAATACCTACTATTAATATTACTAAGCAATCTACTATAATTATTAATAAGCTTATTAAAATATATAAATTACTATAATTAATTACTATAATTACTAATAAATATAGAAAAACTATATCTAAGAGTACTACTTCTTCTATAATAACTAGGAAGTTATACTAGAGAGACTTTATATTAAAGTTAAGCACTTTATAAATAATCCTGCTTTTATAGTAACTATTATATATAAATATAGCCTAATTTAACTAGGCTATAACTATCTAGTAGCTAGTAATATCTTTACTAAAGAGGAGATACTTCTTTAGTTTTCTCTTACTAAATACTAATAGCTAAAGTGCTTCTCCTAAAAGAAGTAGAAATACCTAGTTCTTAACTCTTCTATTAAGAAGATTAAGATATAAGTAATATACTATTATAGTAATCTTTTATATTTATACTAATTTAAATAGAAACTTTACTTTAATATACTGCTCTGCCCTTAAAATATATAGTATACTATATACTATAGCTAAGTGCTACTATAGTCCCTCCTTTAAGCTATTAGTTAAAGCTATATTTACTAAAATTACTAGCTAGGTAGTTTAGAGAGGTATTTAGGAGCTTATAGGTTTATTCTAGCTTTAAAATAACTTTACTACTCTTACTTAGATAGTTAACTTTCTATCTATAATAGATAGTTTATTTTTAGCTATTTTATAGCTAATTTTCTTCTTTTTTAAGCTTAAGCTTAAGCAGAATAGTACTCCCTATAACTAGCTATAGGTTAGTAAGATTACTTAGAAGCTTACTTATTAACTTAACTTTTTACTCTAAATAGTATAGCTATTTAGATTTAGTAATAATATTAAAAATAGAAAGTAAGTAATTATTATAGTAATTATTTAAAGTAATCTAAGTAAACTAAACTAATCTAATACTCTATACTACTATCTTCTTTATTAATTCCTTTACTAAGTCTATATCCTTCTTTTATAAAGTTATATACTTAGTATAAATTATATAGAGATTTATATCTATTAATATTAATATAATTCTATAGTAAGAAGGTAAGATATCTCTTACTTTTAAATATATTAATAAGGAATTACTTACTAATCTTATAAAGAGCCTTAATAGTCTATAATTAGAATTAAATCTAATAGTAGTTTTTAAGAGAAAGACTATAAGTTATTTCTTAAACTAATTTAGTAAATATACTTTATAAAATTAAAAAATTAGTTATCTTTTAGTATTTTTAAATCTTATAAAGTATAGTTACTATACTTCTTAGTAAAAGCTTAAGATAATAATTATATTACTTACTACTAGATCTCTATCTATAAACCTTTTAGTATTTTATAATCTAAACTAGCTTTTTCTAAACTATTTTTAGTAGCTATTTTTAGACTACTTATAGTAGTTAACTAATATCTATTCTTTTAGTAAACTTTATTATAAAATTCTATAATAAGAGGTATAGTAATTTAATCTTAGAACTATTAATATCTAGGCTAGCTTAGATAATAGTTATTATATAACTTATACTTCTTTATAGAGTTTCTAGAACCTCTTTAACTAGCTGCTTTTAAGGCTTATTTAGATTATACTCTACCTTTAATAGGGGGTTCTAAATTAGTAATAAAGAGCTCTCTATTCTTTCTAGAAAGCTTCTATTAGATATAGAGCTAGTTAATAAGTAAGGTATTAAAAGATAAATATAAGTAGAAAAAAAAAAAATAAGAAGTTTAAATCTAACTAAATTTATAAAGTAAATAAATTAGTTAGAAACTCTAAAATAGCTACTTATATAATTATACTTAATCTTTTATTTATATTTACCTTATAGTAATCTATAAATTTTCTCTCTTTTAGTATTCTTTATTACTCTATTATTTATAATAGTAAGTTTTCCTAAATTAGACCCTTATAGGCTAGACCTTTTTAAATTAGAAGCTTTTAAACTACTAGATACTATCTAATCTATAATAACTTATATAATAACTTATTTCTCTCTTACTAGCTTATAGCTATAATTAAAAATTATTATTTTTATTCTTAAAACCACTTAACTTTTTCTCACCTTCTAGAAAACTCTACTATAATATCTTAAATAGGTTTAACTTAGAAAATATATATTATAGTTAATAGCTTCTAAATTAAAGCAAAAAGTAATTATAAAATTATTCTAAACTCTCTCTTATAAAACTTCTTATTAGGTATAGTTCTACTAAGGCTATAATTTAATCTTAGAAGAGCTAAAGTTACTCTATAAATATTATTAATAATCTTTTACTTATTCTATAATTAAAAACTCTAGTATAAGTACTATATAATAATATCTTAACTTAAAAGTATATCTTTATACTTAGCATAATAGTAGTAATATAATAGCTATAAGTTAGTTAATATATTTATAGTAATCTTTTATAGTAATCTAGATTTAGAAAGCTTATAATATATCTACTTTAAACTAATAAGTATTAATTTACTTTATTATTAATACTAATCTTTCTCTTAATTCTATTATAAACCTTATCTTTAAGAACTTTTATTTATATCTTAATCCCTTTTACTATCTATTATCTTAATAAACCCTCTAAAAATAGGTAGCTAAAGAAGCCTTATAGATTTAATAAACTACTTTTTAGTTAATTTCTCCTGCTATTAATATCTCTCTTATAATTAATATCTAGAGTACTTCTAGCTTAAAATACTCTCTGCTTAGTGTTCTTTATTATTTTATTAATTAGTAATAGAGATTATTATTAGTTTCACGCCGGGACGAGGGTTACACGGAACTCGGGGCTCCCTTTACATATATATATTAAAAGCCTATAAGTTAATATATATCTATTTAGAAGTTCCACTTAACTATATAGGTAGTAGTATTAAACTATATATATATACTCTATAATAGGTTATATAACCTCATATATATCTATTAAGTGTAGTGTATATCCTGCTGCTTTGTAGGTTATAGTGTTAGTATAATACTAGCAGTCTTTTCTTTAAGGCTAGATATGCTATAACCTGCTAAAATATATTCCTATATTACTAATACCTATTACAGACCTAAAGTGGGTTTAAAACGTAAAAATAGCACAGGATTATATACTAATCTTATTCTATATTTAATATAGTTAAATCCTTATCTCCTAAGGTGCTAGAGCTGCTTTAGTATACCTAGCACTATTTATCTAACTCCTCAGCCTTCTCTTCTCAAGTCACCTATCCCTCTATATAAACTATCACTTTATTATTATTAATAAAGCATTTAAGGATCTGATTTAGAGTACTCTTTATAAAAGCATCTATAGGGTTATTATCACTATTAATCTATCTTACTTTATATATCTCCCTCCTCTTATAGAACTGTTAAAGCGCTATAATATTAATTATTAGTTACTTCTCCTTTATAGTACTAAGCTTAATAAGGTATTTATATAGTAAGTATAAATTAATATAGATAATTATTAAAATATAAGGTTTTTTGAGGCAGTTAGTAACCTTCTAAAGTGTTATTATAATAATATAGATAAGGTCTATATTAGTAACTATACTATAGACTTTAAAAGCTAGAACACTTTAGGTAACTCTCTTATACTTTATTAAGCTAAAGTGAATAGTATTACTATAGATTATAAATATATTATTATTTATTATCTTATTAGTAAGGATAATAATAAATCCAATCTGCAATAAGAGGTTTAAATTATTAATAAAAGAGCTATTAATAAAAACAAATAGTTTAGCTATTACTAAGTTAATAAATATAAATATAAGGCTGTAGTTAAGGTTCTCCTTTTGCTATTTAAGGTGTTAATTAAGCGCCTTTTTATCTTTAGCAGTTAGCTTCTAATACTATACAGCTATAGATAGATTAAAGTATACCTCTAGTTAGCAAATTAATATAATATATATACCTCTTGCCCTTTACTAAATATATTACTATTTTTGTTTAGTTAAAGTAGCCTTTAGGTTAATAAGCTTAATTTTATTTCCTTATCCCTTTTAGTATAGAGTAAGACTACTATTTATATTTAGTATAATAATACTACTATTAAATATTAGCAGGTTATTTAGATTAAGTTATTATTTATCCTTTATAATAAAGCCAGCTTTTATAAGTTTATTATTCTCTTATTTAGAGAAACTTAGTATTAAAAGTCTAATTATATTATTAGTTTATATACTAATAATACTAAAGCTATTAGTAGTAGTTAAGGAGATTAGTAAGTATAGGTTAAATAAGGATTAATCTATCTTAAGCTTTTCTCTATAATACTTACTATAGGTTACCTACTAATAGGTTCTAGCTTCTATAATGCTATATAGGGGTTTAACAATCCTTATAATCTAATCTTTTAGATATTTACTTCTAATTTCACTTAAAAGGTTTATTAATATTATTCTATTAAGCTCTATTTAGGATTAAATATATACTTATATAATATCTCTAAGCTATAGGACAAATCCCTCTACTATAAGGGATAGCACTAAAGCAAGAAGTAGTTATTAACTTACTCTTTAAATTATTAGGGATTATATAAGGATTAAAGTCTTATTATTATTATTATAACCCTAAATAATAAGTTATGATTTTTTATAAGGTTAGTTAGTCCCCTTTCCTTTAACTTTATAAACTATATAGGACTTAAAAATTTAGGTTTTACTATAAATAGCAGTATTATAGGGGATAATTTCAAAAACACTGTATTTCTAAAGCATAGTTATCTTAGCTATTATAGATATAGAGAAAGGTTTTCCTAGTATTATAATAACGCCCTCCTTATATAGATAGATAGTAAGGTTATAATCTAAATACTCTTTTACTATTAGAAAGGTTATAGTATTACTAATCTCTTAGCTAAGAGCTTTTACTATATTAATAATAAAAATAGTATTAATTATAGTATCCTCTTATCTATTTTAGTCTATAAAGTAGTTACTTCTTTATATTAGACCTATAGTAGATATTATAATAGCTTCTATATAGTTTTTTAGTAGTTTATCCCTCTTATATAGAGGCAGTAATATTAGTATTAGTATTAGTATAGTATTAGTCCTATCTGCTTCTTCTATTCTTCTAGTATTCTAGTCTAGAAAGTCTATTAGTATATTATTATTATCTCTGTTAGTGTTACTAGTATTACTAGTATTATACTATAGGTAGATAACTATTAATTAGAAGGTCTAAGGTTTATATAAAAGGTTAAGTATATAGGTCTTACTATTAATAGTAAGGAGTTTATATAGTTTTTGCTAGCCCTTCCTTTTATAGTAAATATATATAAGTAAGAATAGTAAAACAGGCTGAGAACCTTAAGATAAAAATAATAAAACCACACACTCCCACACACTTATACAGAAATATTATAATATTATAGCTTTATATCTAGAGGCTCTAGAATAAAGGAAAGGATCTCTCTAAGTATAATAACCTTATTATAGATATAATCTGTTAAGTAAAAGTAATAAAAGCTTCTAAATAATAAGATAAACTATAATAATACTAACTAATAATACTTCTCTATCCTCCTCTCTGCTCTTAATAAGGCAAAAAGTCCTGCTATATTATACTAACTAATATACCTATCTGGGCACCCTCTAAACTAGGCTATCTATACTACTCTATCTTAATTATCTCCTATAGTCTTACCTTAATACTCTATAAGGAAGACTATATACTAAAAAAAAATTATATAAATAAAAGCTACTATTTATAAAGGAAAAGGCACTTCTTATATTACTTAATTGCTCCTTCTAGATTATTATAGACCTAATTACTTCTTCTTATAGTTATACTATTCTAGTCTTTTTTATCTAGGCCTATCTTCTATAGGCTTATAAGCCTTATTCTAATCTAAATCTCACTTATATTATTCCTATCTATGCTAGCTAGGTAGCTGCAAAAAGTAGTAACTATAATTACTCTTAGGGATATTATCTTTAATCTATTACTAACAGTTAACTCACTCTATAATATAGTCCTTATAGCTATTATAAATAGGCTAAAAAATATTAAATAAAGCTAGATATAGGGAATATTTCCTAGTAATAATAGTTTAGTATAATACTAGAGTGGGAGAGTATAAAGGGGTTATATCTTATCTAGTATTAAATAGTCTAGCTAGTAAAATAAAAGGGTTAAATAGAGTTAAACCTAGATCTATAAGGCTAGAGTTATTATTACTAGGAGGTAGTAGAGTGCTATAGGAACTAAAAGCTAGTAAGTCTAGGTTTATAATAGTATAAGAGCTAGCTCTGCTAGAGTAATAAGAGGTAGGTTCCCTGCTATTAGGCTTACTAACCTAGCCTTTTATATAGTATAAGGTAAAAGTTTTTATAGAAAGTCTTAGTACTTTAAGAGGTAGTAGAAAGGAGAGTATTCTAGGTACTAGAAGCTATATCTTACTAGTATTACTATATAATTCTGCTATAAGGAGGTCTATCTAGAGCATTTATAAAGGTTTATTATTATAGAGCATAGAGCATTTTATAAACTTAGCAGTAATCTTTAAGATATACTAGGTAATAATTTAGGATTAATTTCTCCTTACTACTCCTTTTATAGCTACTACTAATACTATACTATTAATAATGCTCTTATAAATATAGGCTCTAACCTAATTTATTACTCTAAGGCTATATATCTATAAATCCTGCTATTAGAGCTAGAATCTAACTACAGTATTCTTTTAAAGGAGGGTATAAATATTAATAGAAGCTCTAAGAAGCTTATAGTACTAGGAGAGGTTCTCTATAGCTTCTATAAATAGTCTATTAGAATTTCCACTCTAAATTAGGTTAGTATAGTAAGTAGTTTCCCTTTTCTAGTTTACTACTATTATTACCTAGTAGTTACTACTATACTAAATATAAAAAATAGTAATATCTAACTAGGTAAGTAGGTTATAATAGGTATCTATAATTAATAATATTAAAACCTAGTACCTGCTAAAAGAGGGTGCTACTCTTATTTACTAGGTAACTTATCTTTCTAGGATCTATATATATTTGCCTAACCTATATATATTAAACTTAGTAAGGCAATATATCTCTTTTACCTTAAAATAGGTTCCTGTTACTAGTTTCCCTTAAATATTATAGAGATAAGTAAGATAATATTAAATAACTAATAGAGGCTACTTAGTCTATTCTCTAGTTATATTAAACCTATAGTAGAATTAGGTTTATAAAGATAGTATAGTATTCTAACTTAACTTAATATACTAGTTAGATACCTCCTTTTTCTCTATTTTATTTTTTAGTAGTCCTAGATTACTAGCTAGATCTATAACTAGGGGTTCTAGGGTGCTATAAGGATTATTAATATAGATAGGTTATCTAGAGTTATTAGTATAGTAAGAGCTATAATCTAGATAAAGGAAAGGCTTATTATTATAAAGGTTAAAGGCCCTCTCCCCTATCTATCTGTTTTCTTAATATATAGTAGTAATAATTCTATTCTAGTAGGTATAGTTTTATATAGTATTAACTATAGGGTAATTATTAATAATATCTCTTACTTTAGTACTATAGTCTTTAAATAGACTTAGATTTAGGTCTATAAGCAGCTTAATAGATATATTAATAGGTATAAAAGCTCCTACTACTTAAATATTAGATATAGATACTTTAGAGTTAAGGTTAAGTATCTTAAAGTACCTAAAATAGAGCTATACTAGGGTTAATCCCTCTATAAATATAGAGTTAGAGACTATAGAGTTTTAAGTATAAATTATCTTCTAAATCTTCTTATTATATAGCAGAAAGATAATCTTTTTAGTATACTTAGCCTTATTAATAGTCCTTAATAGAGTTAGAAAGACTATACTATCTGCTTCTAGATTCCTATTATAGAACTTAGAAGTAATTTAATTTATCTATATATTAAAGATCCCTTTAAAGAAAGAACTAGTTTAGTACTTAGCTAATTCTAGTTATATATAGTAGTAAAGCTACTTAAAGTAGAGTATATCTAATATCTATAGCTGCTCTTTTTAGAGTTAGAGTATATAGATAACTTTAACTAAGTACTTAAGAATAGATATTATACTATTAAGAGGCTTATAGATAGCTATTATAAACCTAATTAGTGTTTTAAGATATAATTCCACTTTTCTATTATACTAAAAGTTATTATAAAAGTAGAAAAAGCCTAAAAGTTAGTTAATAAGTAAGGTAGAGTAGAAAACCACTTCTTTACTAGTACTCTTTTTAGCTAGTAATTAGAGAATAAGTATAGTAAGCTAGCTTTTTTATATAGTAGCTCTACTATCTTTAATCCTAATATTAGTAGAGATATAGTATTATCTAATAAGGCTAATCCTATTAGAAAAGTTATAAGTAAGAAGTTAAAAACTAGTTTCTATATTAGAAGCTAAAAGGGAAGTCTTAGTCTAAATAGTTTCTTATAGATTAAATAAGTTAACTATAGCAGCTAGCCCTTCTTTATTTCCTTTAGTCTAGCCTAGTTATTAAGATCTAGTAGGTTAAAGCTATTAGAAATAAATATAGAGTTAAGCTATAAAGATACTAAAGTAAAGCTACTAAAGCTCTTTATATTTAAGGTTCTTATTTAGCTTAAAAGGGAATTAGAAGTAAAAAGAAAGTATCTACCTAGCTAAGTGCTACTTATTAATCCTTATAACTAGGATATTTAAGGTTCTCTTAAAGAGAATAGAGTTAGTAGGTATAACTATAGTTTTTAAGAGCTTACTATCCTACTTATCTCTCTTTTAAGAAAACTTCTCTAAAATAGTAATAAGGAACGCTTTCTTAACCTAGATATTAGTAATTTTAGTAGGGAAACTCTTAGATAAAGATATTATTAAAAATAGGGTAAATAGAGGTAATTATAGACTTAATTAAGGCTTTTAGTAAGAGGGAAAGGTTATATAAGTAGTATAAGAGAGTAAAGGTTTATAATATTATAAAGAGAGGGTTATATATAGGTAAGTGTGGGTTAGGGTAGAAATTTATATCTAAATATCTATAAAGAGGGCTTAGAGTGTGAATTAAGTTAAGCTATAATACTAAATTAATTATTAATAAGTTAAATCTATTTATATTAAGAGAGATAAAGTAGTTATTTATATATAAGTTAAAGGGGTAGACTATTAGTTACTAATTATTAACTAACTAGAATAAAGAGATAGAATAAAAATAGATAGTAAGAGAAGGTAGTTATAAGGGTTAACTTCTTTTCTTATCTAATTAATCTTAACTATAAGGAAAGCTTAATCTTTTAAATAAATAATTTAATAAGAGGTAGGGTAACTAGGTTATATAACTAGACCCCCTCTAGCTCTTCTCTAGCTTTTTCTTCTTTCTCTATAATATAATAGGGATAGTAATTTCTCTTTTATATCTATAAAGTATAACTTTAAGCCTTTTTTAGTACTTATTAGTTATAGCTTCTATTAGAAACCCTAATAATCCTTATATGCTAACCTAGCTAAGAAAGTATATCTTCTAGCTTTTTATAAATAAACCAGTCTTTAATAAGAGAAACTATAACTCCCCTCTATATATTAAGCTCTCTATTAACTCCTTTATAGTAAGTAGGCTTACTCTTTTAGCTCTTACTTTATATATTTACTAACCTTTTTATATAGGTTATAGTATCCCTTATATAGTACTTACTTAAGCTTCTAGAGCCTTTCTAGCTATACTAGAAAGTAGACTTCTATATAAAAGTTCTGCTTTTAGATAACTATAAGATTATTATTTATTAGTTCTAGGAGGCTTATACTAGTTCTTACTACTAGAGTATAATAGAAAAGGAATTACTATTTTATAGGTATATCTTTATTATCTTAGTAGTTATAGGTACCTTTAAACTTTAACTAGCAAAGATAATTAATTCTAATAGACCTAAAGTTAGCTATAGCTTCTATATTTAAGCTAATAGAGGTTATAATATAGTTCTTTATAGTAGTTATAAGTAGTATACTTACTCTCTCTATAATAAGGCTACTAGGGCTTAGATCTATAAGCTATACTTTAAGTATATAAGTATACCTAGTAATACTTATACTAACTATCTTTACTATAAATAAGATTCTAAGTATTTCTTTAACTCTAAGAGAAACTATAAGGCTTTTAGCTATAATATAGGTAATTTAGAGTAATAGAGTAGTAAATTTAAGGGGGTAGTTACCTAGTTCTAAATTAATTAGCAAACTATAGAGAGGTTTAGAATAACTTATTTAGGGTTTAGAACTATAATAGAGTGCTATAAGACTTAGCTAAAGGAGTATAAGTCTAGGTTACTATTTATTCTTATTAATTACCCTCTAGCTAATTTAGATATTTCTGTTTTTAATAAGAGGGAGCAGGTTAAAATCCTAACTAGGGTTTAAAGAAAAAGGGTAGGAAAAAGAAAGAACTAATATAATATTTTATATATATAGCAGTCTTTATAGACCTAAAAATGCAAATTAATAAATAAAATTCTCTTTATTTAACCTTAAAATGCTTTAATATATATACTCTATATAAAGTAATATAGGAGAAATTAGAAAAAACTAGGAAAAATTATATAAAGTCTTAGTAAATTAGGTAAAATTAACTAGCTATAATAATGCTTTTCTAATATAGTAAAGCACCTTAAAATATAGATAGGAGAGTTTCTTTATTTCTAGTTTCTTTAACTATATAACTATTTGCAGCTAGGAAAACTTACTAACCTAACTATCTATATAAGGCTATAGTTATATAAGAGAATAAGCAAAAAGCTAATTCTTAAGTAAGAATATTATTATAAATATAAAATAGATAAATAGTTACTATAGGAGTGGAAACTAAAGAAGAGCAGATAGATAATATAAAATAATATAATATTATATAGGGATATACCCCTCTTAGAACACTAAGTATAGAAGTCTAATCTAGAAGTAGTATAAAAAATAACTAGCTAGGTATTATAGATATAGCTAAACTATTAAAGTTAAACTATAACTTAAAGACTTTCTAAGTAGTAATAAGCTAAAACCTAGTGCTTAAAGTGGGAGGCTATCTAGTTAAGGCAGGAGGCTATAAAGAGAGGTCTCCTAGAATAAGGTGTAGAATATCTAAGCAGTAACAGAGAGAAACAGAGTATACTAATTACTAGGAAGGTTATAGTATGCTCCTAACAGGTTCTATATAGCAGGACTTACTATAAGTATAGCAGTAACCTTAGTAGTATAATCCCTAATATAACTATAGTGCTTAGACTAGATACTATTATTACTAGTAAGATTAGAACTATAAAGGTATAAGAGCAGACTTAAATAGTAAGTAGGATAATATAGGTATAAGTAGACTAGCCTTAGTATTATCTCTATAGTCTGTTTTATTATACTAAGCTAGGAAATTATAGTTAAGTAATTAAGATAGAGAGTATAGTAAGGCTCTCTAAGAGTATAAGCCTTACCTATTATAGATATAAAAGGGTCTAATCTTTTATAGTAGAGCTGATTTTAGTAAGTTATATAGTGTTATCCTCTATTTTAATATACTAACTATTTCTAACTAGATTAAATAGCTAAAGCTTTATATAAAGTTTCTATATTACTCTTATCTAGTTAAGAGCCTCCTTTAGGGCCTATAAATATACTACTAAGTGTGTGATCTGTTATGGGATATTGCTATCTAGATTGCTTATTAATAGAGGGTTAGTATTATTAGAGTTAGTAAAAGGTTTCTCTGCTTCTTCTTTATTACCTTTATTAGGGTAGGAGTAACTATAGGCAGAGTAAATCTTATTAAGTTAGCCTATAAGATTAAGTTTATACTAGTCTATATCTTCTAGTTTCTAAAAACCTTTTAGAGCCTTAATAAACTTCTTTAGGCAGTTTCTAGTATAAGTTAACCTATAAAGGGGTTCTCCTATAAGGGTTTTAAGCTAATATAAAGTATTATTAGAAGCCTTTAAATAGATCCTAAAGGGGCCTTTCTAATAGTAGTTAAGCTTAGTATTTAAAAACTTATCTATATACTATTTAATATTAAATACTAAAATAAGGTTACCTACTCCTAATTTCTAACTATATAAGATATAGTGTTTCTAGTAATTAAACCTGTCTATAATATGCTTATACTAGGCTATAATTATCTTCTATATAATAGTATAGTCCTTATTAAGCTATTTAAAAGCTCTTATCTATATAAGGAGCTCCTTCTTAGATATTATTACCTAGTTCTATGCTAGTACTCTCTAGGTTAGCATAAATATCTTAATTAAGGTTATAGCTTTATACCTATAGAGCAGGTAGAAGAGGCTATAGCTAGTTAAGGCCCTAATAGAAGTTCTATTAGCAAATAGTGTAGCTTAGAAGGATAGCTAGAAGTCCTTATCTATATTCTTTATCTAAGTAGTAAGAGTATATATAATAGTCTAGTAGCTAACTTTAATAGTACTATTAGCATATAGGTTATAGGTAGTAGTAACTTTTCACTTAAGTCTATACTTATAGTTAAATTTAATAACTATGCCTTTATTTTTAGAGCCTCTATTAATAATAAGCATACTATAAAGCCTATAGTAATAAATAATATCCTCCTATATAAATTTAATAATAAGGTAAGAGTTAGCTTATTATATTTACTAAGCCTCTATCTATTCTATTAGAAGGCACTAGGCTTTAACTATATTCTATTTACTAACCTTCTATATATCTAATATTATATAAGTAAATAGTAGCTCTAAGAGTACTAAGAAATAGTAAGGGTTATCTATATATCTAGGTCTATACTTCTAATAATCTTTATAAGTTTAGACTTATTTGCTAACTTATTAGTAGAGGCTATACTAGTAATACTATTCTGCTAACTGTTTAATAACTATATTATATCCCCTATACCTACTCTCTTAGTATGCTTTTATAATAAGCTTAGTTTAGGTCTATAAATTATCTATAACTTATTATAGAGTAGGCTTATATATACTAGGATATATAAATAATAACTTATTCTTTAGGAAGAATTTCCCAGCCTTTTCCTTAAACTTATAGTATAGACTAGGCTTAATTCTATCTAGCTATCTTAAAGTACTAAGGTAGTAGGCAATTTAGCACAAATAGCAATTCTAGTATAAAGAGCTATTTAGTATAGTATTAGGAATATCTATAAGCCTTAGAGACTCTTATAGAATATTCTTAACTTTAGTAGTAAGGATCTTAGTGGGGTAAACTCTATCTCTATCTATCTATACTTTATTAAAGAAAGAGATAGTAATTAGATCTATAAAGAAGATTTGCTTATTAATCTAGTTATTAATTTCCCCTTTAGTGTCTTAGTTAAGCTTATCTAATAGTCTGCTAGGTTTATAAGATAATCTATTAGCTATAGTATTCTAGCTTCTAGGTAGGTGCTTAACTTTAAAGTTAAATATATAAATCTATAAGATCTATTAGATAATAAAGGCTCTAGGCAGGTTAGAAGTAGTGCTATTAAGCTGAGTAATAAGGGTCTTAGTATCTATTTCTAGTATAAAGTGGTAATTATAGAGGTGAAAGCAAACTTATTTAAGAGCCTTAAATATACCTCTTAACTCCTTCTTCTTAGTATTATAGTTTAGCTCTATACTAGTTTATAAACCACTCTTATATCTAGAGACTATATACTTACTATTAATATATTAACTAAGAATAGCACTCTAATTAAGGCTATTAGTATTAACTATAAGGTAGATTTTGCCTATATTAGTGCTATAGTTAAGCCTAATAAGGATAGGAGTAGAGGTAAGTTAGTTTTTAAGAGTATTTATAGCTAACTGCTAAGACTAGTCCTATTTAAATAGAGTATTCTTTTTCAGGAGTGCTATAAGTGGCCTAGCTATAGCTAAAAATCCCTAAACCTAAACCTAATAGAATATTATAATATTAAGGAAGGATCTGAGGTTAGTGAGGTTATTATAGATCTCCTATTTCCTAATTTTAATAATCTTTAATTTTTCTAGCCTTTAGCTATTAGTGCTATAAATATATCCTATAATAGTAATAGATTACTAGGCCTACTATAATTTTTTAATAGTAATAGTATAGCTAGCTAACTTAACATTAATAAGAACCTTATTAATATTCTAGATATACTCTAGAATATATCTATATAGTCTAGAGTAACTAGAAACTTCTTTATTATTATACTTTAAGGTAGAGCTCTTAATAGCTATATTATTAAGAAAAGCTTTATAGCAGGTTAGAATTAGGTTATATAGGATTTATATTATAACCCTTATAAACTAAACTATAGAGTTAGTAGCTCCTTAAGGCAGAGTATATATCTAAAAGAGGCTAATTAGTATTATAAAGGTTATAATATTATAGCTATATAGATCTAGTAGGACTTAGTTATACCTAGAAAAGAAATCTAATAATAAGAGAAGCTAGTATATTATAAAGTCTTCTAAAAACTTATTACTAGATAAGAGTAAAGCTATATTATATAGGGTAATAGTATTAATCTTAGTTATAGAGTTAATAAGATATATCTTTCTATTCTTTTTTCTAACTAGAAAGAAGGAGTTCTAGTAGGCTGCATAGCTTTACTTAAGGATGCTCTTCTTTAGCCTATCCTTTAAAATTATTATTATATTACCCTCTAAGGCCTTTAAGATTAGTATATTTCTTACTTACTAGGCCTTATAAGAAATAACTCTAATTACTTATAGAGGAGCTATAAATAGATAAATAGATCTATAATACTTAAAACTCTATATAAGAGCCTTCTCCCTATTACTTAAAACTTTAGAGAGAAGCTCCTTCTCTTTTAGGTTAAGGTAGTTTACTATTACTAGGATCTTATTAAGTTATTTTACTATAAGTTACTTCCTCTTAGAAATAGTTAAAAACTTTAGTTAGATAAGGTTTATAAAGGTGCTTTCTAATACTAGTTTAAGGTTTTCTTTTACTTTTATCTAGGCTTTTAACTTCTACTCTAGGTCTCCTTTAAGTACTAAGCTATTAGAAGGTAAGTTATTAACTAGCTAGACTTTCTTATCTTTTATTTTATATATTATATTAACCTCTCTATATATAAAGAATAGAGTATTATTATAGATAAAATTAGCTCTTAGTTTATCCTAGATTCTTATTAGGACCTTTTTTAGGAGGTTCTCTCTCTAGTAGAACTAATAGTATATCTAGGTATTAGCTACGTTAAATCTAATTCCCTATTCTAAGTTAAATAGATTTATAAAGAGTAAGGAGTGTGTTTTAATAGAAAGGAGAAGTTACTAAAGCTTTTTATTAGTTATAAACTTTAATAGGTTAGTCTTATATATTACTTACTTTTTATAATACTCCTAGATAATAGAGTTAAATCCCTTAACTATATAGCTAAGAGCCCTAGTATACTTAGGTTCTCTTATATTAAGGATACTAATAGCAGTCTTCTAGTTTCTAAAAAGGGTAGCCTTACTATATATAAGGAGGTGCTTAGCTATTCTAAATAATATAAGCTTAGCACTATTATATAGCTTAGTAGAAATTAGCTTCTCCTTTTACTAATAGGTTAGCTAGTCTCTATCTCTGCCTTACTCTTAAAAGAAGAGAGACTTACTTAGAATATTAATTAGAAGTGCTAGAACCTCCTCTACCTTATAGCTAGATATATAGTTAGAGTCTATATAGTTAGCTTCCTTTCTCTTTCTCTAGTAGTAATATTTATAGAACTCCTTTAAAAAGAGTTTATAATAGTTAAGATACTACTTATCTTTATAGAATTAGTATCCAGGAGTATACCCTTATAATTCTAAAATAGCCTAGATAATTACTTCTATTCTTAGTATAATAGCCTGTTTAAGGGAGACTTTAAATACTATATAGAAGATATTACTATTCTTATTAAATATTACTAGGACCTCCTTATCCTCCCCTAATTCCTCTTAGACTAGAAAGTTAAAACCTTTTAGTAAATTAGCTTCTATTATTAGTATTACCTCCTCTAGTATATATAAACTAGCCTAGCCTTCTAGGTTATAAAGCTATAGCTATAGACTTTTACTTAGTTATCTATTAATTTCTATAATTACTAAGCTAGCTGCTATATTAGAATTAGCAGTAGCAGCCTCTATTTTCCCTCCTCTATAGAAATTAAACAGGCTTACTAAGTATAAGAGAAGCTAGCAGAGTTAGAGAGAATAGTAATAAAGCAACTAGTAGAATCTAAAATATAGAATATTAAAGAAGTATAGATCTTCTAATTACTAGCCTAAAAGATATTAATTATCTAAGTTAGTAAGTATTTTAATATTATTCTAGTATATATAATAAATAGAGCTCTAAGAATTATATTCTTAAATATCTTACTATATAGGCTAATAAAAAAGGGTATATTAGGTATATAATAGCTGCTAATATAGATATCCTTAACTATAATACCCTTAAAAGTTACTATAGCTTAAGTATCTATAAAGCCTTAAACTCTAAGATATATAGAAATAACACTCTTCTATATTTTATTATAGCTAATATACTTCTCAGAGATAATATTAATAGTAGTACTAATATTAATAATTCTATACTACTCTAAGTATATAAACTAGCTAATTCTTATAGTAACCTAGAAGTATAATATAATAAAGTCTTATATAGTGAGAACTCTATACTAGCAGGTAACTATAGTATAGTATAGACACTCTGCTAAATTATTAAGAAAAGCAACTAATATATTAAGGTTCTCTTTAAGTTAAGTGCTAGGCAGAATAATATCTATTATATTAATACCTGCTATACTATAGAGAGGTAGTTAACTAAAGATAGAAAGTGCTAGGCTACTTATAAAGGCTTAGAAACTATAGATTATATCTATAAAGGGAGGAAAGATACTAGTTAAAGAGAAGGGGGTTAGATAGGATACTAGGTAAAAGAGGATTATATCTAAACCTTACCCTTAGTCTATTATAGTAGCTTTATAAAGTATCTAAACTGCTATAGCCTCCTCTTTATAAACCTAGACTTAAATATAGGCTTTAATAGTGCTAACCTCTACTTATAAGAGTGCTTTATACTAGGATATAAGGGTTAGATCTGCTTATATATTATTCTAATATCTAATTTTTTATATAAGCTAGCTACTTAATCTAGGAGCTTTTATAATATAGCTAAGTAGGTCTCTCTCTATAAGCATAAATATATCTAGCTATTAATTACTATTCTGCTAGAGGTAGTCCTAAATAACTAGCTTTATATACTTATAAACTATATTATTATAGTTATACTAAACCTAGTAAAGAAAGGATTTAGGGATAGTAACCTTTCTATCTACTTACTTAGCTTATAGATCTTTAGTGAGAATTTAGCCCTCTAATATTATAATAAAAGATTTAAATTAAGAGGTCTTAGCAGCTTCTAAGAGGCTATTATTAACTAGAGTATCCTTATCCTTATCTATAACTTCCTTAATATAAGGCTCTAGAGGTAAAGTGGGAAAATAAGTTATATTTAGATTTATAATATAAACCCTCTTCTTAGATCTAGTAGCAGGGTAAGATATTATATAGTAATTCTAAGTTTATAATCTAGTTATAGTATTAATACTAGTATCTATAGAGAGGATAATAGCTAGGATACTAGAAGCTAGTATATAGATATTAAGAATATTATAGATAGTATTTAAGGTTACTATATTAGTAGGAGGGGCTTTTATAGCTAAAGCAGGGATTAGAGGCCTCAGAGTTTTCTATATAGCATACTAAGTATGCTTATTAAACTATTTATAGCTCTTAAGCTGGGACTTAACTCCCTAAAAGCTTAGAAAGTATCTATAAAGAGTAAGGATACTAGCTTCTAGCTGCTTAGTTTTATCTATACTAGCTATAAGGATTAGAAAAGAAATAATTATTAAGTTATACTAGCCTTATTAGTAGCCTTTATTAATCTCTTTATTAAAAACCTAGATATAGAGGGAACCCCATAAAGTACTAATCTACTAGCAGCCTCTATAAAATAAGTATAACTTTATATTAGAAAAGGCTCTAGCAGCTTTATAATTTCTAGTAAGATATTCTTTCTTACTATAGGTATAGTAGGTATTAGGGTTAATAGTCTCTATAAATCTTAGAGGTCTTAGCTAGTAATAAGATTTAAGGTCTATAAAGCTTAAATAACTACCTCCTCTTAAATTAAAGAGCATATAGCTATATCCTCTATATATAGAGCTATAGTTATAAGAGTTACTACTATAATAGTTATACTATAAGGGCTTCTATATAGACTAGATATCTAATATATTAGTAATATATATACTAACTTTATTAATAGTATAATTATATTAAGGGGTATTAGTATAGTACCTAGTTCTAATCTGCTTAATCTCTATATCTTTAAGGCAGGCAGTAAGATTATCTACTTAAACCTTTTAGTTAGAGGTACTAGTTATCTTATCCTTTAGCTTAGCCTTTATAGATAATACTCTAGATTACTTATACTTAAGCATAGTAACTAGTATACTAGCTAGAGTATCCTCTTTAATACCTTATAGTTATATATATACCTATTAAAACTAAACCTATTTAGTAATTATAACCTCTATCTAGATCTAAGAGACTAAAAGGAAACTCTAGTAGTTCTTATAGAGGATCTTTAAAATATATCTTATAGTTTATTTAGAGAAGTAATAGAAGATAATATAGTTAATCTCTATATTAGGCAGTATAGAAAGTCTCCTTTTAGCTGCTCTATTTTAAAGGTTACTAACCTTAGTAAGAAACTTAGAGATATATCTAGAATTACTAATCTCTAAGCTAGAAATAAGGCTTTAAAGCTTCTTATTAGGGTCTAGATAAATATTTAGATCTATAATACTATATATCTTATAGAGGTTATTTTTAAGAGAGAGCTAATTATTATATTAAGTGGAAATACTCTTAAAGGTTTACTAATAAACCTTAATATAGTACTAGCTAACTAGAGTAATTATCTTCTCCTTATTCTAGTTATAAAGCTTAGTATAAAATAGATAATCCTTAAGGAAGTTAGAAATATTATTACTAGTAAACTTAGAGGCTTCTAGACTATAAGGGATAATTAGAGTAGTAGTATATTACTTCTAGATAGCTTTAGCTAATTTCTTAATTACTTTTATAGTGCTAATAGTAAGTAGAGAGGCTAAGTCTCCTATAAAAAGCATAGCTATAACCTTTATAGATATAACCTTATCTAGCTATTAGCCTAAACCTACTCTCTATAGCCTGAGAGAAGCTATACCTCTATAGTTTTTATACTTATTATAGATATCCTCACTAATATAGATCTAGTAACTAATCTTAGTGCTTTAAAACTATAAAGGTAAAGACTTTTTAGATCTATTATTATCTATAGTAGTAAAGCAAAGGGCTTATTTCTAAATGCTTTTAAATATAGCTCCTTTAAAGGGTTTTATGCCTAGAGTATAGTTCTTAGAGCTAGAAGGGTTTAAAGCAGATATACTAACTTTAAGAGCTCCCCTAGATTTCTTAGAGTGTTACTTAGATATAGTATAGTAAGTAGTTAATATAATTTATTATAATTTAATATTAATATTAATATTAAAGTTTATTAATATTTAAATTATCTAATAATAAAAGAGAAGAGTTATATAGTAATTTAATCTATAATAATTAAATAGATAGAGAGAAAGAGGGCTTTAACCTCCTTCTCTTTCTAGATAGTAGTTATAAATTATAAGCTAGAAGTAGTTATAGCCTCTATCCCTCCTATAAGTATATAGGCTCTCCTTCTTAATATAGCTAGAGGTAGTTATAGCCTCTATCCTATTTATAAGTTTATAGACTCTTTTCTATTCTTTCTTATAAGTAATATAATACTATAATTTCCTTAATTCTATAGATATTAACTATATAGTAACTAAGATAGGGTCTAAATCCTCTTAGTTAAGCTTATTAGCCTAACTAGTATTATTAATTTGTTACTTTATTACTAATTATTAGGTTCTAGGTTATAGAAAGTAGATACTAGCTCCACTTTTATAAAAACTAAGAAGAAAAGAGAAAACTTTTTAATTTAGTAAAGTCTAAAGCTATTATAGCTAGATTTTTAGGGTCTTAAATATTTCTATTAAAAACTCTAACTATATAGCTATTATGCCTAGTATTTTCTTAAATTAGATCTATAAAGAGGCTTCTAAATATTATTTTATAAAGTTTATTATTATTACTGCTAAGTTTATAAAGTTAATATTCTATTAAGTAGTTAGGATAATATATTATAGTTCTATATTAAATATAAGCCTGTTTATATAGTATAGAAGTATACCCCTTTTAAGTGCTATAGAGGAAGTCTTAAGAGAGAAGAATCTGCCTCTAAGCACTATTAAAATAGGCTGAGAACCTTAAGATAAAAATAATAAAACTATATACTTCCACACACTTATATAGAAATATTATAATATTATAGCTTTATATCTAGAGGCTCTAGAATAAAGAAAAAGATCTCTCTAAGTATAATAACCTTATTATAGATATAATCTGTTAAGTAAAAGTGATAAAAGCTTCTAAATAATAAGATAAACTATAATAATACTAACTAATAATACTTCTCTATCCTCCTCTCTGCCCTTAATGAGGTGAAAAGTCCTGCTATACTATGCTAACTAATATACCTGTCTAGGCACCCTCTAAACTGGGCTATCTGCACTGCTCTGTCTTAATAGTAGTAGCTATAGGCTTTTATATATATCTAGTCTATTATAGGCAGTAAGAGCCTCTAAAACTTAGTATAAAGCCTAGACTTTTTAGAGGTCTTTTATTGCTCTTTATATAGCAGCTGCCTGTTTCTAGATTTCTAGAAATAGAGGGGATTTATTAGTAAGCTATAGATATACCCTAAAGATAAGTAATATTAGAACTAGGCCTTTTAGCCCTATAGTGTTATTAATAGCCTTTAAAGCTATTTAGAGAACTATCTTATAATCTATATTAGGAAGGTTTTAGCAAATTATATTATAGACTCTTTAAAGAATTATATAATATCTCTTAACCTTACTCATAGAGTTATAAGCCTCTATAGAGACTTTAATAGCAGTTATTAATATTAAATAGAGCATACTATACTACTTAGATAAGCTGAAGTTAGTATTAATATTAGTAATTACTATATCTAGAGGTCTAAGATAGGTATAGATCTAGCACTATTTAAGTACATTAAGTGCTATGCTTACTAATAGATCCTATAAAAATCTTTCTATATTAAAGATAGTAGCAATATTAACTATATAAAGTACTAATCTTAAGTTAAGGTAAATAATATTAATAACTATAGTATAGTTAAAGTTATAGTTATCCTTAAGGGTAAATTTAAAGCAATTTAGAGCTCCTATATTAAGTTAGTAATATTTATAAAACTTTATAAGATATTTAAGTATTTATATTTTAACTTAGTAGCCTAACTACTATAAAACCCTATAAAGTTAGTAAACTAATAAGTATCTAAAACATTAATAGAGTTAGTATAACTTAGTCTTTATAAGGTTATTCCAGGCTAATATCTTCTCTATATCTAATAGTAGCTATAGATAACTCTATTTATAGATAATAGGGATAATTAGATCTCCTTATTATAAATAGTTTCTTAAATTATTAAATTAAATACCTAGTTTATCTATATCTATAAGGTATAGGAGAAAAGGGGTATTTATTAATATAATATAGAATATTATTTCTCTAAAAGGTATAGAGATAACTATTATTCCTATTAATTTAATTATTCCTCCTAGACTAAATTTAATACTTACCCCTCCTATAGTAGCTAGATTAATTATAATATTAGATAACTTAGTCCTTTTAAGTGCAATCTATTAGTTATAACTAGCTATTAAAAATCCTATAGCTCCTATATTTAGGATAATATTCTAGAAAGTCTCTAAAAAATATCTTCTATTAAGTATAAAGATATTAATAGGGGTATTATTAGTTATTTATTTAAAAGGGTTATAGTAGGTAATTCTATAATAAGCTGCTTAGTTAAGTAGGTAGTTAGTAATAATATTCTTATTTACTAAATAGGTTAATTAGATATTTAGGTCTGCAAATTAGGTAAAAAATAAAGTCTGCTATTTATTATTAGATTATTAGTCCTCCTAACTGTTTTACCCTTCTCTAAGTAACTAGAGGTATATCTTAATCTCTTTATCCTCCTTATTATTTATTATTAAATTATCATAACCCTTATCTTTAGTCCCTTTATATTAAGTAAGAAATTACTAGTAAGCTGTTTTAAAAGTATCTTAAATTTATAGATTGCTTTAGAAGTAGGAGTATACTTTATCCCTCTCTTTTTATATATAGTTTATTAAATAGCAGCCTATCTTCTTATAGATATAGCACCTCTACTTTTAGGGATCTTACTATTACTTTAAATTATCTTATTTAAAGTTTTAATATTAACTAGAGTAGCTAAATTAATTATTCCAGCCTTAGCTATTATACTTATAATCTGTTTAGTATTACTCAGCGTGGTATTATAGTTATAGAGGTGATTAACTGTTCCTAAATATAACTATATTGCTAATTGCAACTTTAAGCTAGTTATATAGGCTCTTAAACTTTATTATAGGGTTTATAGTAGCTTATTTATATTTCTTAACCCCTCAGTAACCTTAAAGAAGTTAGTTATATAGGATCTTATTACTTTTATAGGTAGTGCTTAATATAGGTTACGTTTTTATAAGAGTATTAATCAGCAAATCTAAGGCCTCAAGCTTTATTATAGATAGATTATTATTTATAATTAATATAAGTATAGTAGTATTCTATTTAGTAAGACATACTTATTTAAATTCCTCTATTTTAAAATATTTACTAAGCTTAGTAATAATCTAGTCCAGGTTAAGATAAGGCTAAATTTAGCAAATTATCTTATAGTAATAATATAATACTCTTCCTTTAAGTATAATTAGAAAAGAAAATAGTGTTTATTTCTTTATAAGGCCTGCCCTCTTATATATATCCTAGAAGATATAGAGTTTTAGCTTTAAAATATCTATACCTTTACTGCTATACTTTATCTTATTAGTATATAGCTTAGTTAGATCTATAAGTTAGTATATAAGTAAGTATATATTATTATTAAGTCTGATCTAAGTGTTTATAATATTTAGAGTAGAGTTAGTATTTAAAGTTAAACTAAGGTTAACTAGTTATAGAGCCTTATTATTTATAGATATATTCCTCCTATTATTAGTCTGCAAAGGTATAGACTTTGCTCTTTTCTTACTATTACTACCTATAATCTCTCTAGCAAAGTCTTTATTTTCCTATAGCTTTATAAATATAGTATTCTTACTTACCTATTCTTCTACTTCCTCAGTTATCTAAAAGTAAAAGTTATCCTCTATAATAATTATAAAGAGTTAATCTATAACTTATAGGGAATTATAAGCAGTATATACTCTACCTATTATAAGGTAGTCTTAGAGTTATTAAATAATACTTATAGTTACTTAGTTCTAGAATACAAGTAGGAGATTAATAAAGTTATATATAAATTCTCTCTATAAGGCTATACCTATAAAGCTATTAGCCTTATAGGTCTTAAAGCAAAAGAGGATTTTAGTATTTACCTCCTTCTCTATAGTCTTATTACTAAATTTAAATATTTAACCCTAGTTATAGTTATTTATAAATACTTTTACATTTAGAGGGATTAGGAGTTCTATAATAAGTTAATAGTATAGAGTTACTATAACTAATAGATCTAACTATAGCATTAATTAGCTAGGTATAAAAGGATTTGCTATAGTAGTTAATAATATTATATAAAAGAAGATAAATAAATACCTTAATAAGGTTTTAGCTAGTAGAGTCTCTAGTTAAAGCTTTTACTAAAGTATAAGTCTCCCTTATTTATACTAGAGTAGCTAGTTCTCTAGTTACTAGGTTCAGAATAGTTAAAGTAAAGTTTTATATCCTTAGTCTTAGTAATATGCTTATTAGATCTATAAAGCAGTATTACTATTATTTAGTATTATCTTCTTCTATTATTTCCTTTAAAATACTAAGTTTATTATTAGTAGTAAGAATATTATAAGTTATATAGTAGTAGCTATAGTTACTTACTATAGTATTATTATACTTACTATAGGTAATAATACTTAAGCCACACTTCTATCTATAAACTGAATAGGAAAGATACTTTGCTATTTTAAGGTGTAAAGAGATATATACCCTTATTTTATACCTCTTAGTTAGGATAATCCTGGGTTTAGGCAGGCGTTTAGTAGTACTAATAATAATACTATAAGTTATTATAGCATTTCAGCATCTTTTACTATATCTACTAGTAGGTTATTTGCTATATACTGAATAATATATTATTTCAGTAAAAAGTCGCTAGCAGCGTTGGATTTACCCCTTATTTAGGTATAAGTCGTAGTTCCAGGTTAAAAGCAATCCCTCCTTAATAATTATAAGGTTAATAGTAGTGCTTATCTTGCAGTAAGTGATTTAAGCGTTCTGAGCAAGGGTCTTAAGATATTCTAGTATATATAAGTATAGATATTATAGATCTCTAGTATTTTTAAAGAGCAGCAGTATAGATTTATAGAGGATAGATCTTAAGCTTAAATATAGTGATCTAGTAAAAATAGATAATTTTGCAGCTATATTCTTATTATATTAGCTTATTATAATATTTATAGATCTATTATTTATCTGTTATCCCTTGTTCTTGTTATTTGAGCAGTATTTATAGGTAATAGGTTATATTAGTAAAGTTTATTATTTATATAATAGATATGGGGGTATATTAAGGTCTTTAAGATAGGTATACTATAAGCAGATCTACCCCTTATATCTAATAACCTGGATAGCATAAAGATAAGTCCCTTATATACTAGATTATAAACCTAGTATAGAAGTTATCACTTCACCTCTTTAAGTAATATCCTTACTAATTTATAGAAGTTAAGTGGTATAACTTATAAGGTTAACTACTAATTAGTGTTAGTTTTACACTAGAATAAGGGTTATATAGGACTTAGAGCTCCCTTTATATATATATATTAAAAGCCTATAAGTTAATATATATCTATTTAGAAGTTCCACTTAACTATATAGGTAGTAGTGTTAAACTATATATATACGCTCTGTAATAGGTTATATAACCTCATATATATCTATTAAGTGCAGCGCATATCCTGCTGCTTTGCGGGTTATAGTGTTAGCGCAACAGTTATAATAAGTACTCCTTAGTGCTATTAATATAACTAATAGATATATAGTAATTAAGTAAGCTAGAGCTTTATTAAATCTCCTTAAAGGAATATACTAAAAGATATATAAAACTATTAACTTTTAGACTATTTTAGTAGATAATATAAGTTTCTTTAAGCTTAAAGTTTTAGCTTAGAAACTTATAAAAGATTTAGTATCTTTAGTCTAGCTAATATATTATATTTACTGTTTAGCCTATATCTTTAATCTAACTATTAGAGCTATTTTTAAGGCTCTTTAGATCTCTATAGTAGATATATCTATAGAGTCTTAGCTATTAACTACTTACTTAAAAAATAAAGAGGACTTTAAGGATAATAACCTATTTAGCTTAGATAGCTAAGATCTAGATATTAAAGATAATATATCTCTTAGTCTATTTAGAGATATTATTTAAAAAGTAAGTATAAATATTTAAAAATTATCTATATACTAATAGTTATCTAGATTTAGTTTCTAGCTGTTTTTCTAAAGCTATTTAGTAAAAAGATATAAGAGTTCCTTAACCTCTAGAAATCTACCTAAAAAAATTAGTAACTATTATACCTACTTTATAATATTAAGATAAAATAGAACTCTACTATACTTATATATATTTATATAAGAGAGCTTAAAATAATAATTTTAGCTTAGATTAAAAAGCACTCCCTTTATGCTTAGTTTACTTTTACTAAGGCTAATTAGGAAGCTCTTAATATTCTACTTAATATTACTAGCCCCTTTTTGCTTTTTACTAACCTTCTTAGCTAGTTAAATAACCTTACTCCTAGCTATACCTTTACTTTATTATAAGTTATAATAGTCTACTTAGATCTTTATACTACTATACTAAAGAAAAAAGTATTATATAAAGATTATACCTAGGTAATAGTTCTTTAAATAGCTACTAAGAATAGATAAGATAAGCTATATAAGTATATTAAGAAGCTTATTAATAAGAAGTCTTTTAAGATATATAGTATTACTATATTACTTACCTCTAAACCTAGAATCTTAATTATAAATATATATAATATATAATTCCACTTTATAAACTTTTTTAAGGATTTACTCTCTTTTACTATACTTTAGACTTAAGTATAATAAGACTTTATTAAGGTTTATACTAAGTAATACTATAAAGATATAGAGCGCTATAGTACTAATAACTAAGCTATAACTTAGAGATTATAGTATATACTATATAGTTTACTATTATATAGTTTAAAGAAAAAGATATTTATAGTAATTTAATATAGTAATTAATTATACTAACTAGTTATAGAGGAAGCTATTAATATCTTAAAAAGCTTAAAATATTTATAATAACTTTTTTAATACTAATATATAATATTAATAATATATTAGTTTTATAGCTAATATAACTAGTTATATATTCTATAGAAACTATATAGTAATTTTAGATTTACTTAGAAAATAGTAACCTAAGATTCTATAGTATTTATTAAATAGCTTAAGACTTCTTATCTATTTAACTAATATCTATCTCTCTTAAATACTTATTTAGCCTTACTTACTATATCTACTATTATTCTTGCTTTAACCTCTTAGCTAATACTATCTTTAATACTCTTACTATTAAGATTAATTAATATAATAAGGCTTAGCTCTCTTAGATAATACTTAAAGAGATCTTTAATAATATTAATATTACTAACACCTTTAAGGAGTAGTAGCATATTATTAGAGAGGCTTTTAATTACTCTTCTCTTTTAGAGAAGGATAATATTAAAAAGTATCTTATAATCTTTAATAATATATTAAACCTCTTTATTATTATTAAGAAAGATAGTAATAATATAGTTAGTATTTAAGCTATTTCTAAAGATAAGGATATTATAAAAAGCTCTAGAGATAAGCTATTACTCCCTTTATCTAGCACTTAGTAGCTAAGATTCTTAAGCTAATTATCCTAACTAAGCTACTTACTTATACCTTCTATATTTTAATAAATACCTCACTTATCTATAAGCTACTCTTCTAAGTTAATATAATAGAAGTAGAGAAAAACTACTATATTAGTAGTTATAAGCTCTTTATCTAATAGTAAATAAATATCTATTACTTCTATTTCTATCTTAAATAAAGTTAAATTTCTTAAGTTAATATCTTATAATACTATAAGTATTCTAATATAGTTATAGTAATTATTTATAGTAATCTCACTTATAAGCCTAAATCTTTATATTTACTAAAACCTATTTATTATATATATTTTTCTATAAGTAGTACTATATAGTATTAACCTATAGATAGTACTACTTATAGACTTAACTACCTATAGGTAGTTAAAGTGGGTACTACCTATAGGTAATTTGGGCCTACCCAAACTACCTATAGGTAGTTTTGGGTACTACCTATATAGGTACCCGTGGGTAGTTAGCAAGCCTAGATATAATAAGGCTGGCTGCACCATTTACCTAAGTAGCAGTTTAAACCCTCTCTAAGGTGTTCGGACTGAAATGTGCAAAGAGTTTGGCCGCGGCTTGCGCTCCAAACTCTGCTATTTCTGGATTGTTCAAGAACGAAGATCAACTCTCATCACTCAGCTGTTTGGAACTGAAGTGGTTGCATTGTCCAGATTAGACGTTGTGTCTGACGTCTTTGTGTGTCTCAGCCTCAAGTCCGCCATCCTCGTGCTCAGGTAAGCATCTTTGTGTCATGTGGTACAATCGTCGTTGAAAGGATCGCACATTCGAGAAACAAGCGTCATCCCACAGGCCATCTCATCGGGCATCTCTGACCGACTGCAGCTAGTTTGCTTGCTGCTTGGCTCGGAAAACGGCTGCAGCCGTCCGAAGTGTGGCACCTCGCCACGCGCTTCCAAATTACTCGAAGTCAGGCCCTCAACCGCCTTGCGTTCATCGTGGCCTTCTATCCAAGATTCTCAAGGCTGCTCCATCTATCGGCCGCCAAGCAACTAAGACAACGACCCTCTTCACCTGAGACGGGGCGGCCTCAACTATTCCATCGGAATCCGCGACGACATGAGTCGAACTACGTTTGGGCGTCATTGTCGATGCCTGATTCCGAGGCAAAGATGGAAAGTCGATCTTGAACGAGCAGAGTAAGACCCCATACAGACTCCTTACACCGAGCCGAGTCCGATATCCGCCTCATTTACCCGCTAATCCACCAAACTATTACATCTCTTAGCCTCTTACTTCGAAGTTCGCCTCGTGCTGAAGCCTGCCCAGAGATTGCGGGCCGCTTCCGCGGCTCCCTTACAGCTAGTTTTCTCCATCATGACAGTTCACCACAGGGATTAGTCATTTGTCTTACCCAGAACCAGCGCCACGGGATGGGAAACTTCTTGAGCAACTCCAAGCGAGGATTCCGGGTTCCCTGGTAGGGGCGCCCGGAGTCTCCCAGGGTCCCACAAGAACATGCGGGGCATGGCACAAAAAGAAAGTCGATGAATCACCTCTAGGCCAAGGAATTGAGGGCATCACCACCGGAATGCCCGTCGAAAAGTTTTTTTTTTAAAAAAAAAAGAAAAAAAAAAGGCCGCGTCCAAGCAGGGCGGCCATAGGGACTCAACTTGATGCGATACGAAAGACCATCTCGCGTTCGTAGGAGTCGGTGAGGTAGGATGGTCAGCTTCTTTAATTCCTTTTCAGATGTGACAATCGCATGATGTCTTTACACCAACCTGACTGGCGGTTACACATCACGTCGAAAGCTCACATGCACGAGATCGACTTTGACCCAGCCCAATGCAAGCCCCCCCAGGCACCCAACCGGATCTGGGGCTTTTCAACAAGACAAGGGGTGTAGATCTGGAGAAAAGCAAATTCAATTTGACTCGAACGTTCGCTCAGCTCCTCCAATGGGCCATCGCGACCGCCTCGTCGTACGCGAAACCTTGCATCATTGTCTGAGCTCGCAGCTTTCGTTGCTTGTTGGGAGTCCTCGGATCCCCTTATAATTGCTTTTCCTTGCAGTGATGAGAGGAACCATCCTGCAGGGGGCCTTCTTTTCCTCCGGCCGGCTATCTGGGAATGTAACCATTAGGTAAACCGGCGTATCGGCACTGTTCTTTTCTCAAGAAGGGAGGGGAAACACACGGCAGAGCGCCCAATGACGACTCCGTGCAGGAGGGTTCCCCCCTTCCTCTCCCTCTCTTCTTCAATGACACGAGGATTCACTTTCTTCGACTCAACGCCGACGCCGACGCCGAACCGGGAACCCAATGTCTCGAGTGGGCGTGTGATTTGGTTTCCTGGTTCCCCCCCAAAAAGTTGTTTACTCGGATCTACTCCCTGCATTGATCTACCGAGTCTTCAGACAATGCGGCGCCTTTATTTATTATTATTCGTTTTTCCTTCGAGGAAGTTTTGCAAATCACAAAGCGATCCAAACGTGCTTCGACTCCAGTGCAAAGGCTAAAGCAAAGTCGATGATGTTCGATGTGACTGTCAGTATCACGTTGAGCATCCAGGCTTCCAGAAAATGTCCCTACTTACACGTATCGTATCTTGAGTCCTGTCCTGGTCGAAAGGTTCATGCAGCATACTCGCACTCCATCACTCTTGGCGACAGCATTCCCATCGCACAAAGCATCACGTTGCTGGCGTCAACCACGCAGCCGGAAGATTTCGAATACCACATGCAATCTATACGAGAAGAGAAATGTTATCCATTCCTTGCGGCGATCAATAGGTAGCAGGGAATCGAGGGTAAGTCCTCCGCGACACGGCGGCCGCACGGAACATATCCCGGAAGCCTCTGCCGGAAGACATGGCCCGTCGACTAGCAAGGTCAACGCAAGCCACCTCGCGAAGGGTGAACGGGCCGGCCGTCTTCTCGCACGGTAAGCCAAGGGAAACCACATCTGGAGCTCATGTCTCCGACCCGCACTTCCGCATGTCTTATGTGATCCCTGATGTACCATCCTACTGGTTCCGCACCCGGCCCCCATTCGTGTAAGAGAGGATCTGCCTGAGCAAAGCAACACGCAAAAAAAGGATCTGACCAACAGGACCGAGCTGACCAACATGACGCTGCTTGCGATCTCCACCTCAATGGCGGGCCGGGGGGATACTGCCGTGCTCGGTCGACTTCTTCTTTGAGTAGGAGTGTGGCAAACACTGCCGGGGTCTGCATCCACAATGGTTGATACAAAAAGCCTGCGAAGCTCTCACCTGATGGTATGGCAGCATCTCACCAGACTTCTTGGACCAGAGCACCGCATCTCCTTTGAAGAACGCACTTGCAGAACCAGGAAGAATTAGCCCACTTCACTTTCTTGGTCACTTCACACAAAACAACCACCACCATGAGCGGCCATCCAGACGAAAGGGGAACTTCTCTTCCTCCCCTTCCACCTGTAGGAGAAAAAGACGTCGAGGTCATCATGACTGACGCGATGTTCTCTGACGAGAAATACATCCACGAAACGGCATCATCAAGACCGGCACGAGATGGGCACTCTGACGACGAGACGAGCAGCGTATCCAGCGAGCCTCAGACTCTTGCTCTCTCCAAGACCAGGGCCATTGCCCTCGTCGCAACAGCAACCGGCGCGTGTTTCTTAAACGTGAGTAGCCAGCAAATTTCACCGACGTTCGTCGAGGAACCTTTCTAATACCGTCGACTAGACGCTCTCTATCCAAGCCGTTGTCATCATCCTCCCGACAATCGGCCGAGACCTCGACATCCCGGAATCTCGCCTACAATGGATCGTCTCAGCCTACTCCCTTACTTTCGGTTGCTTCCTCCTGTTCTGGGGTCGTATCGCCGATATCTACGGCAAGCGTCTTATTTTCATTGCTGGCACCGCGTGGCTCGCCATCATGACCCTTGCCAGCGCCTTCATCCCCAACGAGATTGCCTTCGATTTCTTCCGCGGCCTGCAAGGTCTCGGCGCCGCTGCCAATGTGCCCACCGCCATCGGCATCTTGGGCACAACTTTCCCGCCCGGCAAGGCCAAGACCTACGCTTTTGCTGCTTACGGTGCTGGCGCGCCGTTGGGTAGTATCTTTGGCAACATCTTCTCTGGTATCATTGCCCAATATGCCAACTGGAAGTGGGTTCTCGGTGTTCTGGCGTTGATGGCTGGCATGGTCGCCGTGGCTGGAATCTTCGTCATCCCCTCGGAGCCGTCGACATTGCATCAAAAAGGCGGCGGCACTAAGAAGTCTGTCGATTGGATCGGCGGCGGGCTCATCACTGTTGGCCTCCTCGCACTCATGTTGGCCCTCACGGAAGGAAACGTGGTCGGCTGGCGTACGCCGTGGATTTCGGTACTTCTCGTCGTCTCGCTCGTCATCATTGTCGCATTTTGGTTCTGGCAACGTCACCTGGAGTTCAAGACCTCTCGACCACCTCTGATGAAGACGTCCATCTTCCACAGCGTCAAGTTCTGCGCCGCCCTCGCCATCATGGCCCTCTTCTTCTCTTCCTTCAACAACTTCCTGACGTATGCTACGTACTTTTACCAGCAGTATCAGGGCAAAGACATCATCACAACAACGTTGTACTTCCTCCCCACGGGTGCGGCTGGCATCTTGGTCGCGTGGGCCGCGGCGCTCCTGATATCACGCGTACCCACATACCTCTTGCTTCTCTGTGGCAACGTCTCCGTCTCGATTGCTTGTCTTCTGTTCGCGGCGCCGATACCCCCAACAACCTCTTACTTCGCCTACGGTCTACCAGCCATGATTTTGTCAGTCATCGGTTCAGATACTGCCTGGCCCTCGTTGACGCTCTTCGTCTCCAAGTCGCTACCCCAAGAGGACCAAGCACTGGGCGGCGCGCTTGTCAACTCTGTGGGTCAAGTCGGTCGATCTATCGGTCTGGCTATTTCTACTGCCATCCAAACTGCCGTGATGGCAAACGCCAGGGGCACTTCTGTCGAGAATGTGGGCCCCGTTCGGGAGTGGGACCAACCGTCATTAGATGGGATTAGAGCAGCTTCGTGGATGAACTTCGCCCTGGGCATTACATCTCTCATGATTGTCTGTGTTTTCTTCCGCGGCTCTGAGATCGTTGGCAAGGCCGAACCGCCCAAGCCCAAGGGATCCAGAGATGAAGAAGCAACTGCCTCAACTGCCTAAGAGAAGGCAAGTGTATAAACAAAAGCAATGTTGGTATATAAGTACATAGAAAAGTCTGGCATGTTCCCGCTTTCACGCTTCACTTTTAGTTTTACATTACGGTGATATTCTGAAAGTAGCCCGAGACACAGAGCAGCACACAACCGCACCAGCGGGCGATCGCATTCCTTCCAGAAGAACCATCCACGTCGCCAAGTCTCGAGGAATGAGGAAATAGGATGGCTCGCTTAAATCTAGGACAGGGTCATTGATTCGCAATCGACCCGCCCGGAAGAACGCGGGAATCACACCATTCCAAGTGATATCTCTTTCCGTGTTTGGGGGTTGGTGTGGTGGTGCTTCTAGACTCGTATCCCCGCCGCTTGGCCATGCGGCGTAGGGCCCTGCTCGACGTTTGCTACAATCCAAAAACCCTTGTTCCAACCTCTTCGCTGCGGGCGTGGGCGAAGCAAACAATCGGTGTACGGCGCGAGGCGGGGAAACCAACAATGAGATTTTCTGCAACTCCTCGCAGCGGTGACTGACAAGAATTACACGACATTATTTCTCAACGGGGCTTGTGGTTCGCTATTTTGCCTGTATTTAGGATGATGCCCGTCTCTGCATGTCATATCGGATAATCAACAATGCTACCCATGTGATGATGCTGCTGAAGCATCGGGATCTCGCACTGTCGACTTCGGTTGGCACGAAGAATTCTGGGGTCTGCCGTCGATCGGCTCAGCAATGACCGGCTGGCGCTCAGTGTTGCCATCGCAATGTGACAATGCGGAACGAGATCGTCAATAGCCACGATGATTCTCATCAAAAGGGCTAGAGTTAGGGTTCGGCCCGTCATTGGAGTCTTGTTGAAGATTACGTCCAAGCGCCCATTGACATGATTCTCGCCTCTGTTCAAAATCAAACTGTGGATGCTATAGAAATTTGCAACAGACCCTGGAATTATTTTAGAACACGTTCGTTTATCCTAGGTGTCCCAAGGTCGATGCCTTTGGCCCCCTCTTTGCTGCCCCAGATGTCTCAAGATCTACTTGCGATCCCACTTATCCTCTTCGTCCATGGATACATCTTCTTTGCCAGCAAGAGTTCCATTATCTACAACCTCGTCTTTCCTTGTTTGATCTTGTTGTGTAAGTCGTTAGGCTTCCCATTCTGTGTCTATCTCCGAAGCAACATCCACCTCCGCCTGTTGATTTGGGCCACCCTACGCTGTTCTCTCTCTTCAGGGGTCTTCTTGACCAATATCTTAAAGGCCATGTTCTCCGATGCCATTAGGTGGTACTTGTCGCGATTAGCCTCGGCATCGTTAATGTTGCGATCGACGAGTAAGTCTTCTTGAGGAAACATCAAGGGGTCGGGAGGCGGTGGCTCGTCGTCGTCGTCGTCCCCGTCTGAGCACGTGTCCGACTCGTACGCATCAGGCTCGAAGTAAACTCTCTCTCGCCTGGAATCCAAGAACCGAACCGACTTCATCCTTTTGCCCGTGAGGGGCTCCTCCGGGTACGCGGAGCGCGTCCTCAAACAGCCTTTGGCCGGAAGAGCTGTGTTTTGGGACGCTGTCGCTGGTTGCTCTGCGGCCTGGTCGGCGACGCAAGGAATATTTGATTGACCGAAAAGAGCTCGCTTCAGCGAGTGCGAAACAGCCGTTGGTACCGGGTCCGCCGTATTCTGAGTGAATTCGACTTTCTTAATGGGTGTCCAAGCGGGCTGTGTCGACGATGCCCCCTTGAGGCAAGACTTCTTCGGGTAAGACTCCCTCATGACCAGGGCGTGGTCAATGCCGGACTTGAACATTGCTGGAAGGCGTAGGGGATGGTTGGGCTTCTTCTTGCACTTGGTCTTCAAGATCTTTGCGTGTGACTTATGCACGAAGGTCTTTACTGATTCGGAGATCTTAGAATCTTTAACTTCGTTGAAGGCCTTGACAGCCTCATTCTTGACTGTCGTCATGGGCTTGTTGATGGCCTTGAATTTCCGAGAAATATTTGACATTTCGAAGGTCGTTGTATTAGAGGCGCTTATGGAAGCTGTTTGTTGTTGTTGGGGATGGAAATTGATGTGGCGATGAAGAAGCAGCTTGGTGAATTGAAGAATTGAAGCGGTGATGGTGAGAAGCTGTCGCAATGCGCGTCAAACAAAACACTAGAAATCTAAAGGTCGATCAGTTAATATAGAAGAAAGCCCATGGCTTCGTAGACACCATTCAATACCACTGCCTGCGATCTTTCGGGCTACCCATTTTTAAGTGCGGTAAAGCCACGCTTGCAAGGTGTGCTGCCTTGTGGCATCTAAACCTAAAGATGTCGACTCGAGGGAATATTGTGAACAAAATGCCTTCAGGGTCCTCAAAGTAAGAGGTTGGATAACACTGCCTAGGTAGCTTCCATTTAGTCGACAAACCTTTCTCAGTAAGCGGGCACCTCCACCGGGTTGTAAGATTCCTGGATTTCACTAAATCATGAAGAAAATCCACGAAATCAGCCAGGCGGCCAGTGATGAGAGCATTTTCGTCTTAATCTCGGCCGAAAGCTCAGTTCACGTAGCCTATTGCCTCACTCAGATTAGTTTAAACACCGTACGGGAATGATAATTGTTGGTACTGGGATTACCTTAAGCTTCGGGTGAGTCACTGACAACTATCGCCGCCCTGCTGGTTCCGGTATATTCCAGACAGACATCAACACCAACCATGGATTAAGAAAGCCCTGGCGGATCTATAGAATAAGCATAAAAAAGATGCGCCCTTGGGTACGATTCAGGGAACCTTTTAGTCTTGATCTCTGGCGTACTTCCCTAGATGATCATCGCGAAACGGTTGATGCCAATCACAAGCACGGATATTTATTCAGCCCAGAATTGAGATATCAATGACTGATGCAACTCTCATGGGTTCACTTTTGTACTAAATCAAGGACATACATAATCAGGGATGTCGACTTTCTCCCAGAATCGCCCGCACCATCGTTGAAGTTCGACTAGAGAGGACATATATCCCATCATACAACGGAAGGTTATGTCAAAGAGACCATGAGTTATGAGGGACTGCTCAACGGTGCTCGAAGTGCAGATTCCCGGCCGCGTCCATGCAGGTCTATAGCAAATGCCAAAAACGAAGGCTCATGCCGCCTCCAAGCCCTTCGCATCCGACTCCTGCCACGGATATCTCTGCTCGATAGACCGGATTAAGCGTTCGTGGTGCGTTGACCTCGGCTTGATCGTCGTTTCGTACGGTGCTACATGGCTGATTGCCCCCGGTAACGGCTTGAACTCCGGCTCGTATTCTTTGCCATTCAGAGTTGGCTTTCCGATGTTAAACACAGCTAACGACTGGGCAAAATTGAGATAGAGGGAGTTATCAGCGAGGATTTTGCCAGGGCAGATCCGACGGCCGAAGCCGAATACGTATCTTCGCGGATCGGGCTCCGGCTCGCAACCCTCGCCTTCCAGGAACCGTTCGGGTCGAAATTCGAAGGGGTCTTTGTAGACGTCTGGGTTGTGCATGAAAAACCTGCAACTCGTCAATAACAACATCAGACCAGGGAACTAAGCAAAAGCTGGTCCGTTGGCCTTCTAATACATACCAGATGTTGCAGAGTACCAACGAACCCTTGGGAAGTCGGTAGTCCAAGTACGTCGTCTCCTCGGAGCTCATGTGGATCAGACCCATCGGGGCAATAGGATGCCAGCGCAGCACCTCCTGGATGAGAGCCTCGAGGTACGGCAGGTTGTCCCGATCACTGATAGTAGGCAAACGATCAGGACCAACGACTCGATCGATCTCTTCCTGGGCCCTCTTCTGTGCTTCGGGGAATTTGGCCATGGCGAGGAAGAAGGCGTTGATTGATGCCACAGACTATGACGGGTTAGTTCCGCGCAAGTTCATTCTCTCCTTTGCTTTTGGGCTTCTTCAGCAACTCCTAGCTTACCGTATCGGCACCACCGCTGAAAATGGACCCGGCCGTCCACATATTGTTGTGTACATCCTCAGGGGTACCCTCGCTAGTTGCCATCGCTTTGGAGAGGTATGAAGCGTTCTCCCTGCCTTCAGCGATTTGTTTCTCGACGAATCTGTAAGGCCCTTCCACAGCATCGACGAAGTCGGCGTGATATTCCTTGGCATCTCTCTTCCAAGCGGTTCCGGGAAACCAATCAGGGATGTACTTCACTTTTGACTATCAGAACGCGTCCAACAAAAACTCATCACGTGTGACGTAAAATCCATCCGACTTACTTATCGGAAAGAAGTCCACAAAATAACGCCCAATCATAGCCGAACGGGCAAAGTCGTCCATCACCTTGTTCATCTTGCTGAGCAGGGGGTCTTTGTTGAACTGGTCTGCATTGTAGCCGTAGGCGATTTTCAACGCCACGGTACCGGCCTCTCTGTCGATAATACCTGCATTAGCTAGCTATTATGCCGGGGGCCACCATTGATTTCGTGATGTTTTCTTACCGGTGAATATGCTCTTTGAGTTCTTCTGGACGGTTCAGCAGGTGTAGCAGGAAGTGGCCAACCTCGGCCTCCTGAAGCTCGTCAAACTGGGCCGCTGTCGTCTTCGTCCCGATGATGCGAGCAAAGACCTTCCGATGAAGGCGGAATGTGTGGCCGTATGGTAGACCGCCGGTCCCTTTATTCCATCCAACCCTTGACTGCCATCAGCATTCAGCATTCCTGCCACTTTGTGTGTCTCGACGTACATTTCGCCGATGAATGTTAACTTTGGTCTTGATGATAACTCTGCGGATTTCTTCTCTAACAAATCGAGGGCGATCTGGGCGTCGTTTATCACAATGAATGGCTTTCCCATGACCTTCAGGGCAGTGATGGGGCCTGTTGAGTCGCAGAAGCTTAGATGTCAGTCGGGCCAGAAGCTCCCTGGCTTGCCAGTCTGTCCGATTCTCACCATATTTGTCTTTGAACTTTGCATATGATTTTGCTGCAAACGTGTCTTTTTTGGGAAGATCAAAAATGTTCTGGACGATCGGGAGACCTCTGGGGCCAGGCGGTAAGGGGAAACGGCGGGCATCCTTTCTCGCTTGAATGATCTTATCTACGACGAAGATAGTAAAGAGGGCGGCGACAAAGCCCACGACGAGTGTTGAATCTTTCATGGTCGCGACACACCAGGGAAGCTGGAGACTGAACTTGAGCAATTTTTGCTTACCGAAGGAATGCTGTCCTCTCACCTTTTGTAAGTTATTGTGTTGAGCGGAACTGCCAAGTCCCCTATCAAGCAAGGGTCGCGCGGAGGACGCTGAATCAATGAGAGACGAACCCTGTAGTATGACGTTGGCATTATTTAGCGGGAAACCATTGGGCCTTCGACCTCGTGAGTGAGTCTGGTGAGACATCCTGCAGTCAGCTTACCCTCGGGCATGTGTCGCGTCAGCCCCCGTTCCCAAGAGCGCGGTTACGTATGAAAACAGGCCAAAGTCCCAAAGAATAATTGGACCTCCCCAAACTTCATTCATTCCTAGTAGAGGAGTCAAGTCCGGGTGTCGTCAATGTCGGGGCGCACTGCTTCAGTTAACGCGAAATAATACTCGTTCGGTGAAGGATAATGGATTTAGGGGAGAAGCACGCGTCTCGACCCGAACAGCTCTATCAAACATGCTACGAGCAGGCGTCATGTCGAAGGAATGGAAAAAAATGCCGAGTTCTTCGGAGCAGCGTTCCGAAGAGAAAAGGCGTTGATCGAAGAAACTCAAAATTGCCAGCAACTCAGAAAAGCTATGTAAGAGCGACAACCCGGTTACCGGTGTTATCACGGCCCCTCCCCGATCTCAAGCCGAGAGCCCTGCCTGCAGCTCGGTGCACCAAATGGATGGTTTTAATTTCGATATTTCCCACCTTATTTCCCTTTCCTATACTCTATCGCTCACTATGGTTCTCGAAACGACTCAAAGCCGAGGTTTCAGGGATTTCTCCAAGCGGCTCGATACGCGTAAATCTGAGCCTGTAGATATATGAGCGAAGTCCAATCCAATCGATCCTACCAATATGCGTCCACTCACCTTCTCTACATCCCAAACACCTGCCGTCGCGTAGATGTCTCTTTTCAAGTCCTCTCGCACTTGCTCAATGGAGAAACCGACAACGACGACATGGCTGCCAATGAAGGAAAGATCAGTCGGATCATCGCTGGTAGGAACACTGTCCATCAGGGCGCCTGCTCGCGTTCATCAGCGAGTTTGTCTCGGGGAAAAAAAAAAAAACCCGACCTTGCCAAGATCATAGGTGTGTGCTTACCACCCGTTTTCCAGACTCCGCTCTCCATAAGTGGCATGGCATTGGCAAAGTGCTGGCTGCACACGCGCCAAAAGTCAGCCCTCGAGCCATTTTGACAGGTTTGGGAATTCCTACGATCGGACTTCGATACGCTTTTCGCGGGTTCCTGGCTAGTCGGGAATGACACAGAGAAACTCGTATTTCCCTTGTGGAACAGTAACACGACAGAGACTTTGTTGCGACATGTCGAAGTGACTAATGGTTCTTGCGACTCCGAAAGTTGTTGCCTGCGACTAGCTGTTGGGCAAAAGAACGGGCAGTTACTTTGGCAATTATCCGTCATTTAATACCCGAATGGGGGTGTACAGAATCATGTAACTGGGGACAAATTGGCGTCGCCCAAAGGATGGGGTTGACATTCGGCCCCGCAGCAAGGGCGCCTTTTGACCGCGCTACCAATGCACGACTATCAAACATTGCTGATAGACACTGCTTGGACTAGGATCACCGGAACTTGGCTCAATCCGAACCCTCGTCGTCAACCTATTAGCCATGTCTTCAGCAAGGCCTCGAATGTGGATTGTCCCTGGTCCGTCTTGTACAGGGTCCCCGGGTCTCGTGAGGTGTCATGTTTCATGAGGAATGCCAGCCGTACGGACATGCTGGTACCTGAGATTGATCAGAGCTCCGGCAAGCTTGACATCACCTAGTCATATTCAGCCAGTGAGCGTCGAGGAATGACACCATGTGAATGCATCTTCCTGGGAGGTTGACCATCACCCACATCACGCCCTTAAACAAGTCACTTCTATGCTTTTTGTGATGATTTCACTGCGCGGTGGCGCCTTGGTTGAATCAACTACCCAATGTCCTAGGTCGACAGGGCTAAACAGGCGTCTACAGCCAGTCCAACCCTGCCCTGCTTCTGATACACCACGTCCGAAATGATGTCCCTGTCGAGGTCGGGAAACATCCCTGCCAGCGTCTCGACGACATTGTTGTGCTCCGCGCGATGGAGGCGCTGAGCCTCCGCGGCCTCGGCGCTTGCTTGTCTCGCAGCCGCCTCCTCCACCGAGAGCTGCTGATGAGAGCTGGGCCGTTGACCCTCATCTTCCATGCTCGGTCTGGGTGACAATCTCTCAGCATGTCCCGGCGGCCGAGAAGAGCTGTTAGGTCCGGGCGGAGACGGAGACGGCTCGTCCGAGAATATTCGGCCGATGGTACTGAGGGGCTTTTGTATTGAGCGGAGCAAGCCCGTGATCGGAGCCTGGTCCGTATCTGTCGCGCCCTCGTTCGACGATGTCGATCGACGGGGTACCGACGATTCACCTGCGGTGATTTCCAGAGATGGCCGTGTTGTCGATGATTCGCTTGGTGGAAAGCTAAACCCTTTTTCTGAGAACGTAGGCTCTTGTACCGGATAGGGAGAATCAAGCTTGTGCTTCTCGGCTATGGCTGATACAGCGGCCTCGACGTTCTTTTCGAATTCCTCGTCGGTGATAGTCAGAGTTGTCCTGTCCATGTTCTCGATGAACTGAATAGCGCCCATCTACATTCTGTTAGCACGATACGGGACTAGGCCGATAGAATGAGTTCTACCAAGGATGATAAGTAGTAACCAGCTTCACCGCCAAGCTTATCCTGATTTCTGAAGCGGAGGATGTACTGGACGTTAGATACCAGGTGCTCAGGATTGGCTTGGAGAACAACGTAGATTAGGAGAGGCATGAAAGAGTCCGCCGATGAATCCGACTTGGAGTGTTTTAAAAGGCCTTGAATGCGTTAATTTTCCCAACAAGATGACGGGCCTGTGATTCGTCCTCACCGAAAATCACTTTGCAGCAGTTCAAGACACAGATGATCTTGTCACGCGGGGCGCGATAAGACTTGATCTTCAGGAGTTCTACAATCTGTTAGTAAATGATTGGTCCCACCGACTTTGAGTGTACCAACCTTGCTGTGCAAGCTTCAAGAACTGCCGGCCGCTTTCACCAGACGGTGGAATGTCGAGATGCTCTTCCCTCAACCAAGCATATATCTGGATTTTCTGCGTCAAAACGTCGTCACGTTCAACGTCTTCTTGGTGCTGTCCCCTCCTTCCAGGACCCATAGGTCGCTCGCCACCTCTTCTTTTGGGCTTTGCGCCAGGAATAGGCTGAGGCGGCGGAATAGCAGGGGAGAAGGTTTGCGTGTAGAGTCTGTTCATAACGAGTTTCTCCATGCCTTCTCGAGCGTTATCAAACTCGGCATCGGAGACATCTCGCCATACTTCACATTGGGCCATCTTATTGGCAATAAACGCCAGGAAATCGCTTATGATCTTGACCTGCTCATGCACCATCCACTGTCGCTTTCCGAACTCTGATAAAAATGACTTGAGGTATCTTGCGACTGGATCTGCCTTTTTGTTCCGAAGCTGTTCCAAAAATCGGTGGAAGTCAAATGGCAAAGCTGGCTCTGGCTCTGGTTCCGGGGGCGGAGGCCTGTGAAGCCCAGGTGACATTTGAGAGTCAACACTCATCTGACGATCGTCGTGCGAACGTGCCGGTGTCGCTGGGGGACCATCCTTGGGCGGTACGGGCGGTCCCTGGTCTTCAGCCGGTCTTTCGCGGGAGAGAATGCTCGCAGGAGAGGCAGTGTGTATCCTTAGTCCCTGAAGTTCTTGAACCTGATGGGAAAGCGAGGGAGCAAGAGGTTCCAGACTGGATTTGCGGGCAGGGTGCTGAATGCCAGGGCTGCCCAACATCGGCGACGCAATCTCTAGCCTGGGACTCATGACTTCCTCAGCTCCAGGGCCTCCTCCGTCACCAGTGAACTGCTCCATGATGCTCTGAATCTCAGAACGTGATCCCTCTTGCTCATCTTCGCTTGCGTATCTGCGCTCGTCGTAGCCGGCGTCGGATCGAGTGGGAGAGGACTCGGACGAGACTCGGCGCGGGCCTGAGTTCGAGGGTGTTCGAGAGGGAGGCTGAGATGTCCTCGGGGTAGGAGGTGTCGGATCAACATAAGGCGCCGACGTTGCTTCTATTGTGAGATACTGCGTGGCGGTCTCAGGTGGACGGGGGCTCGTTGGCTTGAGAGTAGCAATCGAGGAGGTCATGAGTTCCGAAGTGCCCCCGGGGGCAGGTGCGAAGGCGTTCTGACTAGATCCTTCGGCGGGTTTGCTGACCGCGTGCGCGGCTGCTTTCTCTCCTTTGCTGGGGGCGGAAGTATCGTCGCCGAAGTCAATCAGGTCGTCCGCAGCTTGCTGCTTTCCCGCTGCTTTCTCGGAGAGGGTAGGTTTGCCATCTTCATGGTTATTCTCGAGGCTGGCGAGCTCTGTTTCGGCCTTGGACCCCGCGGGCTCGGCGCTCGTCACCGAGACAGCGGTCTTGTCATTTTGTGTGTCGCCAGGCAGGCCGGAAGGGTGATCTGCGGGATCTGTAGAAGACATACACCACAGATATTCGGATCGAGTATGTTGTCGAAGAATAGGGCTCCAGCTATGGCGAGCAGTTGAGATCGATGTTGGGGTTGATGTTGGCAGCGGGTTGTGGGGGACGAGGCTCGAGCTCAGCGAAGGGCGGAGGCGGGACAGTTGCTGACATGCAGGATCAGCAATCTGACGAGCTGAAGAAGACACGAGGCCCGAAACGAGCAGACTTTCAAGAAATGAGATGTCGCCAACGGCTACTGCGAGCAAATATCGTGGTGTCTGTTGCCGGCGGCAGATGCGCAGTGTCGAGCTTTGAATTATCACGGGATGAGATCAGCGATGTAGCAGCGGCTTGACCGTGTGACGATTTGGAACGCTGCAGTAATTAGTGCTCAGTGATTCTAGGTAGACCCCACAATTTGTGGGGGAACGCCAGGACCGCTGTGTGATGGTGCCCGGTGACGGGAGCCAGAGTTTTGCCGAATTCCAGGGTCCCCCGCCCGTGCAGATAGGAGGCTCCACTACAATGACGTCACCCGTCTGGACCGGGCACGAGCCTCCCGGAGAAAACATTGGCCGCCCTGTCCGTCCTGACTAATCGTAAGACCGGATCCGACTTGATGGAGCCCCGTCCTTCCGGGTCATCCGCAGAACCACCGCCGATCGGATCCGGATGCCCGGAGTCTCATTGTTCTTCCGTATTGGCGCACGGTTCCCTCATTCTATCGGCTCAGCTTGACAAGGACCAGACTTCTCACATTCTCCTTTCAACCTCGGCTTGCAAGTTTGCAACAAAGTTCTCGACTCATTCTTGCATCAAAATCTGCCATCATCCATCGCCAAGTATGACCAAAACGCTGGACCATCTTGTCGGATCAGCGCAGGGGAGTTTGCCCCGAATCTTTTCGCAAATTTTTCTTTTTTCGGTTGCTTGGACCGCACCTCTGGACCGCCGCGTTTCGTCTTGGATAACGCCTTTTCCTCTCAGCCAGATGAAATCGGGACCTTTTCTTTCTTTGAGCGACGCTCACCGTCCGGTCGGCGTACATTAATAACGCCAGTCACTCGTCTGCTTGCTTTTCCTACTCGCCGCGCCCCGAACTCTGCGCTTCCGGCGTTCCGATGTGCGAGCCTATCTGCTCTCGGTCCTCTGACAAGTGCCCAGCGGCAAGAGCCTCGCCAAGCTGTCCTGAAAGGGTGGTGACTCCCATCGCGTCTGGAGTCCGCACCTTTTTCCCACCACAGCAGATGTCAGACCTAGGATGGTAGGTCGTTGTCGGGATGAGGCATTGTGCTTGCCAAGTGGTCAGGACTCTGCACCCATCCTAGTCCAGGAGTTCCCTTTGTGAGCGTTTTCTCGTTTCGATCTGGTCATCTCAAGTTTCAGGTTGGAACTTCTAGAACGTATCGTGTTCAACCCAACTCGACGACCCACCACGGACGCCGTCAAATTCGCAAGCTGTACTTTTATCGAAAATCGCCGGCCGGAGATCTGGAAATCTCGTGGTAGACGGTAGCCCTCCATCTCGAGTCGTGCTCGACGGCGAAGTCATAGTTTCGGAGGCGTGGTTGACAGCTGAATGGGCTGAATACCTCGTTGACTTGCTACGTACTTTGTTTCTGACCCGTCTGCCGTCTTGTCTTCCCGAATTGCGAAAGTCTAGGCTCTCCAGCGAGGCCACAATATCAGAAGCGCTGAATAATGGCAACTCTTGCTACCTCGGGGCCGACGGAAAGAGGCTCGCCGTTGGATAGAAGGCCATCGCCCGCATGAGGCCGGGAAGATAAACTTTGAGCAAGAATCCCTTGACCCAGCCTCGTCGATCATGGGTTGTTCTGCAAACAATCTTTTCGAAACGACGGCCTTGAGCCCCAAATCGATCGTACTCGATGGGGCCACCTTATCGGATTTCCGACTACCGAAGAGAAGCCAGTACGCGATACCTCGGTCTATGGGGATGATCCTCCTTCTCCCGCTCTTGGCTCTTGATCTCCGATAAACGAAATGTATCAGGCTTTATGCTGGCCGCAAGAAGAGATGTCAGGTAACCAACCAGCCGGAGACAGGCACAACTGAGGACCTGACTATCCAAACCCGAGAGCTTGGCTGCTGCATCCCAGGAACCTGCCACCGTGCTTCGCCTGAAGGGAACAGTTGTTTCCCAAAACGGACAGACTTGCGATTCGGGACCTACCACCATTCCACATTTGCCTGCGCCTCAGGAGATTCTCTCGAACCCAGATGTCTTACACTCCAAGGGACGCCTTTTTGCGGTTTGTCTCTTGCTGTCTGTAACGCTTGGAGAGATGCGACTGGTTGCCTTTTGGACGGCGAATGGGGTCGAACTACGGGACGAAATGGGATGGTGTGGAAACGCCGCCGAGGTTGACAATACACCAAACTAAATCGCCATCTCAACACCAAAGCCAAGGCCCGACGGCGTGGGTTGACACACAGAACACTCTGTATAAAGATGGCCGCAAGACCCTTTTGACCAAGATTCATCTCATCATCATCTGCACATAGGAACTCATCACTGCAGCACCCAGCTCGCCATTATCCACGCCCAGGAGGCTTGTCATTCACTGTATTTCAGTCTGCTCTGCGAGCTTTTTTTTTTTTTTTTTTCAGGCCTTTCAAACATTCTTTTTCCTTCACGATGAAGTTTAGCAACGTTTTGGCCTTGGCTGCCACCGCGGCCGCGTTCCCCGCGCTCCAGGAGTCTACCAACGAGGAGCTCGAGGTTCGTGACATCGAGGCCCGCCAGCGTGGCCGCCGTATCGGATCTACCGCCAAAGAATTCACCCGAGGCGGCTGCAAGGACGTCATCATGATCTTTGCCCGTGGCTCGACCGAAGTCGGAAACATGGGCACGGTCTGCGGTCCTCCCACTGCGAACGCCGTCAAGTCCGAGTTCTCGAGCATGGCGGTCGAGGGCGTCGACTACGCCGCGGGCCTGGCCACCAACACGCTTCCCGGAGGCGCGGACCCCAAGGGCATCGCTGAGATGAAGCGTCTTATCAAGAAGGCCAACACCGACTGCCCGAACTCGATGCTTGTCGTCGGCGGCTACAGCCAGGGCGCTGCCGTCACGCACCGCGCCGTCGAGAATCTTCCTCAGGGACAGAAGGACCAGATCGTCGCCGCCTTCATGTTCGGAGATACCCAGTTCCAGCAGGAGGGAGGCCAGATCGCCGACTTCCCCGATGACAAGACCAACATCATCTGCGCCAGAGGTGATGCAGTCTGCAGAGGCACGCTTACCATCTTGCCCGCTCACCTGTCGTACGGCAACCGGGCTCAGGAACAAGCCGACTTCATTACGCAGAAGCTCACTGCGGCCGGCGCCCAGAGGCGCAAGTAAGAGGATTGGATTTGCCGACTCACGAGTCGATAGGATAAAAAAGGAGGGGGGGATTTGGGGGGAGGGGCGGGGGGGGATTTCTCCCAACACCTAGCATAACTAGCGGCAGCAAGCTTCGTTTTCTTTTCCCTGTCTTCTGTTCTATTCTCTCCACAAGCATATAAAGAGATATCCTTTTCTTCTGTCGGACCCAAGACTTTTGCGTTTGTGACAGCATAAATGCCTCCTGAGGGACTGTTCTGGCGATGGAGCAGCCAGAGAAAGCTGGACTGGACTTAGGGGAGGAGTTGGCGGCTACCAAGACAGGCCTCAGACACTCGCTGATGGATGTGCAAATTAAAGAAAATTCTCCGAACCTTGTTCTCCATCCAAAAAATAGTCTGCGACAGTGACTGACTGAAGGCCTGAACTCGGCCGCGAGTCGGGGGTCCAGGGTTGACCAAAGCGACACAGTGTTGGATGATGATTAAGGAATTGACACCGTGCTACCACACGTTTTCCTGCAGAGCACTTTGGTGTCAACTCCTCATTCGCACTGTCCTTTGGTCAGTCTCGAACCTTCTTGTTCTCTTCCACATTGCATCTCCGAACGCCATCGGCCAGCCTCTCAACATCAGCGCCGTTTCACTCCAACAGAACAGACGATAGCATCATCATCACCATCCCACCGGCAACCGACCACCACGACTAGGAAGAAAAAGATGCCGAAGCCCTAAACGCCGCCCAAAATGCACGACATCTCCACCAGCTTGCGACGTCGTCTCAAAGGGTCTTGCCTGCAAGGCTGCACCTGCACCGTCTCTCGCCTGAACATTCCTCATACGACGCCCGAGAACCCTCTACACAGAAGAACGGATGGCATCCGTGCAGCATCGCACCCCGGGACCCGTGTCTTCCCGCACTCGAGAACCTTAACACGGAGGTCGATAAGAGGCGCCTTGGACAAGGGAGTCGAGATCCGGACCGTCATGACGCGGAGCCGCCTGGCAGAAACATGTTCTCTGGTCCATCTGCCGCTGCGGAGGCGCTAACGAGACACCGGGTCGGTCGATCCCCAGTCCCTTCGCGGCTAGCGACGCTTTTGGCAGTGTGTCCGAGGCAGAGCGCTTTGCTACCGGCTCGTTGTCCCTGATTCGTCCGGCGCCGTGGCACCTCGCGGCGACAGCCACTTGGTTCCTCGTGGAGGGCAGAAAGAATTGTTCAAGCTCTGGAACGTTGTGCTCCCACAAGTTTATGTGCACTACTACACGTGGGGTTTGGTAGACAATAGCGTCGAGCTTGTCGGAAACCTTGGAAACCTTCAATCGACTCCCTCAACTTCTAACCGTGCCGTGTCCACTACTCCTTATCACTGTTCAACTCAGTTATCTCGCTGTGGCTCTAGAGTACGCCTGGCAAGATGGATAGATTGGTCTAGCCACCGAGCACCACAAAATGGCAAAGAATCGTCAGCGACAACCCCCGCCCAGCATGTCCACCACGTGGGGAGATAGATCAGCGCGGGATAATGGCGCCAACGGGGAAGCTGCCCCGTTGCGTGGAAGACTGGCAGGTGTGTCTGATATCTTTAGCATCCTGCAGCGTCTAATTTCGCGAGGGCCTCTGGGTCCTTGGCAAGTTGGCAACCCACTCGGGTGAGATGCACGTCGTTAATGACGAACTCGATACCCGCTCTTTTTCCCTGCTCACCGGGTCTTCGTCTCACGATTCCCTTCCGTCCTCCCGTTCGGACGCCTGTCAAAGCAGCAGCTGTTCGCGGGGAGGCGACAGGATGGCGCTTGCTCTTCGCATTGTCAAGCTCAATTTTCTACACGTCCGGTCTGGTTAGAGCATCGCCATCAGAAGACCAATCATTGCGACACGGCGCAACCAAAGCGCGCGTGCGACCGAGCCTGACGCAGACCTGCGAACTTCTCAAGACTTGGACGAAGCGCCAATGCGACCGACCGCTCGTTTGATTCATCTGGGAATGACCGATTCCGCAGGATAGGTTTTTCTGCACCTTTCACTCGTTTTCTGCCGAATTGCTGCCGTCAAAATGAACGAAAAACCGGTTTCCGAAGTGCCACCGCCGCTTGTCGCAGACGTCTCACCAGAAAAGTCACAATCGCCTGATGCATCTTCGAGGAGCGATGCTATCACCTGGTGCAAGAGCGTATTCTTCGAGGTCATGCTCGGCCGGAAAAGGCTGCCACCGTCCACGAATGGGCGCCATATTCCACTGCGACTAGACCAACAAGGCCCTTTGACGGACGAGAGACGGGGCGGCTACCCCTACGTGTCCAATGCTATCCGAACCTCCCGATACACCGTATACGACTTCATACCGAAGCAGTTGTTTTTCCAGTTCTCCCGGATCGGCAATTTCTACTTCCTGTGCGTCGGTGTACCGCAGACTATACCCGGACTCTCCACTACTGGTTCATTCACAACGGCGAGTGGTATCGCTCCGAAGATAGTCCGAGTATAGCTAATGCGTTCTAGATCCTACCGCTGCTGTTCTTCGTCCTGGTCACAGTTGCCAAGGAAGGTTACGACGATTGGAAGCGACATCGCCTCGACAAGGTGGAAAATGCCTGCACCGCGACAGTTCTCAAGCATTCGAAACACCGGAACAACAGTAGTAACAATAGCTGGCTACAAACACTTCAAGACAGGTTCGGAAGCAATCAGGAACGGACCGATACACAAGAGAAGTCGGACAAGCCTTGGTTATCGATCAAGTGGGCCGATATTGAGGTCGGAGACGTGATCAAACTGGCCCGCGACGATCCGGTACCAGCAGATATTGTCCTGTTGCACGCTGATGGAGAGAACGGCTTGGCTTATATCGAGACGATGGCTCTCGATGGCGAGACGAACCTGAAGAGCAAACAAGTGTCAACTGCCATCACAGATTGTGACACCGTGGAGGGCATGCTTGCCAGCGATGCCGAGTTTGTCGTTGAAGATCCCAATCCGGACCTGTTCAAGTTCGATGGAAAGGTCACCGCCAATGGAAAATCGCTGCCGCTGACATCCGCTGAGGTCATCTACCGCGGCAGCATTCTGCGTAACACTGGGTGCGCCATCGGCATCGTTGTTAACACAGGGGAGGACTGCAAGATTCGCATGAACGCGAATCAACACCCGAAAGCTAAGAAACCTGCGCTCGAGACTGTAGCCAACAAGATTGTTATGACCTTGGCTTTTTACGTCATCATCCTCTCGGTCGGATGCTCGATCGGCTACGTTTTGTGGCAGAGGTCTCAGGAACGGATAACCTGGTATCTCCAGGATGCAGAAGTCAAGATCCATGAAATCGTCATCGGCTACATCATTCAGTTCAACAACGTCATTCCACTGGCTCTTTACGTGAGTCTCGAGATTGTCAAGGTCGGTCAGCTACTCATGCTCAACTCTGACATCGAGATGTACCACCCCGAAACGGATACGCCAGCCCGTTGCAATACCAACACCATCCTGGAGAATCTGGGCCAAGTCGGTTACATTTTCACCGACAAGACTGGAACTCTCACTGAGAATGTGATGAAGTTCCGAAAGCTTAGTATTGCGGGAACGGCATGGCTTCATCAGCCCGACGTCGAGTTGGAGACTGAAAATAGCTCGGTTGACACCCTGGACGAAGTCAAGCAAGGCCCCCGGATCTCGACACAGTACGTTCGTCCTGAGGCAGTATCAGACGACTATCTCCAGTCTCCGACATCATTCGGTAGACCATCAATGGCCCAGTCCAGGGCACCATCAACGCGAAGATCATCTTCCCAGTGGAGATCAACTGGCCGCCCGGACCATATCCAACCTGACGTAACCACCAAAGACCTCTTAGAGTTTATTGCTTTGAGACCGCACTCGTTGTTCGCGAGAAGGACGAAGGATTACATCCTAGCCATGGCATTGTGCCACACTTGTCTTCCAGAGATCAGGGATGGGGAGATGGAGTACCAGTCGTCTTCCCCAGACGAGCTGGCAATCGTCCGGGCTGCCCACGAGCTTGGGTACACCGTGACGGCCCGTTCGTCCGCGAGCGTCACTCTGCACCAAGCCTCCGAGCCTGACAAGGACTTGGTGTTCGACATCTTGGACGTTATTGAGTTTAGCAGCCATCGCAAGCGCATGTCTATCATCGTGCGATACCCAGATGGTAGAATCTGCATTATCTGCAAGGGCGCTGACTCTGTCATCCTTCCGAGGCTCAAGATGGCCAATGTGGCATTACAAAAGGCCCAGGACGTGCGGAAAAGCGCTGATCTTGAACACGAACTCCTCAGAAAAAGCGAGCAGCAAGATAGAAGGAAAAGCATTGGCGGGCGTGCCAGCATGACGCTGCGCAGGAGTCTTGGGCTGCAGCGCACCACACCGGGCTCCAGCTCGAGGCCGCCCATGGACCGCAGCGTGTCATTTGAGGCGAGCAAGCTCCAAAAGTCTGGTGATCTCTTGCGCCCTTCGATCAACGTACGCACGTCCTCATTTGAAGCCTCACCAACGACGACCACCTTTCTTCGTCAGACTCCGGAGAAGTTCGCCTTCCTCGACGACCCAGCAATCGCAGACGACTCGAGGATTTTCACGAGATGTTTCAAGCATCTCGACGACTTCGCCACCGAAGGTTTACGCACCTTGCTCTTCGCTCAGAAGTTCATCTCCGAAGAAGATTACCGCAAATGGAAGCAGACCTTCGATGCCGCGGCCACCAGCTTGAACGATCGGCAGGATAAGATCGAAGCAGCAGCAGACACTATCGAGCAGTCTTTCAGCTTGGTCGGCGCCTCCGCCATCGAAGACAAGCTACAAGAAGGGGTTCCTGAGACCATCGACAAGCTGCGACGTGCCAGCATCAAAATATGGATGTTGACGGGCGACAAGCGAGAAACGGCCATCAACATCGCACATTCCACTCGCATCTGCCAGCCAGTGTCAGATCTGTACACTCTCGACGTGTCAAAGGGAGATCTTTCTGGCCAACTGACTGCGTTGTCGGAAGACCTGCAGTCCGGCACAGTTCACAGCGTCGTCGTCATTGATGGACAAACACTAGCCGCCGTCGAGAAGTCTCAAGACTTGACAGCACAATTCTACTCAGTTGTACCACTCGTCGACTCCGTCATCTGCTGCCGAGCGTCCCCGGCGCAAAAGGCTCTTATGGTCAAGACGGTGCGGTCGCAGCTCAGGAAAAAGAGGGGCGGTCGTATGGGTTACGGTCTTACCCTTGCCATCGGCGACGGTGCAAACGATTTAGCTATGATTTCCGCAAGCCACGTTGGCGTCGGTATTTCAGGCAAAGAAGGACTCCAAGCTGCACGAGTGGCCGACTACGCCATTGCCCAGTTCCGCTTTCTTCAGCGTCTCCTCCTGGTTCATGGTCGGTGGAACTACGTACGTACCGCCAAGTTCATCTTATGTACATTCTGGAAAGAGATGTTCTTCTACCTACCGACCGCCATGTATCAGCGTTACAACGGCTACACCGGTACATCTCTGTATGAATCCGCCAGCTTGACCGTTTTCAACACGTTATTCACCAGTCTTTGCGTTATTTGCATGGGTATTTGGGAGCAGGACTTGAGTGCCGACACCCTTCTTGCTGTTCCAGAGTTGTACGTATACGGCCAACGGAACATGGGACTCAACCTAGTGAAGTACACTGGATGGATGTTTTCCGCCGCATGTCAGGGTGTATTGGCGTACTGGGGCGTCTGGGCGGGGTACGTGTGGTTCGCACACTCGAGCGACCAAGGTCTCTTCGCCGTGGGTGACTTGTCGTTCACTTTGGGGGTCATCTGGATCAATTACAAATGCTTGTGGGTGGCTTTCCTTCTTAGTGGTATGTTCAGAAACTGATTCGGTCACAGCATCCTCGAGACGCATCACAAATCAGCCATCGTGATGGGGTCCTTCTTCATCACCTTCTCGGGCTGGTGGGCCTGGAACGCCTTCCTGTCTGGCATCTACACCCCAGCACCTTCGCCCTACGCAGTTCGCGACGGATTCTTGAAGATATTTGGCGCAGATGCTGTTTGGTGGTTGACCTTGCTCGTAATGACACTCGTATTCATCCTGATGGAGACCGTCTTCCGCACCTTCCAGAGGTCACTCATACTGGCCGATCTTTGGAGATGGCCGTGGGTCAGCAAGGACAACGACGTTTGCGGTAATGAATGGCGCTTGGAGCTTTGGCAAGAACTAGAGAAGGATTCTAATGTGAGGGAGAGACTGCAGAAGCTGGCTCGCGATGAGACTGAAGAAGATGATGAGGATGAGGTTGATACTGCTGCTGTCTTGGAGAGGGCGGTGTCATAACTTCTTTGCGCAAGATACCCTTTGTTTGATAGATTAGGATGAGCCAACGGCCCAACGCTCTTCTCCCTTGTGTTCAACGATGCAATAGTTCAATATTTCTTTGCTTTGAACATGAATACGTCCTTCTTTTGCCGGACCCCATATGTCTTCAGTGATCTTCTCAGAAGGTTACGGTATCAAACTTAAGTATTATATTGGAATATTGCAAACAGAAATTGAGTCTTGAAAAACAGAAAAGGTATGTTGTGTGAAACCTTTGATATTCTATATCTGAAACGCGTGCGGATAGAGTAGATGTTGAATTGGACAATAATAAAGTCTTCACAGAGTCGAATGTCTGGATAAGTGCCACGACAAAGGATTGTTCCAATGATAACAAGCCGAGAGCCAATCAAACTCCAAACTGCTCCTTCAATAATTCCTCCTCATCAGTAACTCTTCCAGCCTCGAACCACTTCTTCTCCATCTCAGAGTCCCTGGCTGGGGGACGAAGTCTGTTGATCCTCCACAACTCCCATCGGGACTCACAGATACCAGACTCCCACCTCAACCCCTTGAGCTTCAGGATAGGTCGGTTAACACTGTCAAAGGCCTTGAGGAAAGCATGTTCGATTTCGGGCTTGTCGAAGATGTTGGCGATGTGATAGATAGCTGTCGTGGTGACGTTCTTGGAGGGTTCGCCGGCGGTGTAGATGTTCCGAGGCTCAAACTCGACGAAGTGGGCGTGGCAGTAGAAGGCGGGCAGACAGGCGCTGGTGTAGACTTTGGTAATGCCCTCGGCTATTTGCTTCTTTTCGGCGGCCGTCAGGAGGCCGGCAGGAGAGTTGAAGACCCACTAAGGCATGGTGGGCAAGGTCTTGGCTTTGGAGAAAGATGTGCGAGATGCAAGCCGATGTAATTTGGTGTGTAACTTCAGCTAACAGTTAAGCTGCATGACCTCATTTGAGCCTACCCTTTATACATATCTTTGAGCTACCTGGATTCCACGAGACTGTGCATCTCAAAAGTGAATCCAGCGGTCGAATCTGACAGCTGCGCATCTCCAACCGTGAAAGGCATAACTGTAGGGCATGGGCACAATCCACGAGTAATCATACGTTGACGTTGAGGTTGTATACAGAACCTAGATTACTGAACCTCATCAAAACACACAAATAAAGGCTCCCCAACGACTGTGACACTTGAGAATATGTTCGTGAGTAGATACAGGTGAACTGGATGGTTGGGAATGGCCCAATTATGATTCCGTTCACATTTGCTACCAGTACCTTTGCGGTTGGATTCTGAGGTGGCCATTCAAGACCCCCAACAATGTGTTTCGAGTCATTAACACCTGTTAGGTGCGGGGGTGGGGGGGGGGGGGGGGGGGCTACGGAGTAGCAGCGCCCCCGCAGCAGTAGCAAAGCCCTAACCCAGGAGGGATATATAACAGGAGCATAGTAGCAGAAAGGATAGGAGAAGGTAGGCTTTAGTATTATATATACTAAGACCCTATATTAAGGCTATAATTAATCTACTACTTTATTTTTCTATATATAACTTCTAATAGTTTAAAGTCTTTTCTTATTAAAATAAACTAGTAGAGAAAATAGCTATAAATATATACTAAGTATATTATAATAATAATATACCTTTATAGCACTAAGATATCTTAAAACTAGTAAATAAGAGTAATAACTAGTAGTACTTACTAATAGCTACCTCTACTTATATAAAGTATATATATATAGCTACTAAGTAGATAGAGATACTAAAATAAGAGAAGTATAAACTAGAGGAGAAACTTAAGGTTACTTACTATAAATAGGCTATTTAGAGAAAGTAGGCTAAACTTACCTAGCTATAAATAGATAATATTAACCTTTACCTATCTATAACTTAGACTTTTACTATACTAAGAAGTAAGAATAAACTCTCTAAGTAGCTAGATAGTTTAAAAGAGAGAGATAGCTTCTAGCTATACTAGCCTTTTACTTTACTTATACTAATATACTTAGATAAGTTCTATAAGAAGCTATAAATCTTTCTATTTAACTATAACTCTTATTTTATTTTATAGGGAAAAAAGATCTAAAAGAACTATAATAGAATAGTATATAAAATTAGCTGCTTCTAGAGCTATATAAAGATAAACTAGATATAATACCTTATAGAGGAGAACTAGAAGCTAGGATTTAATATAAGATATATTATCTAGCTAGAGTTTAAGATATTCTTATATAACTAGCTATTAGATTCTAAGAGCTATACTATAATAACTACTCTATAGCTTAACTAAATATACTAAAAACCTAACTAGCTCTTTAATTACTTTCTTACTAAGTATAATAGCCTAGAAATAGAGCTACTATATACTCTCTCTGAGAAATAATATATCTTATCTCTTTTTAGTAAGCTATATTTAAGCCTCTACTAAATAATTAGCTTATAGCTATAGCTTCTAAGAATATATATAAAGCTAATCTTACTTATATAATAGATTAAGTACTTACTAAGAGTTAGTAGAAATACTATTTATAGATATTATAACTTATAAGTACTAGTAGAGTAGCTAATAAGCTATCTAATCTTATATACCTTCTATTAGCTACTAACCTATTATAGGTATAAAAAGGAGGGTTATATCTCTCTATAATATAAGAATAAAGCCTCTAATCTATAAGAACTAACTTTTTAGGAATCTATAAAGCAGCTAGGAGGCTACTAAAATGCTATATCTAAGGCTTAATAATAAGAGCCTAAATACTATAACTATAGTAAGAAGAGCTATATATAATAGAACTATCCTAAAGCCTAAAATACTAAAAGTATATATTATATATATAGTAAAGAGGGTTATATTATAGTATAATACCTTAATATAACCTATTATAGTTATAGTAAGAAGAGATATCTTTAGTAAAATTGCTCTAAATATATTACTATCTTAGTTAATAGTATTTCTATAAGTATAGTATAGAGAGGTAGTAGAAGCTAGGAGTGCTACTTAGAAATCCTATTATAAATATAGCTAAATAGCTATTAGTAATCTAGTAAGGTATTAATAGACTTAGAATTAGATATAAATATAATTAGTTATAGCTACTTTATAATAAATCTAATAAATATTTAGATCTATTTAAGCTTACTATTAGTAACTATTAAGGGGAATAAGTTATTAATACTTAGTAGCTACTATATCTGCCTTAAAATTATAGATAGTAATAATATTATAGAGACCTAACTATATTACTTTATCTTTATAGATATTAAGACTTTAATACTTATCTTAGATATATTATAGCTAGAAGATATAAATCTAGTAGTAGATTAGAAGGCTAAGGCTTAGTATTATCCCTTATTTAAATAATATCTAAGGCTTATAATAATAAAGAAGGATCTTAAAGGCTATAACCTTACTACTTTTTATATATTACACTCTATATTATAGCTACTATAGAAATAGTAGAAGATAGTATTATAGGAGAAGATAGAGAATTACTATCTCTATTATAGTAGGAGAGATATAGGGATATAGTAGATTTATTCTTAAAGGAGAAGGTAAAAGAGATACTTAAATAATTAGCATACTTCTATTATATTATCTTTAAGAGAGATATATAGCTACTCTAGAAGCCTATATACCTACTATTAGAATATAAGCTTAAAGTCCTATATAACTACTTAATAAAGATAGAGGTAAAGAGATAGATCTAACCCTTAATAAGCCTAGTAGATACCTCTATACTATTTATATCTAAGAAGAAGAGAGAGCTATATCTTTATATTAACTACTATATATTAAATAGAATTACCTATAAAAACTATATACTACTACCCCTAATTAGTAAGATTCTAGACTATCTAGGTAATATAAAGATATTTATAAAGCTAGATATAATAAACACTTACTATTAGATATATATTAATAAGAGAGATAAGTAGAAGATAGCCTTTTATATATAATATAGCTACTTTAAGTATATAGTTATACTATTTAGGCTTACTAATATACCTATTATATTTTAGGCTTATATTAATAAGGCTCTAGCTAGTCTTATTAATATAATATATATTATCTACTTAGATAATATTCTAATATATAGTAGTAATAAAGAGATTTATAAGTAAAATATATACTAGATTATAGAGAAGCTAAGAAAATAGAATCTATACCTTAATAGTAATAAATATAAGTTTTATAAAATAATAATTTTATTTCTAGAATATATTATCTCCCTAGAGGGTATTTCTATAAAATAAAACTATATTATAGCTATTATAATATAGCTATTACTATATAGTATTAAAAATATTTAAGTATTTTTAGAGTTTATAGGGTTTTACTAATAGTTTATTAAAGGCTATTCTAAGATTATAGTACCCCTTATAAATAAACTAAGGGGTAACTATATAGATAGGATATAGCTTAGTAATAAGGTTTAAGTAGCTTTCTATTAGCTAGTCTAGGTATTTATAGAGGCGTTAATATTATAACACTTTAACCTATCTCTCTCTATAATAATCTATATAAATACTTCTAACTTTATAATAGAAGTAGTACTATATTAGCTCTTTAAGGGTTACTAGTACTTAGTTACCTTTTATTTAAGAAAGCTAATAGGCTTAGAAACTTACTTTAGTATAGATAATTATAAGCTACTTATTATTATTAATAGCTTATAGAACTAGTAGTAATATATAATATATATACTAGAGACTATTATAGTTTAGACTAACTACTTTAACTTATAGTTTCTAGATACTAAAACTAAACTTAATACTAAGCAGCTATACTAGCTTAATAACCTTATAGTATTTAATATTAATATTAAGTTTAAGCTAGAAAAGAAAAACCTAGTTAATAGCTTATTATAGAGGCCTAACTATAGCTAAGATAATAATAGAGGAGAGACTAACACTTTAATAAAAGAGATATAAACTTACTTAGAGAAAGTAGTAAGAAACTAGAAACTACTATATATAGTAGCTCTAATAAGAGGCTAAGTAAGGAAAAGAGGTAAAAGGGGGGGGGTAGGCTTCTAACTCTATTTTAAGAAGAGGCTATAATAGGGGATATTAAGGAAAACCCTATATTAAAGAGGTAATAGAGCAGCTTACTAACTGCTTAAGCCTATTACTAGAGCTATAAATTATAAGCTATATATTTTATAGAAAGAGGCTAGAAGACTAGACCCTAAAATAGTAAGTATAGTATCTAAGTTAATAATTAGTTATATACTCTAACTATAATAAAGGAATATCTTTATAGTAAATAAGTAATAGGTAAGAAGATAATAGTATAATACTAAAGCTAGGAGTAAGTAGAAAAAGAGCAAAGCTTAGAAGTAAAAAGTAGATTTATATAGGTTATTAAGATATAAGGAAAAGATATATATATCTAGATAGGAGAGTATCTAAGGGAAACTAATTAAAGTATACTATAATACCTCTATTATAGAATATCTTAGTATTACCTAGATATATAAGCTACTAAGGTAGAACTACTTCTAGGATAGAATAAAGAGAAATATAAAGAAGTATATTAATATATATATAATATATTAGAGGATAAAGGCTTATTACTATAAACTCTATAGCTTACTAATAGTATTATTAATATTAATATAACCCTATAGTGAGATCTTATTAGACTTTATTATAGAACTATTTAAATCTCTAACTCTTATAAGCAAAAAGCCCTATAATATAATACTTATTATTATAGATTATTATATAAAATATAATATCTATATTATAATAATAAGCTAGCTTACTATAAGTAGCCTTACTAATCTCCTATTTACTAAGATATTTACTATCTTTAATATACTAGATAGAATAGTATTAGATAGAGGCTCCTTATTTATAAATAAGTTTTAGATATATCTCTGCTTCCTTTTTACTATTAAGTATTATCTAAGCACTACCTTCTATCTATAAATAGATAGCTAGATAGAGTAATAAAACTAGAATATTAAGTATTACCTCTACTACTTCTATACTAGAAACTAAGTAGATTAGATATAGTAACTTTATTTTATCTAATTTATATATAATAATACTTAGCACTTATCTATTAAGATATTACTAAACTAAGCCCTTATAGACTAAGACCTACTAATTCTAGGAAATATTCTATCTATAAAAGTATCTAAGTTATTAAATATAGTAATAGAAAAGAGAGTAGAGTAATTATAGATATAATAAGCAGAGCTAGTACTACTTCTAAATAGAATTAAGATTTAGTAAGTATACTATTATAATAAATATAGATAATCTAAGAGATTTACTATAGAGAATTAGATCCTCCTCTTTAGTAAAAATATTAAGATAAAGCAGCTAAGTAGAAAACTTATAGATAAGTATTTTAGCTCTTTCTATATACTTAGTCTTAAAAGAGACTATAAGCTAGTATATAAGTTAGATATTTTATAAATATATAAGATATATAATATATTTCTAATCTCTCTATTAGAGCTATTTAATAGTAGAAATAACCTAGTAAATAAGTAACTTCTAATTAGTAAGGTAAAAGGGAAGCCTCTATATAAAATAGAGAAAATTTTAGACTATAGGGGTTTTAAGAGAAAGAGATAATATCTTATATATTAAAAGGGATATAGTAGTAAGAAAAATACTTAGAAGCTATAATATTATATTAAAGATAATATACTAATAGAGTAATATAAGAAAATAGCATAGAAAAAAGTAGTAAAGTTAAGAGCTATAGCCTAGATATTTCTAGGTCTATAAGCTAGAAGGCAAAATAATAATAATATATACTAGATATATATAAGCTAGAAACTTTCTAAGAGGAGGGAGCTAGGAAGTAGCTAGATAGCAGCCTCACCCTCCTTACTATTCTTACTTTTTTTACTACTACTCTTCTCCTCCTTCTCCTCCTCTATCTCCTTCTCCTCTATCTTCTTCTCCTCCTCTTTAAAGATAGTAGAAGTAAAGTGTTATAAAAGTAGTTAGTTAGGAGAGTAATAATAGAGAGAGAGTAGCTTATATATACTAAGATAATAGTAGTAGAAATAGCCTTAAAGGTAATAATAATATACTTAGCCTACTTAGAGGTAAATAGAGGGAGAGCAGGGAGGTATATAGAGAGTATAAAGCATAAAAGTAGTATTAATAGATAGAAAGCTAATAGCAGAGATAATAGGGATAAGCCTAGAAGGGGTATATATAGGAAATAGATAAGATATACCTATAGTATTAGTATAAATAAAGTAATATAAGCTATATTTAGTATTACTAGCTATAGTCTAGAAAGCTTAAAAAAGCTAAAAGGAGTTTATTAGTTTTATGCTAGGATAAGAATCACATAGAACTTAGGGCTCCCTTTATATATATATATTAAAAGCCTGTAAGTTAATATATATCTATTTAGAAGTTCCACTTAACTATATAAGTAGTAGTGTTAAACTATATATATATGCTTTATGATAGGTTATATAACCTTATATATATCTATTAAGTATAGTATATATTTTGCTACTTTACAGATTATAGTGTTAGTATAATACTAGCAGTCTTTTCTTTAAGGCTAGATATACTATAACCTGCTAAAATATACTCCCTTATTACTAATATCTATTATAAACCTAAAGTAGGTTTAAAAACGTAAAAACAGTGCAGGATTATATACTAATCTTATTCTATATTTAATATAGTTAAATCCTTATCTTCTAAGGTGCTAGAGCTACTTTAGCATACCTAGTACTGTTTATCTAACTCCTTAGCCTTCTCTTCTTAAGTTACCTATCCCTCTATATAAACTGTTACTTTATTATTATTAATAAAGCATTTAAGGGTCTAATTTAAAGTACTCTTTATAAAAATATTTATAGGGTTATTATTACTATTAATCTATTTTACCTTATATATCTTCCTCCTCTTATAGAACTATTAGAGTGCTATAATATTAATTATTAGTTACTTCTCCTTTATAGTACTAAGCTTAATAAGATATTTATATAATAAGTATAAATTAGTATAGATAATTATAGAAATATAAGGTTTTTTAAGGTAGTTAGTGATCTTCTAAAGTATTATTATAATAGTATAGATAAGGTTTATACTAGTAACTATACTATAGACTTTAAAAGCTAGAATATTTTAGGTAACCCTCTTATACTTTATTAAGCTAAAGTAAATAGTATTACTACAGATTATAAATATATTATTATTTATTATCTTATTAGTGAGAATAATAATAAATCTAATCTATAATAAGAGGTTTAAATTATTAATAAAAAAGCTATTAATAAAAACAAATAGTTTAGCTATTACTAAGTTAATAGGTATAAATATAAGGCTACAGTTAAGGTTCTCCTTTTACTATTTAAGGCAATAATTAAGTACCTTTTTATCTTTAGCAGTTAGCTTCTAATACTATATAGCTATAGATAGATTAAAGCATACCTCTAGTTAGCAAATTAATATAATACATATACCTCTTACTCTTTGCTAAATATATTACTGTTTTTGTTTAGTTAAAGTAGCCTTTAAGTTAATAAGTTTAATCTTATTCTCTTATTCCTTTTAGTATAGGGTAAGACTACTATTTATATTTAGCATAATAATACTGCTATTAAATATTAGCAGGTTATTTAGGTTAAGTTATTATTTATCCTTTATAGTAAAGCTAGCTTTTATAAGTTTATTATCCTCTTATTTAGAGAAACTTAGTATTAAAAGTCTAATTATATTATTAGTTTATATATTAATAATATTAAAGCTATTAGTAGCAGTTAAGGAGATTAGTAAGCATAGATTAAATAAGAATTAATCTATTTTAAGCTTTTCTCTATAATACTTACTATAGATTACCTACTAATAGGTTCTAGTCTCTATAATACTATATAGAGGTTTAATAATTCTTATAATCTAATCCTTTAGGTATTTACTTTAAATTTTGCTTAAGAGGTCTGCTAATATTATCCTATTTAGCTCTATTTAGGATTAGATATATACTTATATAATATCTCTAAGCTATAGGATAAATCCCTCTACTATAAGAAATAGCACTAAAGCGAGAAGCAGTTATTAACTTACCCTTTAAATTATTAATAATTATATAAGAATTAAAGTCTTATTATTATTATTATAACCCTAAATAATAAGTTATAACTTTTTATAAGATTAGTTAGTTTCTTTTTCTTTAACTTTATAAACTATATAGAACTTAAAAATCTAGAGTTTACTATAAATAGTAGTATTATAGGGGATAATTTTAAAAACACTATATTTCTGAAATATAGTTATCTTAGCTATTATAGAGGTAGAGAAAGGTTCTCTTAGTATTATAATAACGCCCTCCTTATATAGGTATATAGTGAGGTTATAATCTAAACACTCTTTTACTATTAGAAAGGTTATAGTATTACTAATCTCTTAGCTAAGAGCTTTTACTATATTAATAATAAAAATAGTATTAATTATAGCATCCTCTTATCTATTTTAGTCTATAAAGCAGTCACTTCTTTATATTAAACCTATAATAGGTATTATAATAGCTTTTATATAGTTTTTTAGTAGTCTACCTCTCTTATATAGAGGCAGCAATATTAATATTAGCACTAGTACAGTATTATTCTTATCTAGTCCTTCTATCTAGTCTAGAAATTCCTTTAGTATATTATTATTATCCTTACTAATATTACTAATATTATTAATATTATACTATAGGTAGATAATAGTTAATTAAAAGGTCTAAGATCTATATAGGAGGTTAAGTATATAGGTCTTACTATTAATAGTAAAAAGTTTATATAGTTCTTACTAACCCTTTTTTTTATAGTAAATATATATAAGTAAGAGTAGTAATAGCTATAAGGTTCTATATATATCTAGTCTATTACAGGCAGTAAGAGTCTCTAAAACTTAGTATAAGGCCTGAACTTTTTAGAGGTCTTTTATTACCCTTTATATAGTAGCTGCCTGTTTCTAGATTTCTGGAAATAGAGGGGATTTATTAGTAAGCTATAGGTATGCTCTAAAGATAAGTAATATTAGGACTAGGCCTTTTAGCCCTATAGTATTATTAATAGCCTTTAAAGCTATTTAGAGGACTATCTTATAATCTATATTAAAAAGGTCTTAGCAAATTATATTATAGACTTTTTAAAGGATTATATAATACCTCTTAACCTTACCTATAAAGTTATAAGCCTTAATAGAAACTTTAATAGCTATTATTAATATTAAATAGAGTATACTATACTACTTAGATAAGCTAAAATTAGTATTAATATTAGTAATTACTATATCTAGAGGTCTAAGATAGGTATAGATCTAGTACTATTTAAATATATTAAGTGCTATACTTACTAATAGATCCTATAGAAATCTTCTTATATTAAAGGTAATAGTAGTATTAACTATATAAAGTACTAGTTTTAAGTTAAGGTAAATAATATTAATAACTATAGTATAGTTAAAGTTATAGTTATTTTTAAGGGTAAATTTAAAGCAATTTAGAGCTCCTATATTAAGTTAGTAATATTTATAAAACTTTATAAGATATTTAAGTATTTATATTTTAACTTAGTAGCCTAACTACTATAAAACTCTATGAAGTTAATAAACTAATAGGTATCTAAAATATTAATAAAGTTAGTATAACTTAATCTCTATAAGGTTATTCCAGGCTAATATCTTTTCTATATCTAATAGTAGCTATAGATAACCCTTTTTATAGATAATAGGGATAATTAGGTCTCCTTATTATAAATAGTTCCTTAAATTATTAAATTAAATACCTAGTTTATTTATATCTATGAGGTATAGGAGAAAAAGGGTATTTACTAATATAATATAGAATATTATTTCTCTAAAAAGTATAGAAATAACTATTATTTCTATTAATTTAATTACTCCTCCTAGACTAAATTTAATACTTATCCCTCCTATAGTAGCTAGGTTAATTATAATATTAGATAACTTAGTCCTTTTAAGTATAATCTATTAGTTATAACTAGCTATTAAAAATCCTATAACTCCTATATCTAGAATAATATTCTAGAAAGTCTCTAAAGAATATCTTCTATTAAGTATAAAGATATTAATAGGAGTATTATTAGTTATTTATTTAAAAGGGTTATAGTAGGTAATTCTATAATAAGCTGCTTAGTTAAGTAGATAGTTAGTAATAGTATTCTTATCTACTAAATAGGTTAATTAGGTATTTAGGTCTATAAATTAGGTAAAAAATAAAGTCTGCTATTTATTATTAGATTATTAATCCTCCTAACTATCTTACCCTTTTCTAAGTAACTAGAGGTATATCTTAATCTCTTTATCCTCCTTATTATTTATTATTAAATTATTATAACTCTTATCTTTAGTTCCTTTATATTAAGTAAGGAATTACTAGTAAGCTATTTTAGAAGTATCTTAAATTTATAAATTACTTTAGAAGTAGAAATATACTTTATCCCTCTCTTTTTATATATAGTTTATTAAATAGCAGCCTATCTTCTTATAGATATAGTATCTCTACTTCTAGAGATCTTACTATTACTTTAAATTATCTTATTTAAAGTTTTAGTATAGACTAGAGCAGCTAAATTAATTATTCTAGCCTTAGCTATTATACTTATAATCTATCTAGTATTACTTAGTATAATATTATAGTTATAGGGGTGATTAACTGTTCCTAAATATAACTATATTGCTAATTATAACTTTAAGCTAGTTATAGAGGCTCTTAAACTTTATTATAGAGTTTATAGTAGCTTATTTATATTTCTTAACCCCTTAGTAACCTTAAAGGAGTTAGTTATATAGGATCTTATTACTTTTATAGGCAGCATCTAATATAGATTATATCTTTATAAGAGTATTAATTAGCAAATCTAAGACCTTAAGCTTTATTATAAATAGATTATTATTTATAATTAATATAAATATAGTAATATTCTATTTAGCAAGGTATACTTATTTAAATTCCTCTATTTTAAAATATTTACTAAGCTTAGTAATAATCTAGTCTAGGTTAAGATAAGGCTAAATTTAGCAAATTATTTTATAGTAATAATATAATACCCTTTCTTTAAGTATAATTAGAAAAGTAAATAGTGTTTATTCCTTTATAAAGTCTGCTCTCTTATATATATTCTAGAAGATATAGAGTTTTAGCTTTAGTATATTTATACCTTTACTACTATACTTTATCTTATTAATATATAGCTTAGTTAGGTTTATAAGTTAGTATATAAATAAGTATATATTATTTTTAAGTCTAATTTAAGTATTTATAATATTTAGAGTGGGGTTAGTATTTAAAGTTAAACTAAGGTTAACTAACTATAAACCCTTATTATTTATAGATATATTTCTTCTATTATTAGTCTATAAAGATATAAACTTTACTCTTTTCTTACTATTACTACCTATAATCTCTCTAGCAAAGTCTTTATTTTCCTATAGCTTTGCAAATATAGTATTCTTACTTACTTATTTCTTAGCTTCCTTAGTTATCTAAAAGTAAAAGTTATCCTCTATAATAATTATAAAGAGTTAATCTATAACTTATAGGAAATTATAGACTATATATACTCCACTTATTATCAGATAGTTATAGAGTTATTAAATAATACTTATAGTAGCTTAGTTCTAGAATATAAGTAATAGATTAATAAAGTTATATATAAATTCTCTCTATAAGGCTATACCTCTAAGGCTATTAGCTTTATAGATCTTAAAGTAAAAGAGGATTTTAGTATTTACCTCCTTTTCTATAGTTTTATTACTAAATTTAAATATTTAACCCTAGTTATAGTTATTTATAAATACTTTTATATTTAGAGAGATTAGGAGTTCTATAATAAGTTAATAGTATAGAGTTACTATAACTAATAGGTCTAACTATAGTATTAATTAGCTAGGTATAGAAGGATTTGCTATAGTAGTTAATAGTATTATATAAAAGAAGATAAATAAATATCTTAGTAAGGTTTTAGCTAGTAGAGTTTCTAGTTAAAGCTTCTACTATAGTATAAGTCTCCCTTATCTATACTAGGGTAGCTAGTTCTCTAGTTACTAGATTTAGAATAGTTAAAGTGAAGTTTTATATTCTTAGTCTTAGTATTACCCTTATTAGGTCTATAAAGCAGTATTACTATTATTTAGTGTTATCTTCTTCTATTATTTCTTTTAAAATACTAGGTTTATTATTAATAGTAAGAATATTATAAGTTATATAGTAGTAGCTATAGTTACTTACTATAGTATTATTATACTTACTATAGGTAATAATACTTAAGCTACACTTCTATCTGCAAACTAAATAAAAAAGATACTTTATTATTTTAAAGTATAAAAGGATAGATATTTTTATTTTATACCTCTTAGTTAGAATAATTCTAGGTTTAGGTAGGTATTAGTAATATTAATAATAATACTATAAGTTATTATAGCGTTTTAGTATCTTTTACTATATCTACTAGTAGGTTATTTTACTATATACTAAATAATATATTATTTTAGTAGAAAGTTACTAGTAGTATTAGATTTACCTCTTATTTAGGTATAAGTTATAGTTCTAAGTTAAAAGCAATCCCTCCTTAATAATTATAAGGTTAATAGTAGTACTTATTTTATAGCAAATAAATTAAGTATTCTAAGCAAAGGTCTTATAATATTCTAGCATATATAAGTATAGGTATCTTAGATTTTCTAGTGTTTTTAAAGAGTAATAGTATAGATTTATAGAGGATAGATTTTAATCTTAAATATAGTAATCTAGTTAGAATAGATAATTCTATAGCAGTATTCTTATTATATTAGCTTATTATAATATTTATAGATCTATTATTTATTTATTATCTCTTATTCTTATTATTTAAGCAGTATTTATAGGTAATAAGTTATATTAGTAAAGTTATTATTTATATAGCAGATATAGAGGTATATTAAGATCTTTAAGATAGATATACTATAAGCAAACCTATCCCTTATATCTAATAACCTAAATAGCATAAAGATAAGTCCCTTATATACTAGATTATAAACCTAGTATAGGAGTTATCACTTTACTTCTTTAAATAATATTCTTACTAATCTATAGGAGTTAAGTAGTATAACTTATAAGGTTAACCACTAATTAGTATTAGTTTTATACTAGAATAAGGATCACATAGAACTCAGAGCTCCCTTTATATATATATATTAAAAGCCTATAAGTTAATATATGTCTATTTAGAAGTTCTACTTAACTATGTGGGTAGTAGTGTTAAACTATATATATATGCTCTATAATAGGTTATATAACCTCATATATATCTATTAAGTGCAGTGTATATCCTGCCGCTTTGCGGGTTATAGTATTAGTGCAACAGAGTTAGTAAGTAAGTAGAATATAAGTAGTAAGTATAATATCTTAATATAGTTCTTATTATTAGCCTTAATAGTATTAAGAGTATTAGTAGTATTCTTAAAGTTTTTATAAGTAGAAATAGTATTACTAAAAACCTAAAGGAGTATAAGTAATAAATAAGTAGTAAGAATATAGAGTAGAAGATACTTATAGAACTAGAATAAGAATAGAAACTATTAGTATACTAAATATACTACTTACTAGATTTTAATAATAAATAAGTAACTAGTAAGTAGTAAATAAGTAGAAAATAGAGTTATACTAAGCTAGTTAGTATAAAGCTTAGCTTTAGAATTAGTAATAAGGTAGTAAATATAGAGGGAGTAGATATAGAGATATATAGCACTATAGATATATCTATCCTTATTAGTCTTTTTCTTCTTTTAGATAAACTTATAGATCTTATTCTACATAGAAATAAGTAATAAATAAGTAATATATAAGTAGAAAGGAAGTAGTATACTTATAACCTTAGAGGCTAGAGTAAAGTGCTTTTTAGGAGAACTACTACTAGAAGAGTTACTACTAGAAATACTAGTAATAGTAGTATTAGCTATCTATTAAATAATTAGTAAGGAAGCAGTACTAGAATAAGAGATACTAAATATATATAATAATTATTTTAGGGGGGGGGGGGGGAAGCTAGGAAGTTATAGGAGTAGTTTTACAAAAAATTAGCAAAAATTTAGTAGAGCTATATATATAGTATAAGAGATAGATATAAGCAGAATATATAGGAAATAATAGTAAGAGAGAAGTATAGGGGATATTTTAAGTACTATATATAGTTAGTAGGAGTTTAGTATAATAGTATAAAATTAGAAATAGAGAGGAGTATACTAAGGTTATTATTAGCTAAAAAAGAGAAGAGTTAAAGAGAGTATTATAAGAAGTAATATAGAACCTAGTATAATAATAGCTTACTTAAACTAGGCTAATAGGAGGCTATATAATAGTAGAAGTTATATAGGTAATAGTATATAGATTTATTTTTAGGATTTATTATTTAGTAGTTAAAAGAAAGGAATAATTTAAGATAAAAGAAGTAATATTATTATAAAAAAGGGATAAAGGGAGGCTTTAAGCTTTATAGCTATAGCTTATAAGCTATAGAAGCTCTACTCTACTTATAGAGATATAAGCTCTTAGAAGGGAGCTTTATATTAAGTATAGAGATAGGGGGGGAGCTATAGAGTAGTAGCACCTCTATAGTAGTAGTAAAGCCCTAATCTAGGAGGAATATATAATAGGAGCATAGTGGCAGAAAGGATAGGAGAAGGCAGGCTTTAGTATCACACACACTGAGACCCTATATTAAGGCCATAATTAATCCACCACTTCGTTCTTCTATATACAACCCCTAATAACACCCAAGTCCCCGAGAAAGCTACTTATTATTCTGGCACCTATCTTGAGCGTCTCTGATGTGTTCTGTAATTGACGACGAACCTGACATTGTTTGTTGGGTTAAACTCATAGAGCACCCGAGATATTGAACATATCAGCAGTATCTATACACCAGAATCCATTTTGCCCTCACTTCATGATCTAAAAGCTTCAGGAAGCATACGTTTTTATATGTCTTGAATATTGCTAGACCTACATCCGGGACTTGTTCGGGGGCATGAATACCCCCAGCTGCACTGAGTTGCACTGCTGCTGGATTGTATCTGTCCGGATACATCTTCATCACTTCTGCAAAAACTTCCTCTTCGGCCCCCTATCCACGATCTTGCCAAAGTCCCGAGTATACTGCTTGGTCGCGCCGAGATGCCAAACCCCGTCAATCTCCGAGTTTCGTCGAGAGGTGAGGGGCTCGTGAGGTTTTCATCACAAAGTCGCGGGCTGCGCATAAGAATTGAGGTGCATATCGTCGCATCCAGGTTTTTCCCCAGCTGTCATGATAAAAGCGTGGCTGCGCAATTGGCCGTATCCCCAGAGACGGCCCTGGTCCGGCTTATGTCAAGGGGCCCGGGTTGCCGCGAATCCGACCAGCAGCGGGGGACCCCAGGCAGAGGAGGGACGACGGGCCCCGAATGAGGTCACTGACAGCCACTAATGCAGCTGTAAAGAGACCCTAATAAAATAACCTTAATGCTTAACTCAAACTCTGCTCACCCTCCTGCTCAATTCCCTTTCGTCTTCCACCACCCCCTATCTGACCTAGTATCCCACGAGCCCTCCGAAACCTCGTTACAGCTCAGAGCCCCTTCTTGTGCCCAACAGGACAGTCAGCTAGGTGGGATATGGGCTGATTTCGTTTCTCAAGTCTTCGTTTTCCCTCTTGAGCGTGTCTGCAAGAGTGGCTCTTACAGGGGCTTTATCTTGGCGGGGGTTTCGGATGACCGAACATGGAGAAACCGCAAGCTCTTCACACGCACTAGGAGCTTGGATCTCAGACAAACCCGGCGGAATGGTCAGTGTTCCAGTGAACCCCTGGACGCCACAACGTTCGTCTGGTCCTCGAAAAGTCAGGACGTAGTATTCAGATTGCTGATGGCCAGGCCGATAACTACTACCTGGCTGCTGACATGTGTCAGGTGCTGTTAGTGGGGTTTTGAGGCGTCTGCGGACGAGGAAACAAACGTGGACAGCCTAATGCCTCAATATCGAGCCTCTGTTCTGTCTAGCATAGCCATCTCAGGCTATGAAGCACATGGAAGCTAAATTTCTATGCCATACCGAGCTAGTCTTTGAACAATGTTGTGGCTTTCACTGGTTTGATAGCAATCACTCAGTAATACGGAAAGACTAATATCCAGCAATGCCACTCATTCCGTCCCTTTCTTGCTAGGCAAGATCACCAACGCAGAGACTTTCTCATAATCACCACACCAACCCAGGGAAAGACTGGCAAACTGCGCCTGTCCGACGAGAACGAGTTTCACATCGACAGCTCAGCCCAGGCTAACCCAAAAGACCCTCGCCTTCTCGTACGGCTCGAATCGACTCCGGTATTCCTCTTCTGATTCCAAGGGGCTACTGCTAGTTTGACTTGGCAAACCACTCCTGAAGACGTCGAACATACACACACAACCGAAGCCTCGAGCCTTCCGGTGCGCGGACAGCCTTCGTACTCTATCTACCATCTCTTGGTCTTCAGCCCTGGCTAAACAACCCTGCCAGAGCCGCAAAGCCAAAACAGACAAACCGTGGGCTTTCATCCCTTCCCTCGGAAAGCGTCCCGTCAGTTTTCAGATGACAGCTGAACTTGTGATTCCATCCTGTCCCGGTCACAGCCAGGCTGAAAACCTGCTAGTGCCACCCGTAACCCCCCGTTCGTCTAACACGATTCCTTGTTGCATCTCGGCTGCAGAATCCAACTTGATTCAGCCCAGCCTTAGCCTCCCACGGATGCGACGACAGAACGACGTCCCCATCACTTTCACGCCATGCTCCCGCACTCCCATGTCTCGTCCAGTCAACGTCCTGAAGCCACGACCATTCGACCTTGCTCTCCCATGCACATCCGATCTTCCGTTCTCCGGTCGTTGCGGACGATGTGCATTGGCACGACCCATCCAACCCATAAGCCAAGGCTCACGATGGCCAGGCCCCATCTGACAGAATGACTTGACTCCCCTCCTTTACCGAAATGTAGTGATCAGCAGGTCTGTCCTTATTTCCTTCATCCGCACGCGCGCTCTCTTTCATTCGTTTCTTCTCGCAGCCGGCTATCTTAGCTCGCTGCGATTTGTTTACTTCGTTTCATTCAAACCTTCAGAGACCGGTATCTCGACCCCGTTCAGAGGCGAGCCTCGTAAATTCCTTTATTCTTTTTATTGTGTGTAGTTCTTCGTTCGTTCTTTCGGCTGGTCTTCTCGGAATACTCGACTGTCGACATCGACCCTCTCTTGACGATACGACGATGTTTCTTTCACGATACGCAATCGCCTCGTGGCTGGTCTCTGTGGTCATGGCTGCTCCCAATCCTCCAGCACCACCAGCTCAGTGTGAAGTAAAGACAGAGACCGTCGTCCATACGGTCCATGTACCTACCGCAGTTCACGAGGTCAAGCACGAGACCGAGACTCGAGTTCATACAGTTCAGGCACCGCCGGTCACGCATACGCAAGTCGTGCATGTCCCCACGACAGTCAAGGAAGTCAAGACAGAGACGAAGCACGAGGTCAAGACCGAAGTTAAGCATGTTACAGTGCCGTTAACCGTCAAAGAGACGGTCCACATCACTGCGCCCCCGCAAATAGTCAAGGAGACTGTCCACGTCACGGCCACCATCACGCAAGAGAAGGTCAAGACCGAGAAGGTGGTTGAGACTCAGAAAGAGGTGGCCACGAAAGTCGAAAAGGTCGTCCATACCCAGACCGTGGCAGTTACTGCACCGCCGGTGCACGTCACGCAGGTTGTCACGAAGGAGGTCCCCGTCGAGAAGATTATTACGCACACCTTGCCGCCAGTCACCCGAGAAGTCGCCAAGGAGCTGCCGCCTGTTGTATACACTCAAACAGTGGCAGTGACTGAGACGAAGAAAGAGACGATACCGATCACTCAGGTCCAGACACAGATTCATACTCAGACCGCCATCCGGACAGTCGTCCACACGGCGCCCCCTCTTGTCCACACGGTTACCGTGCCAGTTCACGTCACCCAGACGCAGGAGATGATGGTGACTCAAACCCACGTCGTGACCTCAGTTCACCAGGTCCCCGTGGAGAAGATAATCACGCAAGTCACCACCGTCACGAGTGTCAACCACGTAACTCTGCCTCCTCAGGTTGTTACGAGCGTCAGCCATGTCACTCTTCCACCTCAGGTGGTAAAAGAAACTCTGCATGTTACCCTCCCGCCTCAGACCATCACCAAGGAAATGCCGGTTGAGAAGATTACCACTCATGTTGCTACCGTCACCAGCATCAATCTCGTCACTCTTCCCCCGCAAGTAGTCAAGGAGACTCTGCACGTAACCTTACCGCCTCAGGTAGTTACCAAGGAGCTGCCCGTCGAGAAGATTATTACACACGTGGCGACAGTCACAAGCGTCAACCATTTGACGGCTCCTCCTCGGGTCGTCAAGGAAACTATCCACGTAAGCTTGCCGCCTCAAACCGTCACCAAAGAACTCCCGTTCGAGAAGGTCATTACCCACGTGGCGACCGTAGTCCAGACTCAACATCAGGTCTCGACCGTCACGGCCCACATCACCCTCCCGCCTCACGTCGTGAAGGAGACTCAGATCGTTCACCAGACTCAGACTGTCCATCAGAAAGTTCCTGTTCACGTCACTCAGGTTGTCAGTCACTGTGCCACAACTGTGACCGCAGGCGCCGGACATGTAGCATCCCCTCCTCCGGCGGCTCATCCAATGCCGCCCCCGGCCCACGAGGCACCACCGCCGGCACACACGCCTCCTGCGGCCGTTCACCATGCACCTGAAGCGCCTCCGGCGCATCAGATGCCGCCGGCACATACCATGGCTCCTCCGCCTCCCGAGCACACACCTCCTGTGGCAGCTCACCCGGCTCCTCCAGCGGAGCCAATTCCCGCCCATCCTCCGGCGGCCGCACCCGTCCCACCTCCGGCCCATGAAGCGCCAGCTGCCCCTCCAGCTGAACAGGCAACTCCGGCAGAAGCTCCTGCCGAGAAGCCTGCCGAGAAGCCTGAAGAGAAGCCCGAAGAGAAGCCTGCTGAGGCCGAGAAGCCTGCGCCACCCATGATGAGATTCATGAGGTTTTAATGAGGAGGATTAGGTGGTGACGGAGTTTAGAGAGTTTACGTTAGATAGCCGATGAGAGGTGGGAATGAATGTGGTCTAGAAGACGGCCAAGACCGGAAATTACTGTGCGCGTGTTATCTTTCTTATATGTAATCTAAATCTTGGACGGTAGCTTTGGCGCTGGACGAAGTTTGATACCCTGTCAGCCGACCTTCAATGAAGACTTAATACCTCTTATGTGTTGAGCTGTGCTTCAGTATTCCAATCATCGTTTGCTACTCACGGTCGTAATACTAATATTGAAATTTTGCTACATAAAGTGCATCACGATGAAGCCTTGAGTGAAGCTGTGAAATGATTTGCCAGACTTCATTGGTTGACTTACGCCTCAAGATCTTTCCGATTGTGTCAATGACTCTTGCTTGGCTCCCCAAGTATGATTGAATTGCTCATGGTCTAGGAGTTGTGGCGGCGTCCTCACGGAATGCTTTTGCCTCGCATTTAGCATCACTGCATAGGCAGGTGAATTGTCAACGACAACATGAAATCAACACTAAATGATTTCCGGCCTTCGGACCGGTGGAACCGGACGGCCAGATCATATCATCACAGTCAGTGTTATCTCGATGCCCGATGTAGCAAGCCCAATTCTCCGGTTAAACTTTATCCCAAAGACAATCCTCCCCCATGGGGATCCGTGGGATCTGTGGGGGTTCGCGCCAAGTAGAACCTACGTGAACATCAAGCCGACACCTAGATCACGACGCAAAGTTTTCTTTCAGGCATTGTCTTGAATCGTGTCATTCGTTACGTTTTACTGAGACGCCTCGATACATGACGAGCATTTTAAAACTAGTCTGAGCTTCATAGACAGGCTACAGAAGGTAAGCTGCCAACATGGACAAGCCGGCGATCGATAAGAGCGTTCCTGGCGCGGTAGCAGCGGCCGCAGAAGCCGGGACCGTGGACGGGGTGGCCGATGGAGACGTGCTGTTCGTCTTGGAAGCCTCGAACCGGGAGACGACGAACTCGACTGCGTCATCAGTGTAGTTGGCAAAGTAGGAGCCGTGGACACTCCTGTTGTTGCCGGTATCACAGTAGACGTCGCCCGTGTCGCACCATGACTCGATCTTGGAAGCGTACTGCTGGCATGCCGCGGTGTCTTCGCGGGGGAAAAGCTGTAAAAGTTTGATCGAGTCAGTGATCATACCGCAAACGAACGCATCTTGACTCGACTCACCCCGTCGCGAGTGCTGGTGCCCCTGTTCCATGTGGCATTCTTGGTGTGAGTCGGGTCTCCGAAGAGGACTACCGCGATAACTGCCCGGCTGTGAGCGCGCCGAAAGACGAAGCCGACCGCCTCGTAACAGGAAACTTACCACTTTGGTCGACGACGGAAGAGGAAATAGGCGCTGTATGGTTGAACTCTAAGTCAAGGTCCTCGCCGGAATCTTCGTCGACGCTGCCGCAAAGGGTATCACCTGCGACTTGCGCACCCTAGGTTCATGCACGTCAGCAAGATAGGGAAAAAAATGAACAAGCCATTCATTGCATGCTTCCGTCGTCTGATGTTAGCCTCCCCCTTGCTCACTTTCCGCGTGTAAACCTCCGTGGTTGCTGCGAGCGATCTTCCAAAGGAGCCATCGCCAAGAAGGATGCAAGAAGGGTCGCTTGGGAGTCACGCAGCTCGGCGTACCTGAGAGTATCCAACAAGCGCGACCTTCGAGCTGGGGCATCTCGTGTTGTATTCGGTCAAGGCCAACTTCATCGCGATTGCGCCGTCTTGAACAGAGACAGAATAGTTGTCGAATGTCGCAGGGTATCCGAGAGGCGCGATCTGCGACCCAGGAATCGCGGCGACGACACCGTTGGCAACGCTGCCTATCCGACCAACGCCGGCAGGCTCATTGCTGCCGCGAGCAACAATGAGATGGACTCCGCTAGCACAGGTGCTCGTCGAGTTTTGAGCCGTGGTACCGGCGGCGAAAAGGCCTGCGACGGCGGCGGTGGTTGAGTTGACTCTCATTGTCGATATGCGGTTGTGGTGGTCCGAGTGAGACAAGATCTACTAGCCGGCGGGAGCTTGTGTTGGTCGGATCGGACGGTAGGCGAAGCTAATAGACAGGATCGAGAACACGAGGATATGGAGCGAACGGAGAGGTATTTATCACGCCAATGCCAGGGTGGATGACGTCGCAGACTACTGGACTCCTCGGCCCTTGGCGGAGGAACTATCGTTAAGCAACGGGTGGGATTCTTGAATTGGCCCACTCCGACGAGACAGACAATCCCAATCCCAAATGTCGCCGTCTGACTGAGTGAGCTATGCGACTGAGGCCGGCGCAAATATCGGAAGCTATGTAAGCACTGGCGGGTTCGGATCGTCAGGGGTAATCCCAACCTATCCGAGGCTCGTCATCACCGAACGCCACGGCTTGGTTAACACATGTTCGGACATTCGTTCGTGTCAGCAGCAACGGCTCGAATCCGAGATGAGCTGCCGCGCGGGGTTAGTGCCTCTCGTGGTCGACGTAGTCATGGCCATAAATGGTTGGATTCATAGCAACCAGTTGAGAGTGTGGCAGGTGAAGCAGACCAGCTCCCTCGGTGTTGTCTCCAAAAGCAGCATCGCTCCAATATTACCCCAGGACCCTTAGCCGCGATTTTCCTTCCTTTCACGGTTCTATCTCCACTTTTTGTGCCGCTTGAGGCCAGGTGACCCGGGAGCGGCCCGGGGATGCGGAGTGGATGCGGGGAAGGGGTACAATGCACGGAAGTCCATGCCGATTAGGGCGTGATAGTCTGAAATCATGATTCGTGAGATTTTTATTTGGCAGCACTTAGCTACTTTAAAGAGGTAGATCTACAGCACAGGGTATTACGACTCGCTGCGATGACATTGCACTGGATCCTATCAATGGGCGCAGTAACGACAAGAGAATGCTTATGTCGCCTGTGAGCGCTCCGTACATGAGTGCCGCCTTCCCACCCGTGCTTTTTCCACGAGCAATGATTTCTTCGGCAATGTCAACGTCGGCTCTTATAACGGACCACTTCAGCGGCGTGGAGCCGCAGCGGGGCAATATCGTCATTTTTTTTGGACTGTGACGACGTCGTGGAAATCCAAATCGTAAATAGCACAATGAAGGCCATTTTTCGGTGCCCATAAAGTCATACTCATTGAAAGACCTTATCCGCTTCACTAGATTCGAGTTCAAATTTCCAAGCTTATTGCTCGTGGCAAGGAGGCCCGGCGCTTCAAAGAAGGTAAACCTGAAGATGAGAATGTACTGAGCAACAATCTCGAACAAGCGACGAAGGCGAAATGTCCATGAAGAATCGCAATAGATCGAATCCTTCTATGGAGTCCGAATGCTTTTATACTATGAGCATGTAGAAATCGGTGGCGGCGTACTTGCCTGAAGCAGGTGATATAAATCCTCAATATCTTTGGGATAAAACGGACCAAAAGGCTTCCAATGTTGCGGCATGATATCCACCACATCAGGTCTGATGGGTTTACTTCCAAGATATGTGCAATTTCGTGCGCCGCTAGATAAATATCGGACGGGGCGCAAAGTGATTCTCAATCTCAAAGATGGGTTCATCCTAGCTTTTAGCATAATCGTCGAGGAGCAAAACCATCTGGGAAGCAAGATCCAATAATTCCGGTAACTTCTCTCTTAACGAAACATTTATTCTCTTACATTCGCATCCCTTCAGTCTGGAAACGACGATCGGAAAAGGTCCGAGCCGCTATCGAGCTTCGTGCTCTGCTTCGTGCTCTGGTTTCCTTTTTTTTCTTCCTTTTTTTCAAGAACGATCTGTGGCAGCTGCAAATGCATCTTCGGAAACTTACTTTTAATTTGCTTGATAGGAATTCCTCAATTTCAAATGAGAGGTGGCTGGATACCGTCAATTGCTGTTGCCGGGAGATACTGGGTTCACAACCCAAGGTGCCATCGTTCTCTAACACTATAATATTTTCATTAATACTAAAAAGGACTGTGACGTGCGACCTAGAATGGAGTAAATCCAGAAAGGGTATCACCGAAATCGTCTGATATGTTGAACTTGGCAGATCACCCTTTGATAATGATACATACTGTGTCAATCTCCGTAGCATCACCTAGAGAGCGGTTCGAAAGTTGGACCTCGCACTATTGGCTTTTTCCTGGAGCTTGAGAGTCAATTTTGTAGGGGAATCCATTCGACTTTCCTAGCCCTTGTGCGACCAACATTTCAGTATTTTGCGTGCAGATATTCTGGGTATATTTCAGCTCCAAAGCTACATCTCACAGCTGCGACAACACGGCACCCATCAGTGGTATTTCGAGTCCAGTCCGGTCGGCAGTTTCAGCGATCAGTCTCGACACTTCCAGCATGGCCAACAAGAAATCAACTAAGTTCAAGTTTAAGACGGAACCAAAAGAGGAAAGAGAAACTTCGAGACTTACTTGTTGATTTATGGACTCAAACCTCTTGCAGCGATCTCAATGCTCTGTTGCAGCCCGCAGATGTCGAGATGTCATCTGGAAAGGGCTTTGAAGATAGCGGCATGGCAAAACCACCGCTCACTGATGTGTTAGGCAAGGCATACCGCAGCTAGACTGACTAGTAGTTCTAGTGATGGCATAAAATACTTGACTTTTTTAATGTCGTCTATGTGCGCCCTAGAAGCCCTCCTCGAAGCCTAACGCGGGCGTCTCCGTAGAGCTCCCGCAAAGCGTACTGCTTTACGTTTTGAAAAGCTCGAGGAATCCCTGTCGTGACTTTCCATGGGTCCTTCGTCCTCTCTTTCAGGCCATCGTAAGTGAACAAGTACAAATCTCTTCATGAGCACCATCACTAGTGATCTTTACCAGGCACATCTAAGTATTCTAAAAGCCGAGAGATGGCTAGGTACAGGTCAGCCTCACCCAAAAGTGACGACTGTGAAGGCGACGAACAGATTGTTTAGCAGCGACGAACAGAATAGTGCCTGATGCGGAGGCGGTGGTAAAGGCTCATTGACAAGACTCAATTTTGTTCAGCCAGACGTTGCGTAGACGTTGCGTATATCTACTGGAAAACAAAACCTCAAATTTTGATATCCTCTATCCACATTTCCGTTTATGACCAAGCAATGATTGGTTTGACCACGTCGCCACGTGTCATCGCCTCTACAGCCTGCTCGAAGTTCTGGTACTCAAAGACTTTAACCAACTTCTCAACCGGGAAGATGCCCCTTCGCCACCATTGAACCATCTGAGGGATGTATTCCCTCGTCCTTGAATGTCCCTGCACAGCTCCAAAGTATTGCTTTCCGCTGACCATGAAGCTCTGCATGTGGAGGGAAATGTGTGCTTCCGGCATTCCAGTACCGACTTGAATGACCTTTCCCATGTATCTGGTCGCTTCCAGCTGCGCAGCCAACAGAGGTGGGTGGGCACTCGTGTCAATGCTCACTGTCGACCCGAGCCCCTCTGCAGCCTCTTTGATCTTCTCTGCAACCCGTTTCATGTCCAGCCCAGTGGTATTGATAACATGAGTAGCGCCAAGTGACTTGGCAAGCTCGAGGCGAGACTCGAGTCGGTCGACGCCGATAATGGCCTTGCACCCCTGGTTCTTTGCCGCGATAACTGCCGCAAGACCAACGCCTCCCATGCCAGCAATCGTGACGCAGTCGTCTGGCCCGGCCTTTGCCACGTTGATGATGGTTGCCGAACCCGTCTGGAATCCGCAGCCGAGCGGGGCCAGAATTCTGAGGTCATCTCTGCTCAGGCCTAAGCCGCCGACGTTGACAACCGACTTGTCGCTTACGACGGTATGATGCGCGAGACTTGATTGCCCAAAGAAGCGACCTCCGATTCCATCAGAGAAGGCGGGTTCTCCCATAAAGTTGATTTCGAAGAAGTTGGTGCAGTGTGATGGCGGGCCGGTCTTGCAGACATGGCATGATCCGCAATAGGAGAATGAGAGAAGAACGGGATCGCCTGGCTTTACGTGGCTCACGGCGCTGCCAACGTTTACTACGTAGCCGGAGCCTTAAAGATTCGATCGAGTCAGCACCATGGAAGTCTTTAGGACAGCTGTCGATGTCGACGACGTTACTCACCTTCATGACCAAGCACCCTCGGATAATAGACACCGGGAACCCCCGCATCTGCTTTGGTATTTCCGCAATGAAGATCAGTATGACATATTCCCGAGGCTACAATTTCCACGAGGACCTCATCCTCACGAAGGTCTCGCAAAGTGACCGGTTCGATCGCCCACTTGCCCTCGGAAATGGGCCCCCTGGCAACAATGGCCTCGGACTTGAAAGACATTTTGATTTGACTTTTGAGGGTACAAGAAGCAAGTGCGTATGATGCGATAGATCTAAACTCTCTGAAATGCACTATTGAGCGTACTAGAAGTACGCAGTTGAAGATTGATCTTGAAAGGGAGGGGAAGTTGGCCACGTGAGGGGGTGCTGCGGCGATAAGCGGAATTGGCCGGCCGTATCCAGCTTTTAGTAAACTATCGGTCTAATTGAATTGATAAGGCAAAACTGGAAGCAAACTACCTCCCTATTTTGGGTGACCCCATCAAGATCCGATATAAATCTTTTCGAGTCTCTCATACGCTTTCACGCACAACTGTAAGTTCTCTAAAGTCGAGTTTTCAATCGGCATAAGTCGGAATCTCGAAATCAAAGTCGACAGCAAAAGTTAGTGTACAACTCTCTATGCCTCCAGTATAACTCACCGTGAGCTGGCCGAGGCGTTGAGTAACTGGTTCGCTAACGTCACCCAATTGAACAGGGTCAGCAGTCCAAGACAGATTCAAGAGATATGGATGTTAATAGAAGAAACGTTCAGATGGATACTATGATCCCCCCATCTCACATTGCCCTGTCTGGTCATACGCTCTGTACTGAGCTCGGTCTATATCCGCCTGATCAGGATACTTAAATCGGCTCCAGACACCTTTTAGTCTACCGTCAACTGCGTCAAGCCCCTGTGGTTTCCGCTCCTAAATATTGCGATAGATTCCCGTGTTTTGAATAGCCTCCAAAAGACCTATGTTATCATAAGCCAGGATAAGGTTGCGGTTAGAACAAGGAATTAAGGCTCTATAAGGAGGTTTAGCAGGCTAGTTAGGGTAGTCTAATAGATACCTTTAATAATAGAGAGGTATTAGGTACCTATTAGATACTCTCTAAATAAGCTTTAGTCCTTATTCTTAGGTTTTAGAAAGCTAGAGAAAGATATTTAACTTTAATTATACTAGCAATACTAACTTTCTTACTCTATACTATATATTTATAATATATTTTTCTCTCTATTTATATTAATAAGAATATAAACTATTAAAGTAGTATAATATATAATAATATAATATTTATTTAAAGATGTTTTAAAGAGTTAAACTTATTATCTAAGAGCTTTTCTATAAAATAAAACCTCTTAAATAGTTAAATATAAAATAAAATACTATAAAATAAAATACTTATTAAGTAGAATAATAAGTAAAATATTAATAAATTACTAATTAACTAGTTAATAAAAGCTAAATTAGATTAGCTTATTAAAAAAGAGGAAAAAAAGATCTAATTAAAATATAAATAAAAATATTTAGAGATCTTAAAAACTAGCTAACTCTTAGTTTTAGTAAACTTTATTACTACTTATTAAATAGTAATTAGTAATCTTAAATTAAAAAAGCACTAATTAAAGCTTTAGGAAAAATATTTCCCTCTTTTTATATATAAAAAAGATATTTAGACTAATTATAATTAGTTTATATTTAACCTTAATATATACTTCTTTATAAATAAAATTACTATTAATATAAAATAGATATTATATATTATTAAGTATCTAAAAAGCTTAGTAACTAAATAATAAACTTTATATTTCTTAATAAAATATAAAAATAAAATAAAGAATATTATATAGATAGCTATAAAGAACTAGCTAGTTTATAGTATTATTAATAAGAAATCCTAGATTCTTAGTATATAAACCTAACTTAAATAAGCCTATTAATATCTAAAATAGTTTTATTAAAGTTTTATTAACTATTATAAAAATATTAAAGTAGAGAGCTTATATTAATAACTAGAGAAGATCTAAATAGCTAATATAATAATATAACTAGACCTAAAACTTTAATACTATATTATAGTAAATAGACTACTATCTTCTTAACTTAATCTTAATACTAAGATAAGAAATACTAAGTTTATAATTAATCTTTAATTTTATAAAGTATTAATAAGAAATTAAATATCTAACTCTAGAATATAATAATAAAAAGCCTAAAATATAAATTAAAATTATAATACTAAGAGTTTAAAATTTAATAATACTATCTAAGAAAACTAAAGCAAATCTAACTAAAACCTAGCTTAAAGCTACCTAAAATAACCTAGAGATACTTTTTAAGATTTTAGAAAGGAAACTATCTACTATAGCTATAGTAAGAAAGAGTATATTTTACTAAGATATCTCTATTATAAAAAATATAGCTATTCTTAATATAAAGAAAAACCATATCTAAGTAAATAACTATTAAATAATAACTAGGTAACTATCTATATAATTTAATAAGATATAGTATAGCTACTTTATATTAAGGTAATTATATAAATCTAGATTATAGATAGCTAGAAAATAGAAACTATATTTATTAATAATAAAGTTAATAAGAATATTATTAATTAGAAACTAATATCTATAACATAACTAAAACTTACTAAGTTACTATTTCTTAAGAAAATATAAAATTTAAAAGGTTTTAATTATAATATATATAAATTAATAATATATATAAGTAATATAGTAAGTATATAATAAATAGTATTATATAATTTTAAGGATAGTGAGAGAGATAGCTATAATACTATTTTAGAACTATTTTAGTACTTTACTAAGAAACCTAATCTTAATTAGGGAGAGTTAGGCTAGACCTTTTCCCTAACTAAAAAAAGTATTTACCTTATTACTATAATAAAGAAATTAAGGTAAATATAAAATAAAGTAAAAGTAATACTTATTATAATATTTTAAAAGATATTAAAAATAGACCTACTTAATATCTAACTAAAGATAATTAGTAATAATTAACTAGAAGCTATTTCTAAAAATCTAAGAAATAAGATCTCTCTAAAATACTATAACTTTATAAAAGTATTTAATATTAATTTAGTAAAAACTATATTAAACTTTAGTATTATTAAAACCTATTTTATTAACCTAAAACCTAAAATAGAGCTTCTATTTAGATCTATCTACTTACTAACTAAAAAGAAGTTAGAGAAACTAAGAGAATATATTAAAAAGGCTCTTTAATAATACTAAATCTATCTATTAATAAGCTTAGTAGAAGCTCTAATTCTCTTTATTTTTAAGAAAGGGGGAAAATTATAACTATATATTAACTATTAGAAACTTAACTAGATAATTATTAAGAACTAAGCCTCTCTTTTTCTAATTAATAAAATCTTAGACTAATTATTATAAATAAAATATTTTACTAAGTTTAATTTTAAGAATACTTATTACTAAGTAAGGATTAGAGAGGGTAAGAAATAGAAAATAGCTTTCTATACTTATTATAGATATTATAAATACTATATTATACTATTTAAACTTATTAATATATCTATAACCTTTTAAATATTTATTAATAAAGTGCTTTTAGGATTTATTAATATTATTTATATTATATATTTAGATAATATTCTAATTTTTACTAATAATATAAATTCTTATATAAATACTATAAAGTAGGTATTTACTTAGTTAGAAGTAAATAGCCTCTATATTAATCTAGAAAAATATAAGTTTTATAAAAAAGAGATTAATTTCTTAGGGTTTATAGTATTATTAAAAGGTATTATTATAGAATAAGATAGAGTCTAAGTAATAACTAAGTAGCTAATACTTATTAATATCTAAGAGATTTAATAATTTCTAGGTTTTATAGAATTTTATAGAAAATCTATTAAGAATTATTTAAAAATCTATAGCTTTTTTATTAATTAACTTATAAATACTATAAAGAGTTAGCTAGTTATAATCTATAAAGCACTATTTACTTTTTATAAACTATAAACTTTATTTATAAAAGCCTCTATTTTATAATATTTTAACTCTACTCTTTAGATCTAAGTTAAAATAGATATATTAGACTTTATAATAGAGATAATACTAAGCTAACTAAAAATAATATTTAGAGACTTATTACTTTTATATTATATAAGCTTTAAGGAGCTAAACTATAATATAATATCCTAGAAGCTAAATTAGTAACTATTTATAATACTATTATAAAGTAGTAATATTATTTACTTTATTTATAGTATTATATTTAGTTTATTATTAACTACTTAGATTATTATTACCTAATTAATAAAAAGATATTTAATAACTACTAAGTATACCTTTTATAGAACTTATTAATATTTAATTTTAAAATTAAATACTAACTAAGTTATTAAAATCTAGCTAATACCCTTTTAAAAAGATCTAACTATACTCTAAATAATATTAAGATAGATAAAGCTAAAAACTTATTTCTCTATAGATTTTTATAATAGTTTAAGGAATTATTAATCCTAACTATTAGGAGAATATATATCTAGAGATAATTATTAATATAATTAGTAATTACTTTTCTAAAAGACCTTACCTCCTTATTTAAGAAGGAAGTTAGGAATATATAATAATAAGACCCTTTTTATATTAATAAGAAATAGAGATAGTAGAGAACCTAGTAGTTACTAAATAACCTAAGTCTACTATACTATAATAATAATCTATTTATCTCTAATAATTACCTACTTTAAAAAGAAATCCTAAGAGTATTTTATAATAAACTCTCTATAGATTACTTAGAAGTTACTAAAATCCTTAAAAGAATTTATAATTTATTCTTTTAGAATTCCTAAAAACTTAATATTAAGAAATATATTAAGATATATATAACTTATTAATAAATAAAACTAAGATACTATCTATTATATAGAGAACTTATATCTCTATTAATATCTAACTAACCTTTTAAGTAAATATTAATTAACTTTATTATAAAGTTATCTCTATTCTTTATAAAATAAAATAAGCTCTATAATAATATCCTTATAGTTATTAATTAATTTATAAAATATACTTTATATATATTAAAACAGGCTGAGAACTTTAAGACAAAAGTAATAAAACCACACACTCCCACACACTTATATAGAAATATTATAATATTATAGCTTTATATCTAGAGGCTCTAGAATAAAGAAAAGGATCTCTCTAAGTATAATAACCTTATTATAGATATAATCTATTAAGTAAAAATAATAAAAGCTTCTAAATAATAAGATAAACTATAGTAATACTAACTAATAATACTTCTCTATTCTCCTCTCTGCTCTTAATAAGATAAAGGTCCTGCTATACTATACTAACTAATATATCTATTTAGACACCCTCTAAACTAGGCTATTTATACTACTCTATTTTAATTATCTCTTATAGTCTTACCTTAATATTCTATAAAAAAGACTATATATTAAAGAAAAATTATATAAATAAAAACTACTATTTATAAAGAAAAAGGCACTTTCTATATTACTTAATTACTCCTCTTAGATTATTATAAACCTAATTACTTCTTTTTATAATTATACTATTCTAGTCTTCTTTATCTAGGCCTATTCTCTATAAGCTTATAAGTTTTATTTTAATCTAAACCTTACTTATATTATCTCTAACTATACTAGCTAGATAGCTATAAAAAGTAGTAACTATAATTACTCTTAGAGATATTATTTTTAATCTATTACTAGTAGTTAACTTGCTCTATAATATAGTTCTTATAGCTATTATAGATTAGCTTAAGAATATTAGATAAAGCTAGATATAGGGGGTGTTTTCTAGTAATAATTATTTAGTATAGTGCTAGAGCAGAGAGATATAAAGGGGTTATATCTTATCTAGTATTAGATAGTCTAGCTAGTAAAATAAAAGAGTTAGATAGAGTTAAATCTAGATTTATAAAGCTAAAGTTATTATTACTAAGAAGTAATAGAGTATTATAGAAACTAAAAGCTAGTAAGTCTAGGTTTATAATAGTATAGAAGCTAGCTCTACTAGAGTAATAAGAGATAAGTTTTCTATTATTAAGCTTACTAATCTAGCCTTTTATATAGTATAAGGTAAAAGTTTTTATAGAAAGCCTTAGTATTTTAGGAGGAGGTAGAAAGAAGAGTATTCTAGATTTTAGAAGCTATATCTTATTAATATTACTATATAACTCTACTATAAGGAGGTTTATTTAGGGTATTTATAAAGGTTTATTATTATAAAGTATAGAGTATTTTATAAACTTAGTAGTAATCTTTAAGATATACTAAATAATAATTTAGAATTAATTTCTTTTTGCTATCTCTTTTCTAGCTACTACTAATACTATACTATTAATAATACCTTTATAAATATAAGCTTTAACCTAATTTACTGCTCTAAGGCTATATATCTATAAATCCTACTATTAAAGCTAGGATCTAACTATAGTATTTTTCTAAAGGAGGGTATAAATATTAATAGGAGCTCTAAAAAGCTTATAGTATTAGAAGAGATCCTCTATAGCTTCTATAAATAGTTTATTAAAATCTCTACTCTAAATTAAGTTAGTATAGTAAGTAGTTTCTCTTTTCTAGTTTACTACTATTATTATTTAGTAGTTATTACTATACTAAATATAAAAGATAGTAATATTTAATTAGATAAATAGATTATAATAAGTATCTATAATTAACTATATTAAGATTTAGTGCTTACTAAGAGAGGGTGCTACTCTTATTTACTAAATAACTTATCTTTTTAGAATCTATATATATTTACCTAATCTATATATATTAAACTTAGTAAGGTAATATATCTCTTCTATCTTAAAATAGATCTCTATTACTAGTTTTCCTTAAATATTATAGAGATAAGTGAGGTAGTATTAGGTAACTAATAGAGGCTACTTAGCCTATTTTCTAGTTATATTAAATCTATAGTAGAATTAGATCTATAAAGATAGTATAGTATTCTAACTTAACTTAATATACTAGTTAGATATTCTCTTTTCCTCTATCTTATCCTTTAGTAGTTCTAGATTACTAGCTAGATCTATAACTAGGGGTTTTAGGCTACTATAAGGATTATTAATATAAACTAGTTATCTAGAGTTATTAATATAGTAAGAGCTATAATCTAGGTAAAGGAAAGGCTTATTATTATAAAGGTTAAAGGCTCTCTCCTCTATCTATCTATTCTCTTAGTATATAATAGTAATAATCTTATTCTAATAGGTGTAGTTTTATATAGTATTAACTATAGAGTAATTATTAATAATATCTCTTGCTCTAGTACTATAGTTCTTAGATAGACTTAGATTTAGGTCTATAAGAGGCTTAATAGATATATTAATAGGTATAAAAGCTTCTATAACTTAAATATTAGGTATAGATATTTTAGGGTTAAGGTTAAGTATTTTAAGGTATCTAAGATAGAGCTATATTAGAGTTAATCTATTTATAGATATAGAGTTAGAGACTATAAAGTTCTAAGTATAAATTATCTTCTAAATCTTCTTATTATATAGCAGAGAGATAATCTTCTTAATATACTTAGCTCTATTAGTAATTCTTAATAGAGTTAGAAAGACTATACTATTTATCTCTAGATCTCTATTATAGAACTTAGAAGTGATTTAATTTATCTATATATTAAAGATCTCTTTAAAGAAAGAACTAGTTTAGTACTTAGCTAACTCTAGTTATATATAGTAGTAAAGCTATTTAAGGCAGAGTATACTTAATATCTATAGCTACTCTTTTTAGAGTTAGAGTGCTGTTACGAGCTATAGGTAGGGGTGAGGGCGAGTTATAAGGAGCAACTGTCTTAGCTATAGATTAGTGCGCGCGGAAAGCGCAGTGAAATAGTCTGCAGTATGTGATTATATAATTGCACGCCACAGCATATAGCCACTATAGCCTTATAAGGCTAAGAGTGCTATAAACTATATTATAACACACCTCCTAGCTATATAGCAAATATTGCTAATATAGTAATCTGTTATTATATATAGCTATAACTATTTTTAAATATATATAAAAGAGATAAAGTAGTATTATAAATAGCCTTAAAGGTGTAAAATAAATAAAAATATCTCTTATAAGTGCTTTAAAGAGTATAAATAAGTAATATATAACTTAAGTAATAGTAATATAATTTAGATAAGTAGCAGAATTCTATTAGTAGTGCTTAACTACCTATAAAGGCAGTTAGATAGGTATAGTTATTACTTATACTACTCTTTATCTTAATTTTTCCTCCTTTTTCTACTTAAAATACTATAATAATTATAAGTTAACCCTTTATATATATAAAAGAATTATTATATATATTATTAACTATTACTAATACTTATCTTTATATAGAACTATTTATATCTATTAATACTATTATTAAAAATAGCCCCTAAGTATAAATAATCTATAATGCTAGTTACTAACTATATTACTAAGGCTAAGATAATCTATAAGACTAAAAAGAAAGTAGAGCAGGAGCAGCTAGCTACTCTTACTAAGTAGGAGGAGGCTAAGAATAATAAGAGTAATAAGTATAAGTCTCTTATTTTACTATTCTATAGCCCCTTTAATAACTATTACTATTTAGTAGAGCCTTTTAATACTATAAAAGCTAATAATATCCTTCTAATAGAGGAGGCTAAGGCCTCTAAGAAGAAGCCTATAAGTAAGTATAAGTATACCCCCTCTATTAAGGAGAAAGAGGATAAGAATAAGGAGAAGCCTATTAATATATTTATAATATTACTTTCTCACAGTTTAGAGATATTAATAATAGTCTAGAAAAGCCTAAGTATAAGCTTAAGGAGGTAAAGATTATAGCTAGTATATATTATAGTATATTAAAGAAAAAAACTAACTCTGCTATTAGTAAGAAGACTCTAGGCTCTACTAAGAAGCTTTATACTTTCTCTACTATTCTAGAAGAAGCTAGTAAGCTAATAGAGCACCTATATTATAGCTATATATACTTACTACTTATAGATAAGAGCTCTAGTTACTGCTTTTATAGTACTAGTAGGTGCTACTACTACTACTTAGCTAGCTAAAACTATAAGCCCCTCTCTACTATTACTATTACTTTCTATAAGCACTACTATAAGACCTATAATAGTAATAACTAGATTATAAGTATTCTATATATATATATAGATATATATAAGATAATTTAGCATAATACTAACTTATCTATTTAAGCCTTTATCTTTTAGTATTAGGTTTTCTAGACTATCCTTAAAGAGGAGAAGGAGAAGAAAAAGGAGGAGAAAAAGGAGCAGGAGTAAGAGGAGAAGGAGGAGGAGAAGCTCTAGGTTATTATATATCTAGAGACTACTATAGGAGAGCTAGCTTTAGCTAGCTCTTCTTAGTAGGTTTTTATAGCTACTACTCCTTTTAGTAGTACTATTATTAGTATATATACTTACTTAGTAAGCCTTTTAGCTCTCTATAAGCTACCTATTAGTATAGCTAATAGCTTTATTAACTGTTTTATTATAGCTATCTATACTAAGAAGTGCTCCTATTATTAAATATATACTTTTAGATATTAATATTCTTTACTTATTAGTGTTTAAAGAGATATAGAGCTAGTATATCTAGAGCTAGTATATCTATAAGAATTGCTTTTCTGCCTAGCTATTATATATAGAGGGGCTATAGCTTTATAGATAATATCTACTAGCTTTTAGGCTTAATAGAGCTTTATTCTATACTCTTAAACTTACTTTCTCTTTATTATAATAATATAGTAAGTATCTACTAGGTTTAGTAGTACTTAGAAGTATTTAAACTTAGCTTAGAAGAGGCTTTTTATAAGCCTATCTATTAGTATTTTATTTATAGATATATAGAGTATTTTAAAAATGCTCTTTATATACTCTTAGTATAGCTATATATTTTAAATATTAATATATTATAGGTAGGTTAAAATATACTCTTTCTCTCTAACTACTAGTTAAATAGTTTGCTAATTATTATAATAGACTTTCTAAATATCTCTAAGCTTTAAAATAAGGTTATAGTATAGCCTTTAAAAGGCTATTATCTCTTTAGTAGTATATTTAAAGCTTAGAAGCTTTGCTTTAGTTATTAATATTATAACTATTACTTAATAGGCTGCTTTCTACTAAATTATACCTTTAAAGAGTATTATTATATAGCCTTATAATAACCTATATATTTCTTTATTATTAGTAAATAAGATATTATTAGTAATTAGTAGTAAGGGAGTCTCTTTATTACTCTCTAAGCTACTATAATAGATTATAAGGTAGTAAGTTATATAGAGATACTATATATACTGCCTTATTATAGTAAAGTGCTATATACTTAGATTTATAAGAAAGTGGAAGAGCTATACTATAGTAAAGGCTACTTTAAGGTATATTATTATTACTATATATAGAATATTTTTAATAAGTAATTAGTAGTTCTTAACTTCTATAATTATAGTCTTACTAGGATTCTTTATAAGCTTAGTAACTAGTATAGGAGTACTTAGAGTAATATTATTATAGAGGCTAAAGCGCTCTATAATAGTCTTAATATATTAGTTATAGACTAGGTAGATCTTATTATCTACTTAGTCTTATATAATATATATTCTAAGATATTATTTAATAGGGCTTAGTTTATATAGTTTATATAGTTTTTTAATCTTTTATATAAGCTTCTAAGCTTTAGAAGCATAGTCTTAATAAAATAAAATAAGGATATTATTAATATAAAATAGGAGTAGAACCTTATAGTGCTTATCTTAAAAAAGGTAGGGCTTCTTATTATATAGAGAGAGCTTAAACTTATATAAGGCTATAGAGAATTTCTTATATTATAGAAGAAGTATATTCTTTAAGCTATATAGAGCTTTATTAAGCTCTATAACTTTACTAGCTTACTTAAAGCTATCTAGAAGGTAGTAGATAACTAGCTCTCTATCTAGGTTAATATCTATATTTAGAAATATATTAATAATATTAAATTAGAGTATTTTATAGTTAAACTAGACTATAATTACTACTACTATATATAGGCTTTAGGCTATAAGTATAATAGTATAGGTTAAGCTAAGAGAGGAGGTGTCTTATATATCCTCTTATATATAGATTTATACTTTATAAGTATTAAGGTAGTTATCTTAGAATTTATAGATATATATCTACTTTAAGAGAAGAGGCTTTAAGTATATCTTAGACTAGTTAATAATATACTAGGTTTTCTTAACTATAAGCTTATTAATTTCCTTATTTATAGTATCTTAAAATATATCTTAGAGTAGCTTTCTTAGCTTTCTAGCTTTAAAATAGTTACTTAGAGGTTTTAAGAGGTTTTCTATAAAGTATATTATCTTTTACTTAGTATTTAGATATATCTTAGAGTTATTTTATAAATATACTATAATAGTAGAGTATAGAGTCTTATATCTAAGAGTGCTTTCTATAATAGCTTTATACTAATTAGATATAAAGGTTATAAAAAAAGCGTTCTAGTAGTTATTTAGTAAGCTCTTTTCTAAATAAAGAGTTATAAGGACTTTTAGATATTGCTCTTTAGTGCTCTATTATATTAGAGGCTTATAGTTAATCTATTAGTATTAATAATAGGTAGGTTAGGAATCTATTTTAGCTATTAAGAAGGAGTTTTATCTAGATTACTATAAGCTCTCCTCCTTTATAGATACTTAAGTAGCTAGTTTTTAAGTATTTAAAATAGGTAGATATAGGTTTATACTCTTAGTAATAGTATACTATGCTTTAGAGTAAAGCTTTAATATTATATAAGGGTTTAAACTTAATTCTAGTATACTTTTAGGATTAGAAGTTTATTTAGAAGTGAGCAGTTCTCTCTATATTCTAGCTAGTATACTCTTAGACTATATTATAGTAGTAGTATAAGATACTTCTAAACTATAAGAAGCAGCTAGTATAGAGGACTTAAGTCTATTAGTGGTTTATTTATTTATTATAAGGTTACTATTTGCTTTATTAAATATTTCTAAGGTTTTAAGGATTATATTAGAGGATTTAATAGGTATTTTAACCTTATTAATAATTATCTAGGTGCTTTAGATATCTATAGCCTCCTTCTTATTATCTGGAAAGTAGAGGTTTAACTTATTAAAATATATATTATATATAATAATAACCTAGTTAAGTATAGGAATCTAGATCCTATATAGGTTATATATTTTTAGTATATATTCTATAAAGTATCTAAGATAGGCTCTAGGATTAACTTTATAATAGTATTTCTTAATACCTTTTTTATAACTCCCTTTAAGGGAATAAGCTTTATAGCTATAGATATATAAGCCTCTCTAGTATAGATATAGGTCTTAGTATATAGTAAGTATAAAGTCTAGTTATTACTATTAGAAGTAGTTCTAGAACTACTTAAGTTTTATCTAAATAGGGCTTTGCTAATTATTTATAGTATATAGGCTAATATTAAAAATAAAGACTGCTACTCTCTAAGCCTCTAAGATAAAATACTTAGATAGATAAGTAGTAGTTAGTATTATAAGCATTTTTAGGATAATTTCTAAGCTAGTATACTCTCTGCTACTTATAAGCTTCTTAGTGTTTACTAGTAGAAGTTTAAGATTAATTCTAAGCTTCTCTATCTATTATTTATATTAAGTAAAGCCTTATATAGTAATAATAGTATACTTAATATTATAGTAGATTTTATAAATAGTAAGTTCTTACTATTTTTATATTTAGTATTTAAATATCTAGAGTGCCTTAAATACTTTATTATACTCTTTTAAGACTAGGGGAATTCTAAAAAGTTTTCTACTATACTTATCTTTAATAAGAAGTATTTAGATATATAGTTTACTAAGCTTTTAGTAGTTAAAGAGGTTCTAAGCTATATAATAATAGAGATAGAGAGATCTAGTCTTAGATATATTATATAAAATAACTTGCTAAGTATATATTTAAGTATAGAATTTATATTAAATATATAATAGAGTCTTAATTCTCACTCTCTAAGTATTATATATAAGGCGTTTAAGTATACTCTAGTTTAGATAACTAGCTTAGAGGTGTTATAGTTATATATTATTAAACCTTTTAGCTATATAGTAGTATAAGAGATATATTAGCTTCTAGTTATTTAAGAGAACTATAATATTTATACTACTTATAGAAATACTTAGACTAGGTAGATAGGTAGAAATAGAGTTATATTTAAAGAAGACTAGGTTACTCTTATATAATAGCTGCTTTATATAAGTAGACTTATCTAGCTTACTAAACTATAGAGAGTAGTTATAGCTATTATACTAGATATTTATCTTAAAGAGGAGCACTTCTAAGATAATATTAATATATATATTTTTAATAATAGTAATATTATTTAAGGTTAGAGCACTCTTTTTACCTATTAAGGTATCTTTAAATATATTTTAGATAATCTAAGTATTCCTCCTAATAATTAGTATACTTATACTACTAACTTTAATTATCTTATTATTATATAAGTATATAAAGGTATCTAGAACTAGCTTTCTCTTATTATTAATAATATAGAGAGCTTTATAATTATCTAGAATAATACTATTAGAGAGAATATATAGTCTTTTAAAGAATATAAATATTATAGAATAAACTTAGATTATTTAGCTTTTATCTTTAAGAAAGCTTTAGTTAATAATATAGTAGGAAATATTATTAGAAAGTTACTCTTTATCTCTAGTATTACTTTTATTACTATACCTGTTCTAGCTGCTACTATAATATCTATTATAGCTATAGTTAGATAAGTGCTAACTGCTTTTCTAAGATTTCTTTATAATCTACTCTATATATATAAGGTTATTATAGATATAGCTCTATTATAGGGATATTACTATCTCCTATATATACTATACTTTATCCTTTAGTATTTTATAATTCTTAAAGCTATCTTTTAGTAAGTCTATAAATACCTATTAAATATAGCTATAGTTTTATAGGGTTTACCTATAGTATTATCTATAGAAATAGCTAGAGATCTTATTAGGTATTACTATTAGAAAAGAAGTATCTAAAGTAGTCTATAAGACTTAAAGTAGATCCTCTAAGTTAGAGTAGCTTATAAAGGTAGTATATACTCTAAGTAATCTACTAGAACTCTTAGTAATAGCTAGCTTACTATAAATCTTAGTAGTAAGAATAATTCTAAGCTCTTTAAGTGAGAGATAAAATATTTTAATCTCTTCTACTTAGATAACTAAATCTAGCTAGTTTTAGGCCTAAATAGAAGCTATTCTATAATATACTGCTTTAAAAAAGTATATTTACTATAGCTTCTCTTAGTATTAGTAATATTTTAGCTTACTACTAGCTTATAGAAATAGTATTACTCTCTATATTACTTTATAGGTTAAGTAGTATACTTAGTATGCTTTAAAATATCTTTATAATCTTAGTATACTTATTTCTATATACTATTATTAGAGTAGATAAGTTACTATTTAAGGAGATAAAGTATATTCTAAAAGTTAATCTGGAACTTATTATTCTTATTATTAAGCTTTATTTCTACTACTTTAAAGTAGACTATATTAATAGTCTAATAGATAAGCACTTAATAGTTATAATATAAGGTAATCTATAATAAGAGGTTTATACTATTAGTAGAGAGATACTTAAATATATTACTCTACTTATTTTAGATATTCTCACACTTAATAGGAATTAATAGGATTAGCTTTATAAGCTTAGAAATAGTAAAACCTGCTCTACTAGCTTATTAGAAAGTATTAGACTTCTTATTCTTAATAATATTAATAGAGTTATTATACTTAGTTAGTTATCTTATAGAATATCTAAGAGAAATTCTCTTTAGTATTCTATTTTTAAAGGGCTACTTTATACTTACTAAGATTAGCTTTATACTTAGCTTAGAGGTAGTTATTATACTTATTTATAAACTTCTAAATAGTTAGAATACTTTTAAGAGTATTAAAAGGCTTCTTAGTATTAGAGCTATTAGAATTAAGATACTTCTAAATATCCTTACTCTATATAAATAAGTATAGGTTAAGGTATTAGTAAGGCTAGTTAGTAGAGCTTTAAAGCCTTACTTCTAGAAAGAAGGTTATTAAAGAGTATATAGCTATTATTATAAAGCTGCTTTAAAAAGGTTTTTAAGTATTATAAGGTTATTTTAAATAGGTAAAAGATAATAGGAGAAAAGCTGCTTACCCTTTTCTAGGCTTAGAGAGGTTAAAGGGATATTTATAAGCTATAAAGCTAGGCTTATAACTATTATAAGCTATAGATAGAAGTAAGAGTAAGTTATAAGGAGTAACTATCTTAGCTATAGATTAGTATATATAGAAAGCATAGTAAAATAGTTTATAGTATATAATTATATAATTGCGCGCTATAGTGCATAGCCACTATAGCCTTATAAGGCTAAGAGTGCTGTAAACTATATTATAATAAGTGCTTAGATAACTTTAACTAAGTATTTAAGAATAGATATTATACTATTAAGGGGCTTATAGATAACTATTATAAACCTAATTAGTGTCTTAAAATATAACTCTGCCTTTTTATTATACTAGAAGTTATTATAAAAGTAGAAAAAGCCTAAAAGTTAGTTAATAAGTAGGATAGAATAGAAGACTACCTCCTTACTAGCAGTCTTCCTAGTTAGTAATTAGAGAATAAGTATAGTAAGCTAGCTTTTCTATATAGCAGCTCTACTATCTTTAATTCTTATATTAATAGAGATATAGTATTATTTAATAAGGCTAATTCTATTAGAGAGGTTATAAATAAGAAGTTAAAAACTAGTCTCTATATTAAAGACTTATTATAATATAGTTTATAGCACTCTTAGCCTTATAAGGCTATAGTAGCTATATACTATAGTATATAATTATATAATTATATACTATAGACTATTTTACTATACTTTCTATATATACTAATCTATAGCTAAGATAGTTACTTCTTATAACTTACTCTCACCTCTATTTATAGCTTATAATAGTTATAAGCCTAGCTTTATAGCTTATAAATACCCCTCTAACCTCTCTAAGCCTAGAAAAGGGCAAGCAGCTTTTCTCCTATTATTTTTTACCTATTTAAAATAACCTTATAACACTTAAAAACCTTTTTAAAGTAGCCTTATAATAATAGCTATATACTCTTTAATAACCTTCTCTCTAAAAGTAAGGCTCTAGAGCTCTACTAACTAGCCTTATTAGTATTTTAACCTATACTTATCTATATAGAGTAAGAGTATTTAGAAGTATCTTAATTCTAATAGCTCTAATACTAAAAAGCCTTTTAATACTTTTAAGAGCACTCTAACTATTTAGAAGTTTATAAATAAGTATAATAACTACCTCTAAGCTAAATATAAAACTAATCTTAGTAAGTATAAAGTAGCTCTTTAAAAGTAAAAGAGAAACCCCTCTTAGATACTCTATAAAACCACTAAGTATAATAACTCTATTAATATTATTAAAAGTAAGAAGTTTAATACTTTTTAATAAGCTAATAAAGCAGGTCTTACTATTTCTAAGCTTATAAAGCTAACTCTATTAACTCCTATTAAGTATAAGAATATCTAAGATAAGTAAAGTAATATACTAAAATATCTCTTTACTAATAGTATAAACCTCTTATTATAGATTATCTTATACTATAACTATTAAGTACTTATCTATTAAATTATTAATATAGTTTATCTTAAAGTAGTAGAAATAAAGCTTAATAATAAGAATAATAAGTCCTAGATTAACCTTTAAAATATACTTTATCTTCTTAAATAGTAACTTACTTACTCTAATAATAGTATATAAAAATAAGTATACTAAGATTATAAAAATATTTTAAAGTATACTAAGTATATTACTTAGCCTACTAAGTAGTATAGAGAGTAGTACTATTTTTATAAGCTAGTAGTAAGCTAGAATATTACTAATACTAAGAGAAGCTATAATAAATATACTTTTCTTAAAGTAATATACTATAAAATAGCTTCTACTTAGACCTAGAACTAGCTAAATTTAGTTATCTAAGTAAAAGAGATTAAAACACTCTATCTCTTACTTAAAGAGCTTAGAATTATTCTTACTACTAAGATCTATAATAAGCTAGCTTCTACTAAAAGTTTTAGTAGATTATTTAAAATATATACTACTCTTATAGGCTGCTCTAACTTAGAGGATCTACCTTAAGCTTTATAAACTACTTTAAATATTTCTTTTTTAGTAGTAATACCTAATAAGATCTCTAGCTACTACTATAATTAATACTATAAGTAGACTCTATAAAACTGCAGCTATATTTAATAGATATTTATAAACTTACTAAAAAACAGCTTTAAGAATTATAAAATACTAAAAAATAAAGTATAGTATATATAGGAGATAGTAATATCCCTATAATAGAGCTATATTTATAATAATCTTATATATATAGAGTGGATTATAAAGAAGTTTTAGAAAAGCAGTTAGCACTTATCTAACTATAGCTATAGTAGATATTATAGTAGTAGCTAGAGTAGGTATAGTAATAGAGATAGTACTAGTAATAAAGAGTAACTTTCTAATAATATTTACTACTATATTATTAACTAAAGTCTTCTTAAAAATAAAGGCTAAGTAATCTAAGTTTATTTTATAATATTTATATTCTTTAAGAAACTATATACTCTTTTTAATAGTATTATTCTAGATAACTATAAAGCTCTCTATATTATTAATAATAAGAGAAAGCTAGTTTCTAGTATCTTTATATACTTATATAATAATAAGGTAATTAAAGTTAGTAGTATAAGTATATTAATTATTAAGAGGAACACTTAGATTATCTAAAATATATTTAAAGATACCTTAATAGGTAAAAAGAGCACTCTAACTTTAAATAATATTACTATTATTAAAAATATATATACTAATATTATCTTAGAAGCACTCCTCTTTAAGATAGATATCTAATATAATAGCTATAACTGCTCTCTATAGTTTAATAAGCTAGATAAGTCTACTTATATAAAGTAGCTACTATATAAGAATAATCTAGTCTTCTTTAAATATAACTCTATCTCTATTTACCTGCCTAGTCTAAGTATTTCTATAAGTAGTATAGGTATTATAGCCTTCTTAAATAACTAGAAGCTAATATATTTCTTATACTACTATATAGCTAAAAGGTTTAATAATATATAACTATAATATCTCTAAGCTAGTTATCTAGACTAGAGCACTTTTAAATATCTTATATATAATACTTAGAGAGTAAGAATTAAGACTTTATTATATATTTAATATAAATTCTATACTTAAGTATATACTTAGTAAGTTATCTTATATAGTATATTTAAGGCTAGATCTTTCTATTTCTACTACTATATAGCTTAGAACCTCTTTAACTACTAATAGCTTAGCAAGCTATATACCTAGATACTTCTTATTAAAAATAAATATAGTAAAAGACTTTTTAAAATTCTCCTAGTCTTAAAAGAGTATAATAAAGTATCTAAGATACTCTAGATATTTAAATACTAAATATAAAGATAGCAGAAACTTACTATCTATAAGATCTACTATAATATTAAGTATACTATTATTACTATATAAGGCTTTACTTAGTATAAATAATAGATAAAGAAGCTTAGAATTAATCTTAAGCTCCTATTAGTAAACACTAAGAAGTCTATAAGTAGTAGAGAGTATACTAGCTTAGAAATTATTCTAAAAGCACTTATAATACTAACTGCTACTTATCTATCTAAGTATCTTATCTTAGAGGCTTAGAGAGTAGCAGTCTTTATTTTTAATATTAGCCTATATATTATAAATAACTAACAGAGCTCTATTTAGATAAAACTTAAATAGTTCTAGAACTACTTTTAATAGTAGTAACTAGACTTTATACTTACTATATACTAAGATCTATATCTATATTAGAGAGGCTTATATATTTATAGCTATAAAGCTTACTCCCTTAAAGGAAGTTATAAAAAAGATATTAAGAGATACTATTATAAGGTTAACTCTAGGGCCTATCTTAGATATCTTATAGAATATATACTAGAAATATATAACCTATATAGAATCTAGGTTTCTATACTTAACTAGGTTATTATTATATATAATATATACCTTAATAAGTTAAAATTCTACTCTCTGGATAATAAGAAGGAGGCTATAAATATCTAGAATATCTAGATAATTATTAATAAGGTTAAAATATCTATTAAATCCTCTAATATAGTTCTTAAAATCTTAGAAATACTTAATAAAGTAAATAGTAACTTTATAATAAATAAATAAACTACTAGTAAGCTTAAGTCCTCTATACTAGCTGCTTTTTATAGTTTAGAAACGCTTTATACTACTACTATAATATAGTCTAAAAGCATACTAACTAGAATATAGAGAAAACTACTTACTCCTAAATAAACTTTAAATTCTAAAAGTATACTAGAATTAAGTTTAAACCCTCCTATAATACTAAAGACCTACCCTAAAGTATAACATACTATTACTAAAAGTATAGATCTATATCTACCTATTTTAAATACTTAAAAACTAGCTACTTAAGTGCTTATAAAGAAGGAGAGCTTATATTAATCTAGATAAGACTTCTCCTTAATAGCTAAAATAGATTTCTAACCTGCTTATTATTAATACTAATAGATTAACTATAAGCTTCTAATATAATAAAGTACTAGAATAGGATAAGTGGGACTTAGCAGTGTAATTTCTAAGAGAGCCCTCTTAGTATATAGGTCTATTATAGAAGAACTATAGTAAAGGAGGGAGGAGAAGCATAGAAGAGAGGAGAACTTATTATTATTATTATTAATATCTTAATACTTTATTCTTAAGTTTTTTAGGATTTTCTTAGCAAATTAATGCTTATTTTTAGTAATCTCTTTTAATTAGATCTATAAATTACTTTATATATCTTTTAAATCTATTTTTATTATTCTAGCCTATTTATAGGTAGAGTTATATTATTTACTATTCTTTCTAGCTCTTATAGCTCTAGCCTTTATTAATAGTGCCTAGAAGCAGATTCTTTTACTCTTTTTAATAGTCTTTAAAGGCTTCTCAGAGAGTAGAGTGCCTTTATTATATTTATATATCCCTGCTATTAATATATATATATATAACTAATCCACTTTAAATATAATAATATGCCTAAAAAATCTATAAATAATAAAGAATAATAATATAATTAATAGCTAATATAGAAAAATAGAGGAAGATATTTATAGGCCTATCTTAGTTTATAAGGATAGTAATAGCTATATATTCTCTTAGAATTAAGGTAGAAATAATAAAGACTCTAATATGCTCTCTTTTATATACTATTAGCAGGTTTTAGTAAATATACTTCCTTTCTCCCTCTCTTATATACTTTTAATACTACTATTATTTAACTAATAAGTTATAGCTAGAATAGCTAAGATAGCTATATTTAAGACTAATATAGTAATTAGTAGTCTTACTAAGCTAATAAGTATAGTAAGATTAACTAGATTAGTAAATAAATACTAATAAACCCCTTATTAGTATAGCTTTAAGTGCTAAGAGTAAAGAATATTAATATTTAAGATATTCTAATATAGTAAAGCTATAAAGTCTTCTAAGATAGGAGTGCTATTAGGGAAACCCTTCTATATTAAGTGATAAGACTTAAAGTAGATCTATAAAAGCTTAGAGTAGTAAGATTAAGGTTAAAAGACCTTTTTATATTTATTTAGTTTATATTATTTTTCCTTTCTTATTATTTAAAGGAGTTATAATTGCTTACTTTATCTTTCTATTTAGAAGATATTATAATAATAAATTTACTATGCTACTTAGAAAGCTTTATTACTTTAACTATATAATAATAAAACCTAATATTTATAAGGCTTAGAAGTATTATATCTTCTTTTTATTTAAATAATAATCTAGATACTAGGTTCTCTTCTAATAAGGGAAAGCAGTCTGAGAAAAGGTTTATAGGAACTTTATTTAGTAAGATATAACTATAAGCTATAGAATAGCTAGCTTCTAAAAATAGTATAAATAGGTTTGCAAATCTCTTTCTAGGAATAGGGGTATTATTTTCTAGTTCTTATTATTTATCTAAGAGAATATATACTAATTAAGATATTATAGTTCTATCTAACCTTCTAATAAGATATTCTATTATAGCTATAATAACTCTCTATTCTACTAGTATATCTAAGTTTATTAAAACTAATATCTTAGACTTTATTATAGACTATAAGAGCCTTTTTAAGCTTTGCTATAAAACTAATAAGAATATAAAGAATAAGGTCTATATATATAGCTCTAGTAACTATTAAGATATAGTATAATTCTATATTAATAAAGCTAAGACCTAGAAGAAAGCTAAAAAGAAACTTCTTTACTAATTTAGATTTATAGACCTAAAGTGTTAATAGAACTCTAATAAGGATCTTTAGAACCTAGTTATAGGCTTTTATATTAAGGATAATAACCCTTTATAGGTTATAGTATTAATTACTACTATTTACTAGCTTTAATAGAAAGCTATTCTATATAGAGATCTAGAACTTATAGATACTAAACTTATTTATATTACCTATTACTATTTTTTAGAGAGGGTAATAAGAGCTATAGTTTAAAGTCTTAACTGCTAATCTATTAAAGTTATTTTAAAGTAATAGGTTATAGTTAAAGATACTCTAATTAAATAGTTTACTACTTAGTAGGAACTTTAGTAACTATTAGGCCTTATTAAGCCTAAACTAATAACTATGCTTTAAGTTTCTATAAAGATAATTCTAATAAGATAGAGAGCTAAGGCTAAAGAACCTTCTATAATATAGACTATAAGCTTAATTATTAACTCTCTTATAGAGAACTTTAGAACTCTTAATATTAATAGAGCTAACTATAAGATAGATATTCTAAGCCTTATTAAGAGAGTTACTAGCTAAAAGGATAATACTTTTAACTTAAATACTATAGAAGCTACTAAACCTTATAAATAATAATCTTAGAATAATATATAGACTTAATATTAGTAATAATAGTATTACTATCTATAAACTAGTTATAGTAACTATTAAAATAGCTACTAATAATATTAAAAGTTTAAAAGAAGTAGAGGAAGAGGAGGCTATAGAGGCTTTTAGTAAGAGAAACTATAGTAATATATATCTTTTTAGGCTTTTAGATACTACTAGTTTTATAGAATAGTAGCTTATATTATTATTAACTATATTAAGTATCTTAAAGCTAGCTAGAGGGAAGTCTGCTACTATATAGTATCTTTCTACTTTATTAGCACTCTTAATTCTAATATCTAAGTTAAAGTAGATATTATTAATAAAGGCTATTAAGATAGAGCAGTGCAGACAGCCCAGTTTAGAGAGTGCCCAGACAGGTATATTAGTTAGCATAGTATAGCAGAACTTTTACCTTATTAAGAGCAGAGAAGAGGACAGAGAAGCATTATTAGTTAGTATTATCACAGTTTATCTTATTATTTAGAAGCTTTTATTACTTTTATATAACAAATTATATCTATAATAAGGTTATTATACTTAGAGAGATCCTTTTCTTTATTCTAGGGCCTCTAAGTATAAAGCTATAATATTATAATATTCCTATATAAGTATATAGGAGTATATAGTTTTATTATTTTTATCTTAAGGTTCTTAGTCTGTTTTAATAATATCTAGAAGTAGATTCTTCTCTCTTAAAACTTCCTTTATAGTACTTAAAAGAGATATACTTCTATACTATATAAATAGGCTTATATTTAACACAGAACTATAATATATTATCCTAACTACTTAATAGAATATTAACTTTATAAACTTAGCAGTAATAATAATAAACTTTATAAAATAATATTTAGAAGTCTCTTTATAAACCTAATCTAAGAAAATACTAAATATAATAGCTATATAGTTAAAGTTTTTAGATAGAAATACTTAAAACTCTAAAAATCTAGCTATAATAGCTTTAAACTTTACTAGATTAAAAAGTTTTCTCTTTTCTCCTTAATTCTTATAAAAGTAAAGCTAGTATCTACTTTCTATAACCTAGAACCTAATAATTAGTAATAAAGCAATAAATTAATAATACTAGTTAGGCTAATAAACTTAACTAAGAGGATTTAAGCTCTATCTTAGTCACTATATAGTTAATATCTATAGGATTAAGGAAATTATAGTATTATATTACTTATAAAAAAGAATAGAAAAGAGTCTATAAACTTATAGATAGGATAGAGGCTATAACTACTCCTAGCTATATTAAGAAGGAGAGCCTATATACTTATAAGAGAAATAGAGACTATAACTACTTCTAGCCTATAATTTATAACTACTATCTAGAAAGAGAAGGAGGTTAAAGCTCTCTTTCTCTTTATCTATTTAATTATTATAGATTAAATTACTATATAACCCTTCTCTTTTATTATTAAATAATTTAAATATTAATAAACTTTAGTATTAATACTAATATTAAATTATAATAAATTATATTAACCACTTCCTATACTATATCTAAGTAATACCCTAAAAAATCTAGAAAAGCCCTTAAAGTTAGTATATTTACTTTAAACTCTTTTAGCTCTAAGAACTATACTCTAAGCATAAAACCCTTTAAGGGAGCTATATTTAAGAGCATTTAGAAATAAGCCCTTCACTCTACTACTATAAATAATAATAGATCTAAGAAGTCTTTACCTTTATAGTTTTAAAGCACTAAGATTAGCTACTAGATCTATATTAGTAAGAATATCTATAATAAGTATAAGAACTATAGAGGTATAGCTTTTCTTAAGCTATAAAAAGTAAGCCTAAACTAGTAGCTAGATAAAATTATATCTATAAAAGCTACTACTATATCTTCTATAAGAGACTTAGCCTCTCTACTTACTATTAGTACTATAAAAGTAATTAAGAAATTAGCTAAAGCTATATAAAAGTAATATACTACTACTCTAATTATCTCTTATAGTCTAGAAGCTTCTAAGTTTACTAGTAATAATATTTCTAACTTCTTTAAGGATTATCTATCCTATACTAAGCTTTATAAATAGAATAAAGAGAAGATAATCACTCTAGTTAGCTAGTACTATATTAAGGCCTATTAGTAAACCTTTAAGAGTATTTCCACTTAATATAATAATTAGCTCTCTTTTAAGGATAACCTCTATAAGATATATAGTATTATAGACCTAAACACTTATCTAAACCCTAATAAGAAGCTTTAAAGCCTTATTTCTAGCCTAGAAATTAGTAATTCTAGCTATATCTCTAAATTTCTTATTAAGGTTAGTAACCTTTAAAATAAAGTAGCTAAAAGAAAACTTTCTATACTACCTAATATAAAGATTAACTATATTATCTTTTATTACTTCTCTAAGTAAACTATAAGATATATTTTAAAGATTCTCTATAAGAACTACTAAAGTCTTCTTCTAGTTTCTTAGATCTAAATAGAGATTATAATTACTAGATAGATTTAGTCTTAATAGGTATATATATAACTATAAGGTATTAGAGAGAATATCCTAGCTAGTATACTAGTTACTATACTTAAATATAAGTAATTAAAAGTATTATCTATAAAAGCTAAGCTAAAAAATAAGATAACTAGTACCCCTAACTAGAAAGTTTAAGTAGATAACCTTACTACCTACCTTAAAGATATAGAGATTAAGTAGATTAAAACTAAATACTATATTAATACCCCTTACTAAGACTATACTATTAATAAAGTTAGTATATATACTACTAATATAACTAACACCTAGTCTATATAAAAGCCCTTATAGTATAACTATTATAGCAGTAACTCTTATAACTGCAGCCCTATATATAGAGGATATAGCTATATACTCTTTAATCTAAGAGGAGGCAGTTACTTAGACTTTATAGGCTTTAAATCTTACTACTAGCTAAAATCTCTAAGATTTATAAAGACTATTAACTCTAATACCTGCTATACTTATAGTAAAAAAGAATATCTCACTAAGAATTATAAAGCTACTAGAGCCTTCTCTAATATAAAACTATACTTATTTTATAAAAGCTACTAGTAGATTAGCACCCTATAAGGTCCCCTCTATATCTAGGTTTCTAATAAAGAAATTAATAAAGGCTACTAATAAAGCTAGTATAATCTAATAATTATTTCTTTTCTAATTCTTATAGCTAGTATAGATAAGACTAAATAACTAGAAGCTAGTATTCTTACTCTTTATAGATACTTTCTAAGCTTTTAAGGAGTTAAGTTCTAGTTTAAGAGCTATAAGTAGTTAAATAAGTATACCTAGTATACTATATAGGGAACCCTGAGGCCTCTAATCCCTATTTTAGCTATAAAAACCCCTCCTACTAGTATAGTAACCTTAAATACTACCTATAATATCCTTAATATCTATATATTAGCTTCTAGTATCCTAGCTATTATCCTCTCTATAAATATAGATATTAATACTATAACCAGATTATAAACTTAAAACTACTATATAATATCTTACTCTACTACTAGATCTAAGAAGAGGGTCTATATTATAGACCTAAATATAGCTTATTTTCCCACTCTACTCCTAAAACCTTATATTAAGGAAGTTATAGATAAGAATAAAAACACCCTAGTTAATAACAGCCCCTTAGAAGCTACTAGAACCCCTTAACCTAAATCTTTTATTATAATATTAGAGAGCTAAATCCTCACTAAAAACCTATAAGCTAAGTAAGTAGATAGAAAGGTTACTATCCCTAAATCCTTCCTTTACTAGGTCTAGTATAACTATAATAATATAGTCTATAAGTATATAAAGCTAGTTATCTAGAACTACCTCTAGCAAAATAGCAATTAATAGCTAGATATATTTATACTTATAGACAGAAACCTACTTAGCTATATTATAAAAGCCTCTAGATTAAGCAGCTAACTTATATAAGAGATTAAGTATTAGAATAATATATAAGCAGACCTAACTCTTATATCCTAGCATAACACACTCTTATAAGTAGAAGTTAGCACTATTAAAGCCTATATTTAGGCTTAAGTTTATAAGAAGGAGGCTATAACAGTTTAAATACTTTATAAAGCTACTATACTAGACTAAGAGCAGGGTTTAGATATAATTCTCTTTCACCTAGTATTCTATCTAACCCCTTTCCCTTTAACTAGTATCTTTCCTCTCTTTATAAATATAATTTATAGTTTCTAAGCCTTTATAAGTAGCCTAGCACTTTCTATTTTTAGTTAACCACCTCTCTATAATATAGCAGATATTAATATAATAGATATTATCCTGCCTAGCACTTAATCTAAGAAGAACCTTAATATACTAGTTACTTCCCTTAATAATTTAGCAAAATATCTATACTATACTATAGTTATCTACTAGTATAGAGTTCTTACTATATAAGACTTTATTATATTATACTTCTAGGTTACTATAAGGATTAGCTAGTTTACATACTTAGAGCAATATAGAATTATTAATACTAGTACTACTATTAATATTATCTCTAAGAAATATATTAGCTATAATAGAATATAAAAGAGTATTATCTCTATATATCTTAGAGTTTAAGACTTTATAAATACTTAAGCTATAGTAACTTTTAAAAGCATTATAGTTAAAAATATCTATATTAGTAGCTATTATATATCTAATATACCCTTCTTTATTAGCCTATATAGTAAGATATCTAAGAATATAATCTTTAAAGCTCTATTTATTATATATACCAGGATAATACTAGAATACTTACTAACTTAGATAATTAGTATCTTTTAAACTAGTAATTAGAAGATCTATACTCCTTTAATATTCTATATTTTAGATTCTACTAGTCACTTTACTACTATTCTCTCTAATCCTACTAGCTTCTCTTATACTTAGTAAGCCTATTTAATTCCTATAAAGAAGAGAAAATAGAGGCTATTACTACTAATTCTAATATAGCAGCTAGCTTAGTAATTATAGAAATTAATAGATAACTAAGTAAGAGTTTATAACTATAGCCTTATAACTAGAAAGGCTAGCCTAGCTTATATATACTAAAAGAAGTAATACTAGTAATAAAAGCTAATTTACTAAAAAGCTTTAACTTTCTAGTCTAAGAAAAATTAGAAGAGAATAAAGAGGTTCTAGTAATATTTAATAAAGATAGTAATATCTTCTATATAATACTTAAAGTCTCCCTTAAATAAACTATTATACTAAGAATAAAAGCAATTATCCAGACTATATTAGAATTATAAGGATATACTCCTAAATACTAATTCTATAAAGAAAAGCTATATTATAACTATTATAAACCCTTTTTAAAGAAGTTCTATAAATATTACTACTAGAGAAAGAGAAAAGAAGCTAACTATATAAATCCTAACTATATATCTAGCTATAAGATAGAGGAGGTTCTAGCACTTCTAACTAATATCCTAAATAAACCTCTCTTCTTCTAGAAATAAAGCAGAGATAGAAACTAGCTATTCTATTAGTAAAAGGAGAAGCTAATCTCTACTAAGCTATATAATAGCACTAAGCTAATATTATTTAGAACAGCTAAGTATCTCCTTATATATAGCAAAGCTACTCTTTTTAGAAACTAGAAGACTACTATTAGTATTCTTAATATAAGAAAATCTAAGTATACTAAAGCCCTTAGCTATATAGTTAAGGGATTTAATTCTATTATCTAGAAGTATTATAAGAACTAAGTAGTATATAAGACTAACTTATTAAAGTTTATAACTAATAAAAAGCTTTAGTAACTTCTCTTTTCTACTAAAATATACCTCTTACTCTTTATAAATCTATTTAACTTAAAATAGGAAATTAGATTTAATATAGCTAACACCTAGATATACTATTAGTTTTATTAGAGAGAGAACCTCCTAGAAAAGGTTTTAATAAGAATCTAGAATAAACTAAGAACTAATTATATCTATAATAATACTCTATTCTTTATATATAGGGAGATTAATATAATATATAAAATAAAAGATAAAAAAGTCTAGCTAGTTAATAACTTACTATCTAATAGCTTAGTACCTAAAAGAGACCTAGAATAGAAATTAAAAGCCTAGATAAAAGTAAAAGAGAATCTTAGACTAGTATTAGAAAGCACCTTTATAAACCTTATCTAATTAAAGTTTTTAACTATTTTTAAAGGGGAGTAACTTATAGTAGAATAACTTAATAAAATCCTAGTAATAGTAAACTACCTTAACCTAAAAGAGAAAAAGCTCCTCTTTAAAGTTCTAAGTAATAGAGAGAAAGCTCTTATATAGAGTTTTAAGTATTATAGATCTATTTATCTATCTATAGCTTCTTTATAAGTAATTAGAGTTATCCCTTATAAAGCCTAGTAAGTAAGAAGTATACTAATTCTAAAAGTCTTAGAGGGTAATATAATAATAATCTTAAAAAATAGGCTAAAAAAGGGTATTTTTAAGCAAAGCTATATAGCCTACTAGAACCCCTTCTTTCTAGTTAGAAAGAAGAATAGGAAGATATATCTTATTAACTCTATAATAAAGGTTAATACTATTACCCTGTATAATATAGCTCTATTCCTTTCTAGTAATAAGTTCTTAGAAGACTTTATAATATACTAGCTTCTCTTACTATTAGATTTCTTTTCTAGGTATAACTAAGTTCTACTAGATCTATATAGCTGTAATATTATAACCTTTATAACTCTAATTAGCCTCCTTTAAATATATATTCTACTTTAAGAAGCTACTAATTCTATAGCCTAGTTTATAAGAGTTATAATATAAATCCTATATAACCTAATCCTAACCTGCTATAAGGCTTTTCTTAATAATATAGCTATTAAAGGCCCTATCTTAAAATATAATAATAAAGAAGTCTCTAGTTACCCTAAACTATACAGATATATCCTAGAATATATCTAGAATATTAATAAGGTTCTTATTAATATTAAGTTAGCTAGCTATACTATTACTATTAAGAAATCATAGTAAGCCTAGTAATCTATTACTATTATAGGATATATTTATAGCACTAGCAGCTAATAGCTAGAGAAGTTAAAGGTTATTAAAATTAGAAAATAGAAGGTCTATAATAACCTCACTAATCTTAGATCCTTCCTTAATATTATAATATTCTATTAGGTTTAGGTTTAGGAATTTTCAGCTATAGCTAGGCTACTTATAGCACTCTTAAAGAAGAATACTCTATTTAAATAGAACTAGCCTTAATAGTTAGCTATAGATACTTTTAAGAACTAACTTACCTCTACTTCTATCCTTATTAGGCTTAACTATAGTACTAATATAGGTAAAATCTACCTTATAGTTAATACTAGCAGCCTTAGTTAGAGCACTATTCTTAATTAATATATTAATAGTAAGTATATAGTCTCTAGATATAAGAGTAGCTTATAGGCTAGTATAGAGCTAAACTATAATACTAGAAAAAAGAAGTTAAGAGGTATACTTAAAGCCCTTAAATAAGTTTACTTTTATCTCTATAATTACTACTTTATACTAGAAATAGATACTAAAACCCTTATTACTCAGCTTAATAGCACTACCTCTAACCTACCTAGAGCTCTTATTATCTAATAGATATTATAGATTTATATATTTAACTTTAAAGTTAAGTATCTACTTAGAAGCTAGAACACTATAGCTAATAGATTATCTTATAAACCTAGCAGACTATTAAATAAGCTTAACTAAGACGCTAAAAGAGAAATTAATAACTAGATTAATAAGTAAATCTTTTTTATAAATCTAATTACTATCTCTTTCTTTAATAAAGTATAAGTAAATAGAGATAGAGTTTACCCCACTAAGATCCTTACTACTAAAGTTAATAATATTTTATAAAAGTCTCTAAGACTTATAAATATCTCTAATATAGTACTAGATAGCTCTTTATACTAGAATTACTATTTATACTAAATTACCTACTATCTTAGTACCTTAAAACAGCTAGATAAAATTAAGCCTAGTCTATACTATAAGTTTAAGAAAAAGGCTAGGAAATTCTTCTTAAAGGATAAGTTATTATTTATATATCCTAGTATATATAAGCCTACCCTATAATAAGTTATAGATAATTTATAAACCTAAACTAAGCTTATTATAAAAGCATACTAAAAGAGTAAGTATAGGAAATATAATATAGTTATTAAATAGTTAGTAGAGCAGTATTACTAGTATAGCCTCTACTAATAAGTTAGCAAATAAGTCTAAACTTATAAAGATTATTAGAAGTATAGGCCTAGATATATAGATAACCCTCACTATTTCTTAGTACTCTTAGAGTTATTATTTACTTATATAGTATTAGATATATAAAAGATTAGTAAATAGAATATAGTTAAAGCCTAGTACCTCCTAACTAGATAGGTAGAAGCTTAGTAAATATAGCAAGCTAACTCTTACCTTATTACTAAATTTATATAGGAGGATATTATTTATTACTATAAGTTATATAGTATACTTATTATTAATAGAGGCTCTAAGAATAAGGGTATAGTTATAGCCTCTAGCTACTATATAGTGATTTTACCTGCTTTGTAACAGACCTTCTAACTCTATGCTACGCCTCCTAATAATATACACAGCCTTTAGTTATATAATCCTATCCTAACCACAGCCACACTTATATATACCTATCTATAGCCTTATAATCCTTAACTTTGCAGTTTAATAATAATATCTGTTAACTTATCCTCTTACCTATTACCTATACTACTAATACTATCTCTATTACTGCTTTATCTACTAGTCCCCTTATTTAATTAGGCTGGCTAACGCCTTTATAGCTTTGCTATTATTAGTAATACTCTCTCTATTAGTTAGCATAAGCTATACTTACTAATATTTAAGCTTTAAAGGGCTGCCTCTGCCTTAGCATTATAGAGAGTCTGTTTAAAGAAGGGCTATTCTATAAAGTGTCTAATAACCTGTCTAACCTCTACTACTAAGTCTACTTACTTATATAGAATAAGTTAGTATATCTATAAGTCCCTTATAGGGGTGTTAATAAGAGCTCTCTAAAAGGCTATATTAATAATATGCTCTTAGTGTTATATAGGCTGCTTAATAAAATAGAGAGCCTTATTAATAGTATTAATACTAAACTATTATGTAATATTTTATATATTATTAACGTTAATAGGCATACCTTATATATAGCTAGCATATTAATATGCCAGGTTTAATACTAATATCTTAGAGGACTTATTATAGGTTATAGGATAAGAATAAGAAAGAGAGATAGGTATAAAGCCCTGCTTATAGAGCTTTTTATGCTTCTAGCTGTGAGAATCTCTTAGAAGGTTAAGGAGTTATCTCTTATATATACCTTGCTAGAAGGTTTACCTTTTAGGCGTTTTTTGCAGCACCTTACTGGAAGGTTTAGCAAAGGCAATGCTATAAGAGCCTTAGTAGCCTACTTAGCCCTGATATAATTAGCTCTGTTATATATAGCATAGCGTTACCTGTGCTATTACTGTTCTGCTAGTCTATTTAGCTAAAGCATATATCTAACTTTATATAAGGGTTTGCTTGCTAGTAGAAATATATAGGGTTTCTGTATTATTATCCTTAACTGGTAGAGGGTATAGGTTAAAGTGCCTCTATAGTGTTTCCCAAATTATGCCTATAAACTGGGTGAATTTATTATAGTCTTTTTTGCGGGGGGGCTGCATTATAACTATAAACTCAAGGGTATAGTTATTAAATTTAACTATAAGTATAGGCTTAAATAAAGAGTTACTACTACCTATAACCTATATACTAATAGTACTATTAAAGTTAGCTACTAGACTATTATATATACCCTTACTACTTAGATAAAAAATATAGATAAGAACTTCTAGCTATCCTTCTAAGCTATACTATTTATTAATAAGACTTCTATTAGAGCCTTAACTAGCTATAGCCCCTTCTATCTCCTCTATAAATATAAAGCTATAACTTTAATTAAAATATTTATACTAACCTAGAGAGTACTAGTATAAAACCAGGTAATAATACCTAAAAAGAAGCTTCTTATATAGATAAGAGCTTTTAAATAGCTTAATAAGAACTATACTACTATATAGAAGATAATTATAGCCTAGTATAAGCATATTATAGATAGGTTTAATTACCAGAAACACTATATCTTATATAGTTAGAAATTAGAAGTAGGTAACCTTATTCTAGCATTTAATATTAAATAGTATATAGATAAGTCTTTAGATACTAAGCTTAACTACTATTAGAAAGGCCCCTTTAAGATCTATTTAAAGGCCCCTAATAATACTTTATATTAGCTTAAAACTCTTATAGAGAAACCCCTTTATAGGTTAACTTATACTAGAAACCACTTAAAAAAGTTTATTAAGATTTTAGAAGGTTTTTAGAAACCAGAAAATATTAACTAGTATAGACTTAACCTTATAGACTAACTTAATAAGATTTACCCTACCTATAGTTATCCCCACTCTAATAAAGGTAATAAAGAAGAAGTAGAGGAACCTTTTACTAACTCTAATAGTACTAACTCTCTATTAATAAATAATCTAAATAGTAATATCTTATAGCAGATTATATACTTAGTAGTATATTTATAGGCTCTAAAAGAGGCTCTTAACTAGATAAGAGTAATATAGAAACTTTATATAGAGCTTTAGCTATTTAATCTAGTTAGAAATAGTTAGTATACTAAGATAGGGGATAATACTATATAATCTGCTAGAATTAGCCCTGCTATAAAAGATTAGACCCTTTTATATCTATAATAGGTAAGACTTATACTCTTAGAGGGAGACTTACTATACTCTCTGCCTTAATTACTTAACTATAATTTTCTAGCTTAGTATATTAGAATAAACTATAGGAATAATACTAAAACTAGCCTACTTATATCTATATTATTCTGCTTACTATTTAAGTTTACCTTTATACTCTTATAGTTCTAATCTTACTAGTAATAGTAGTATTAAGTCTAAGTACTATTATTATATTAGAAATTATACTACTAAGATTACTACTATACTTATAGTAAGTTCTGCTATATAAAACCTATTAGAAGTATACTATAACCTTTCTAGTAATTAGTATACTCTATTTCTCTCTATTACTACTTAGGTATTTTATACCTTATTCCGGGAAATCCCTCTTTATAGCCTCCCACTTTAACTAAATAGCCTCCTACTTTAAGCATAGAGCTCTAGCTTATTATTACTTAAAAGGTCTTTAAGTTATAGTTTAACTTTAATAGTTTAGCTATATCTATAATACCTAGTTAGTTATTTTTTATACTACTATTCTAGATTAGACTTCTATACTTAGTATTTTAAGAAGAGCATATTCTTATATAATATTATATTATTTTATATTATCTATCTGCTCTTTTTTAGTTTCTACTCCTATAGCAATTATTTATCTATTTTATATTTATAATAATATTCTTGCTTTTAAATTAACTCTTTGCTTATCCTCTTATATAATTATAGCCTTATATAGATAGTTAGGTTAGTAAGTTTCCCTAGCTATAAATAGTTATATTACTAAAGAAACTAGGGATAAAGAAACCCTCCTACTTATATTTTAAGGTGCTCTACTATATTAGAAAAGTATTATTATAGCTAGTTAATTTTACCTAATTTACTAAGACTTTATATAATTTTTTCTGGTTTTTCTTAATTTCTCCTATATTATTTTATATAGAGCATATATATTAAAGTATTCTAAGACTAAATAAAGAGGATTTTATTTATTAATTTATATTTTTAGGTCTATAAAGACTACTATATATATAGAATATTATATTAGTTTTTTCTTTTTCCTACTCTTCTCCTTTAAATCCTAGTTAGGATTTTAACCTGCTCTCTCTTATTAGAAATAGAAATATCTAAATTAGCTAGAGGGTAACTAGTAAGAATAAATAATAACCTAGACTTATACTCCTTTAACTAAGTCTTATAGCACTCTATTATAGTTTTAAACCCTAAATAAGTTACTCTAAACCTCTTTATAGTCTGCTAGTTAATCTAGAACTAGATAACTACTCTCTTAAATTTACTACTCTATTATTCTAGATTACCTATACTATAGCTAAAAGCCTTATAGTTTCTCTTAGAGTTAAAGGAACACTTAGAATCTTATTTCTAGTAAAAACAGTTAGTATAAGTATTACTAAGTATACTTATATACTTAAAATATAGCTTATAAATCTAAGCTTTAGTAGTCTTATTATAGAGAGAGTAAGTATATTACTTATAGCTACTATAAAGAACTATATTATAACCTCTATTAGCTTAAATATAGAAGCTATAGCTAACCTTAGATCTATTAAAATTAATTATCTTTACTAGTTAAAGTTTAAAGATACCTATAACTACTAAAGTAATAAAAATATACTTATAGAATAGTAGTCTCTTTTCTATTATACTCTAGTAGTAAGAACTAGTATAAGTCTCCTAGAACTAATAAATAATAATCTTATAGTTATTTAAAAGCAGGACTTTTATATAGAAGTCTACTTTTTAGTATAGCTAGAAAGGCTCTAAAAGCTTAAGTAAGTACTATATAAGAGATACTATAACCTATATAAGAAGATTAGTAAATATATAAAGTAAAAGCTAAAAAAGTAAGTCTACTTACTATAAAGAAGTTAATAGAGGGCTTAATATATAGAGAGAAGTTATAGTTTCTCTTATTAGAAACTAGTTTATTTATAAGAAGCTAAAAAATATACTTTCTCAGCTAAATTAGTATATAAGGATTATTAGGATTTCTAATAGAAGCTATAACTAATAAGTACTAAAAAAGACTTAAGGTTATACTTTATAAATATAAAAAAAGAATTACTATTTCTATTATATTATAGAGAAAGAAAAAAAGCTAGAGAAGAGCTAGAAGAGGTCTAGTTATATAATCTAGTTATCCTATCTCCTACTAAATTATTTACTTAAAGGGTTAAGCTTTTCTTATAGTTAAGATTAATTAGATAAAAAAAGAAGTTAACTTTTATAACTACCTCCTCCTACTACCTATTCTTATCCTATCTCTTTATTCTAGTTAGTTAATAATTAGTAACTAGCAGCCTATCTCTTTAATCTATATATAAATAACTACTTTATTCCTCTTAATATAAATAGATTTAACCTATTAATAATTAATTTAGTATTATAGCTTAACTTAATTTATATTTTAAGCCCTCTTTATAGATATTTAAGTATAAATTCCTGCTCTAACCTATACTTACTTATATATAACTCTCTCTTTATAATATTATAAACCTTTACTCTCCTATATTACTTATATAACTTTTTCCCCTTACTAAAAGCTTTAATTAAGTCTATAATTACCTCTATTTATTCTATTCTTAATAATATCTTCACCTAAAAGTTTTCCTACTAAGATTACTAATATCTAAGTTAAGAAAGTATTTCTTATTACTACTTTAGAGAAGTTTTCTTAAAAGAGAGATAAATAGAATAGTAAGCTTTTAGAAACTACTATTATACTTACTAACTCTATTCTCTTTAAGAGAACTTTAAATATCCTAGCTATAAGGATTAATAAGTAGTACTTAGCTAGATAGGTGCTTTCTTTCTACTTCTAATTTCCTTTTAAGTTAAATAAAAACCTTAAATATAAAGAGCTTTAGTAGCTTCACTCTAGTATCTCTATAGCTTAATTTTATATTTATCTCTAATAGCTTTAATCTGCTAGATTCTAATAACTAAGCTAGGCTAAAGGGAATAAAGGAGAGTTAGTTACTATAGTTAACCTATTTAATCTATAAGGAACTATTTAAACTAAGACTTCCCCTTTAGTTTCTAATATAGAAACTAGTTTTTAACTTCTTACTTATAATCTCTCTAATAGGATTAGCCTTATTAAATAATATTATATCTCTACTAATACTAAAATTAAAGATAGTAAAGCTACTATATAGAAAAGCTAGCTTACTATACTTATTCTCTAATTACTAGCTAAAAAGAGTACTAGTAAAGAAGTAGTCTTTTACTCTATCTTACTTATTAACTAACTTTTAAGCTTTTTCTACTTTTATAATAACTTCTAGTATAATAGAAAGGCAGAATTATATTTTAAGATACTAATTAGATCTATAATAGCTATCTATAAGCCCTTTAATAGTATAATATCTATCCTTAAATACTTAGTTAAAGTTATCTACACACCCTAACTCTAAGAAGAGTAGTTATAGATATTAAGTATACTCTACTTTAAGTAGCTTTACTACTATATATAACTAGAGTTAGCTAAGTACTAGACTAGTTCTTTCTTTAAAGGGATCTTTAATATATAGATAAATTAAATTACTTCTAAGTTTTATAAAAGGGATCTAAAAGCAGATAGTATAATCTTTCTAACCCTATTAAGAACTACTAATAGAGCTAAGTATATTAAAAAGATTATCTCTCTGCTATATAATAAAAAGATTTAGAAGATAATTTATACTTAGAACTCTATAGTTTCTAACTTAATATCTATAAATAGATTAACCCTAGCATAGCTCTACCTTAAATACCTTAAAACGCTTAACCTTAACTCTAAAATATCTATACCTAATATTTAAGTTATAGAAGCTTTTATACCTATTAATATACCTATTAAGCTTCTTATAGACCTAAATCTAAGTTTACCTAAAAACTATAATACTAGGATAAGAGATATTATTAATAATTACCCTATAGTTAATACTATATAAAACTATATCTACTAGAATAAGATTATTACTACTATATACTAAGAAAACAGATAGATAGGAGAGAGGGCTTTTAACTTTTATAATAATAAGCCTTTTCTTTACCCAGATTATAGCTCTTACTATACTAATAATTCTAGATAACTAATCTATATTAATAACCCTTATAGCAGCCTAGAACTCCTAGTTATAGGTTTAGCTAGTAATCTAGAACTACTAAAAAATAAAATAGAAGAAAAGAGAGCACCTAACTAATATATTAAGTTAAGTTAGAACACTATACTATCTTTATAAACCTAATTCTACTATAGGTTTAATATAACTAAAAGATAGGCTAAATAGCCTCTATTAGTTACCTAATACTACTTTACTTATCTCTATAATATTTAAGGAAAACTAGTAATAGAAACCTATCTTAAAATAGAAGAGGTTATTATCTTACTAAGTTTAATATATATAGATTAGGTAAATATATATAGATTCTAGAAAAATAAGTTACCTAGTAAATAAAAGTAGTATTCTCTCTTAGCAGATACTAGGTCTTAATATTATTAATTATAAACACCTATTATAACCTACTTACCTAGTTAGATATTACTATCTTTTATATTTAGTATAGTAATAACTACTAGGTAATAATAGTAGTAAACTAGAAAAGGGAAACTACTTACTATACTAACCTAATTTAAAGTAGAGATTCTAATAAACTATTTATAAAAGCTATAAAAAACCTCTTCTAGTACTATAAGCTTCTTAGAGCCCCTATTAATATTTATATCCTCCTTTAAAAAAACACTATAGTTAGATCCTAGCTCTAATAGTAAGATTTATAAATATATAGCCTTAAAATAGTAGATTAGATTAGAGCTTATATTTATAAGAATATTATTAATAGTATAGTATTAGTAGTAGCTATAAAAGGAGTAGTAAAAAGAAATTAATTCTAAATTATTACCTAGTATATCTTAAAGATTACTACTAAGTTTATAAAATACTCTATACTCTATAATAATAGACCTTTATAGATATTCTAGATAGATCTTCTTATAGCAGAGTTATATAGTAATACTAGTAAGATATAGCTTCTAGTACTTAGAATGCTCTCCTTTCTACCTCCTTCTAAAATACTAAGACTTCCTATAAGGATTTTTACCTCCTACTATATAGAAAGCCAGGTTAGTAAGCCTAATAGCAGAGAACCTACCCCTTATTACTCTAGCAGAGCTAGCTTCTATACTATTATAGATCTAGACTTACTAGCTTTTAGTTCCTATAACACTCTACTACCTCCTAGTAATAATAACTCTAGCCTTATAAACCTGGATTTAACTCTATCTAACCCTTTTATTTTACTAGCTAAACTATCTAATACTAGATAAGATATAACCCCTTTATATCTCTCTACTCTAGCACTATATTAAACTATTATTACTAGAAAATACCTCTTATATCTAGCTTTATCTAATATTCTTAAGCCTACTTATAATAGCTATAAGAACTATATTATAGAGTAAGTTAACTACTAGTAATAGATTAAAGATAATATCTCTAAGAGTAATTATAGTTACTACTTTTTATAGCTACCTAGCTAGTATAAATAGGAATAATATAAGTAAGGTTTAGATTAGAATAAAGCTTATAAGTTTATAGAAGATAAGCCTAGATAAAGAAGACTAGAATAATATAACTATAAAAAGAAGTAATTAGGTCTATAATAACCTAGAAGGAGCAATTAAGTAGTATAGAAAGTACCTTTTCCTTTATAAATAGTAGCTTTTATTTATATAATTTTTCTTTAGTATATAGTCTTCCTTATAGAATATTAAGATAAGACTATAAGAGATAATTAAAACAGAGCAGTATAAATAGCCTAGTTTAGAGGGTGCCCAGACAGATATATTAGTTAGCATAGTATAATAGAACTTTTACCTTATTAAGAGCAGAGAGGAAGACAGAGAAGTATTATTAATTAGTATTATTATAGTTTATCTTATTATTTAGAAGCTTTTATTACTTTTATATAACAGATTATATCTATAATAAGGTTATTATGCTTAGAGAGATCCTTTTCTTTATTCTAGAGCTTCTAGATATAAAGCTATAATATTATAATATTCCTGTATAAGTATATGGGAGTGTGTAGTTTTATTATTTTTATCTTAAGGTTCTCAGCCTGTTTTACTATATAGCTAGGAGAATAGATAGCTAGATAATTTTATGATATATTCTTATTAATAAATATAGCTTTATAAACTATATAGTAGCTGCTAGTAGAATAGTAGAAAAGTAGTAGCTAAAATTAATAGAAGAGATTATATAAGTTATTAGTTATAATAGACTATACTCTAAGTAATCTATTAGCTTTACAGATTAAGAAAAAAATATAATATAGTTATATAACTTTATTAATATAATATTCTTTAACTTTAAGCCTAGAAACTAATATATTAATCTAGTTAAGGATATTACTACTATAAAATAGATAAAAACTAAAAGCTATTACTTAGAACCTTATAACACTTATATTTAATAGGCCTCCTAAATAGCAGACCTACCTATAGTCTAAGATCCTCTAATTTAAATTATCTAGTAAGTTACTAAACTTCCTAATAATAAAGAAGATACTAATAATATTATATTATAAAATACTCTAGAAGAGCTAGTTAAATAATAGAGATAAGAAGAGTAAAATAAGTCTTAGATTTAATATAGTAATTTATAAACTAGCTATATACTTATACTAAAGCTATATAGTAAGAGAGTAAATAGAAAAATAGCTATTTCTAAAGCCTTTCTTTATTAAAACTAGCTAGATTAAAATAAAATAGTTTATAATACTGCTAAAATAATAATTAATAAGTATAAGAATAGATATAATTTAAAGATATAAGAGGTCTTTATTTCTACTAATATTATATTTCTAGATTAATTTAATAAAATAGAAGCTAGTAATAAGAAACTATAAGAGTAAATAAACTAATAAAATAATAATAAAAACTGTTTTAAAAGCTAAGTAACTTTAGCTACTATTTCTATAATCTTATCTAAGAATTTATAAACTAAGTAAGTATAGTTTAACTGCTATATAATTAATTCTATCTTTAAAATAGATACTATAATAGAGAAATAGAATTCTATACTTCTTTTACTACTAAGATATATTACTATTCTAGACTTTATTATAATTTACTAGTAGATTATAATTACCCTTTATAGCTTTATAAATATACTAATTAAGAGAATTATTAATAGTAGCTTAGTAATTAATCTTATTAGTAAAAAATATATTAGATATCTAAGCTTATAGAGTAATATAGTTAAAACTAATATAGAAATCTATAGAATTACTAATAAGAAGTAGAGGATCTAATTTATAGATATAATTATAGATAATATCTATATTAGAGGTAATATAATTTAAAATATTAGCTTCTTTATCTTTCTAAAAAATACCTATAATAAGAACTTAGTACTAGAAGCCCCTTTTATCTTAAAAACTAAAATAACCTTAAATTATATATAAAACTAAATTATTAGAGTCCTTTAGTCTAGAAATATTAAGATTAATATTTTATTATTATTCTATATAAAAAACTTAACTACTTACTTTCTAAAAATTATTACTAAAATAGACTATTTTATCTCTTTATAATATTAATATACTCTTATATCTCTTATAGAAGAGAGAAAATAAAGGTTACTACTAATAAACCTAATATAGTAATAGACTTAGAATTTATAGGAGATAATTAGTAAGTTAATAAAGTTAAAGATAAGAAAGAGTTAGATATAATACTAAATAGTATAAAGATATATTAGAATATTAAAGTAATTTAATAAGTATTTAAGAGCTTATATAATCTATTAGAGAAAGTTAAGTAATAAATAGAACTAGATAAGGAAGTTATTACTATTTTTAAAGAATTTAGATTAATTTTTAATAAAATTCTAGAAACTATAATCTAAGAAGAAGTTATCTCTAAGCTTAATAATATCTATAAAATAATTATAAATACTAGATATACTAAAAGATATAATAGTTATAATATTAACTATTAGTATTATATTTATAGACTTAAAAAGAAAGTAGTAAAAAAGAGAGTATCTAGAAGGAAATATAAATTAGTATATTAGAAAGAAATTAAAGTTATTATAGCTATAAATACTATCTTTTCTTATTATTACTATATACCTATATAGATAATACCTATATTACTAATAGAAGATATTAATATACTATATAAGATAAAAGATAAGAAGATTTAACCTATTAATAATACTATATTAAATAGTTTAACTCTAAATAGTAACTTAGAGTAGAAGCTAAAAGTATAAGTAAAAGTAGAAAAAAATATAAAGCTAGATCTTAATACTCTATTTACTAGCCTAATTATACTAAAGTTTTTAAGTATTAAGCTAGAAATAAGACTTATAAAAACCTAGCTAGAAGCTATTTTAAAAACTATTAATTATCTATAGTTTAAAAAAAAGAAGCTTCTTATAGCTATTTTAATAGTAAGAGAGGAAGCTTTAGCCTGGAAATTTGCTTATTATAGCTCTATCTACCCTTTTATTACTCCCCTATAAATAATATAGATAATTCTATATAAAGTATAGTAAGTAAAAGAAATCCTAATATTAAGAGGGTTAGAGCAGAATATTATTATAATTTTAAAGGCTAAACTAGAGAAGGGAATTCTAGAGCAGAGTTATATAGTATATTATAATCTATTCTTCCTTATATATAAGAAAGATAGTAAGATAAAACTTATTAACTTTATAATAAAGATAAATATAGTTATAATTTAAAATATAGTACTACCCCCCTCTATAAATAACTTTATAGAGGATTTTACTATATATTAGTTATTATCTCTTTTAGACTTCTTCTTAGAATATAACTAAGTCTTTTTAGACTCTATAAGTAGAGACTTAACTATATTTATCTTACCTATTAGATTACTATATATATTTATTTTATTTTAAGGAGTAATAAATTTAGTTATATAATTTATAAGAATAATAATTAGAATTTTATATAACCTTATATCTAGTTATTATAAGGCCTTTTTTAATAATATTACTATTAAAAAACTAACTTTATACTATAATAAAAAAGAGATTAAGTCTTATCTAGAGATTTATAGGTTTATTTTAGAATATTTATAGAATATTAATAAGATTCTAGTTAATTTAAAGCTAGTAGAGTATATAATAGTAATAGTTAAGTCTTAATAAGCCTAGAAAGTAGTAATAATTATTAGCTATATTTATAGTACTAATAGATATTATCTAGAAGAAGTAAAAATAGTTAAGATCTATAAATAGGTTACTTATACTAACTTAATAAAGTTAAAAGCTTTTCTAGAAATTATAATATTTTATAGATTTTAGATAAAGAACTATTTAACTATTATAAAGCTGCTTACTAATTTACTTAAAAAGGATATCTCTTTTTATTAGAAAGAGAAGTATAAGATAGTAATAAATACCTTAAAGTTAATACTTACTAAAGCTTTAATTCTTATTACCTTAAATTATAGCCTTAGAGAAGGAGATATATACCTTATAGTTAATACTAGTAATATAAAATAGAGCAGAGTTCTAGACTAATTTATTAATAACTAATATATAGTTTCTCACTTTAAGAGTAGCACTTAGTTAGAACTAGAACTATTATATAATACTAGAAAAAAGAAACTATATAGTATTCTAAAAGCTTTAAAGAGGGTATATAACTACCTGTATAAAAGATACTTTATTCTAGAGATAGATACCTAGACTTTAGTTATATAATTAAATAGAGTAGTAATAAACCTTCTAGAAGCTTTTATTATTTAATAAATTATATAGATTTAAATATTTAACTTTAAGGTATAATATATTTATAGTATATAGAATATAGTAGCAGATAGTCTCTTATAGAAACTCTAAGACTTTTTAGATATAATTAATAAAGAAGTAAAAGGAGAAATTAATTCTTAGATTAATTTATAGATCTTTTTTATTAATATTAAGGCTAGTTTCTTTTTTAATTAAGTATAATAATATAATAATATATAATAAATAGAGGAGATCTTTATAGAAGATATATAGGAAATTATTAGTAGTATAATAACTATTCTAAACACTCTTTTTAATAATTTATAAGCCTATTTAGTATATTCTTAATAGATTACTTACTATTTAATAATATAAAAGCACCTTCTAGGAATTTAACCTATTAGGTACTATAATTTTAAAATTAGAGCTCTAAACTACTATATTTAAAACTACCTGCTTTTTACTAAACTAATAACTTAAAAGCTAATACTAAGATAAATTATAGATAACTTTAAATAGAGGAAAAAGTTAATTACTAGAGCCTATAAAGAAAGCAGTTATAGAGATAAGTAAGCTATAATAAGGAGATTATCTAACTATTATATATAGGGTAATATATATTTAAAAGTTAAAGAGTCTCTAAGAAGTTATTCTAATTACTAGAAGAGAAGGGCTTAATATATAAATAATATAAGAATCTATAGTTTATTAAAGGGATTATCCTTTATAAGGATTTTATTAGATATATAAAGAGTAAATAAGTAGTATCTTATAGAGACTTAGAGCCTGCTTACTAAATAGCTTAAAGTATACTAGCTTAGATAAGTAATTATAGCTAAGATTATAAAGTTTATTTAAAAAGAAGTTATCTATTAATATAGGCTATATAGTAAAATTATTATTAATAGAGGTTAGGAAAATAAGAGTATTATTATTAAATTTAATAAAAAGTATAGTATAAGAAGAAAAGTAATATTAGCCTATAATCTAAGAGCTAATAGAGTAATTAAGACTAGTTATTAGCCTATTACTTATTCTTTATTAATATAGACTAGAGAAAGGAAGAATATTAACTCTTAACTATATTTATTTACTACTCTATTTATAAACTAATTAAGTATTTATACTCTAACTAGCTTTAGCTTTTTCTATCTTTTATATAGATTTAAATCTATTATACCTATTAAGACTCTAATACTAACCTAGAAGGTTTTTAATTAGAATTTAGTAACTATATAGAAGGAAGAGGTTTAGATATATCTATAAGCCTTTTTATAACTTAATAAAAATAGAAAGCAAGCTAAAAAGATAATTAAGAGTTAATATATAAAGACTATAAAATATAGTAATAATTAATATAAGTAAATAATAAGAAAAGAGAGGCTAAAAGTAGATAATTTAGTTCTAGTATTTAATATTAAGGAATTAATTAATAAATCTTTAATTAAAAAGCTTAACTACTAATAGTAAGATCCCTTTTATATCTTATTATATATCTCTAATATCTTATTATATTAACTAGTAATATTAGTAGGAGAAGAGATTATAGATAGAATATTTAGTAGAAATTAATTTTAGAAATTTATTTAAGCACTTAAAGGATATTAGAAACTAAGTAATATAAGTATTTATAGATCTAATTTAAAAAGAAACCTAGTAAAAGTCTTTCTAGTACTAGAAAATAAAATATATAATAACTATATACTAGAAGAAGATAATAAAGAACTAATAGTACCTAGAGAAATAATTAGAAATAAAGAGGAAGATATATTATAATTTATAATAAAATTAAGATAGTATCTAAGAGACTTAGAAATAGTAATTAAAGTATTAAAAGCTAAATAGTAACTAGTAATAGAAATCCTATAAATATTAAAAGAGAAAGAGAGAGAGTATATTAAAATAGAGGATCTAAAAAACTTATAATCTTTCTTTTATTTTCAGATACTTAGTTTAATAATTTATAAACCTATTTATACTTATTTATAGGTTTTCTTTCCTTTATCTCTTATATTTTAGAAGTTTAAGATTCTAGGAATAATATTTCTAAACTTTAAAGATAAGAATAAAAGAAAATTTTAACTTATTAAAATATATTACTCTACTACTAACTATCTTTTAATATGATAGTAATCTATCTACTAATAACTTTAATATCTATACTAAGTATAAGATATTAGAGATCTATAGCTTCTTAATAATAATACTAAAACCTCTCTATAAATATAGCTATTACTAAACTAAATAAATAAGAAAACTAATAGTTTAAGAATAGATAGAAGAGAAGAAAAGAGAAGAGAGTATTAAAGTATAGTTACTAACCTATAAAAAGAATATTAATATCTAAATAACTAAAAGTATAGTAATAAAACTATTAATACTAAAAGTAGCTATATAATACTATTACTAATAAGAAAAAAAAGAATATCTATAAAAGAGATCTTATTAATTTTATACTTAAATAGTGTGATGGGCGCAGTGGTGGGGCTACCCACCTTGCATACAGTAGGAAAGCTGGGATTATATAAGCCCGCGCATATATATATATGCGCCCGCGCGCGCGCGCGCCCTTAGAGTAGTTTTTTCCCAACACACACATAAATATATATAATATATCACGCTCTTTTTGTTAGGTCCTTCTTTTTGCATAGCCACAGTTATCCTATCCTATCTTAATAGTGCCCAGAGGCGGATCTGTTCTTTTTATATACCCTTAAAGGCGTCTCAGAGATTAGCTATCCTTATTAATAGATCCTAAAAGAACTAGATACTATAGCAGTTAGAGTAACTATAGCTATTTTACTTTTTTTAAGGCTATATATTTAAGTCTCCCTTATTTCCCTTCTTTTTTTTATAATTATATATACCTATAATTAACTGCTTAATTATGCTCTTAATTATAACTATTATTATGCCTGCAATTATGCCTAGTTATGCTGCTTTATTGTACCTATTATTATGCTTTATTATGCGCCCACTTTCACACTACTTATAGCGCTGCCAATACGCCATTTTGAGCCAATTGCTGTAGTTATTATTATGCTCTTTTTGTGCCCGCTGCCACCCGCCGCCGCCCACTACGCCCACCGCGCTTACTGCTACTGCTACCTGCTGCTACCTGCTGCTACCTGCTAAAGCCTGCTAAAGCCCACTCTCCATAGGGCTAAAAAAAAAGATCTAACTATTATGCTCACTACCACCCACTACTGCTGCTACTACGTAGACCTACCTAACAAAGAAGGTCTATACTATACTATATGCTATATTACTGCGCACTTACTATAAAGGGTATAAGTTATAGGGAGGACCTATAGTATAGGGGTATAAGTCTATATGCTATTATAGTTGCTATTATAGAGGTTATAGGTTTAACTCTAGAGTTTTTTTTTTTTTTTTTCTTATAGAGCTTTTTTTAGCTTCTATTTCCCAGCTTTGGGGAGGATTATGATAGGCGTAGTGGTGGGGCTACCCACCTTGCGCGCAGTGGGAAAGCTGGGATTATATAAGCCTGCGCGTATATATATACGCCCGCGCGCGCATGCGCCCTTAGAGTAGTTTTTTCCTAATACATATATAATATATCACGCTCTTTTTATTAGAGTCCTTCTTTTTGCATAGCCATAGTTATCCTATCCCATCTTAATAGTGCTTAGAGGTGGATCTGTTCTTTTCACACGCCCTTAAAGGCGTCTTAGAGAGTGGCTATCCTTGTTAATAGATCCTGAAAGAACCAGATGCTATAGCGGTTAGGGTAACTGTGGCTCTTTGCTCTTTTTATTAAGGCTATATGTTTAAGTCTCCCTTATTTCCCTTCTTTTTACGATTGCGCGCGCCCATAATTGACCGCTTAATTGCGCCCTTAATTACGACTATTACAGCTGCCTTCTTATTGCTTAATTACAGTAACAGTTATTAGGCAATAATTATTGTGGACTAAGTAAATAGTAATTACTTTTACTAAGACTCTATATAGGATTTAGAAAGTAACTAATAATTTATAGATACTATAAATAATCTTAATAGATAGTACTATGAGATAGGGGCCCTAGTATATCTCAGAATAATCCTATTAACTAGTTATTATATAGTTAATTTAATCTAATAAAGAGACAGATTTATATATAGACTTAGATATATTAAATAGGTCTAAGTATTCCTTTAAGAGAATATCTTATCACTATAATTTAGCTATATAGCTAGGAGAGATATAGAGCTCTTTACTAATATAGAAATCCCTTTAGTTAACTAATATATTTCTGCTATTACTATAGAATTCTATAATATACCTATTAATATTAGCTTTGCTCTATAAAACACCCTATATAGCTAATAAGACTTTGAGAAAAATCCTTTCTTCTCTATATAACCCTCTATACCTAAACCTAGCTAGCTCTTACTCCTAGATAATAATATAGGAGACTTCAGAGATAATAATAAGCCTATAATTCCCCCTCTAAGAGATTTACTGGGGTTAGCTTTATCTAATATATCAGATAGTAAACTTAATTATCTGGAACACTAACTTCAAATATAAGTTCTCTAGATACTAGGTTAAAGTATAAGTACTAAACCTTAATTATAAGTTATAATTACAGATATACTATCTTATCCTAAATATCCTAATATTTTAGATAAATATAACTATAATAGAGAAAACTATATCTAATAGAGAGTTAATTAATAGGAATAGATAGAGCAGAATACTCCTAAAAGGTTATATCACTATAATTTCTCACACCTACCTTAATAGGAAGGATAGTTTTAGCTATATCAGGGTTTAGAATAGGATAAGGAATATAATAAGAAAGAGGAAGTTATAAGGCTATTATTAAGGTATAGTTTATAATAGAAGATAATAGCACCTAAAGGACCTTCTTAATAGCAAAATCGCCCACTAAGAAGAAACCGTTAAATAGAAGGGTCTGTAAATAGGATTTTATATATTTTTATATAAGTAAATTTATTTGTCTGTTAAGACTCTCCTTTATAATATTATAAAAAGTCTTAAGGGGATAATTAGGATAGGATAAGTGGGACTTAGCAGTGTAATTACTAAGAGATCCCTCTTAGCATACAGGTCTATTATAGAAGGACTATAGGGAAGGGGGGAGAACTTATCTTTAGTATTATTAATACCTTAATACTTAATTTTTAAGTTTTTCAGATTTTCTTAGCAAATTCCTGCTCTTTTTTAATAATCTCTTTTAATTAGATCTGTGAATTACTTTATATATCTTTTAAGCCTATTTTTATTATTCTAGCCTGTTTGTGGGTGGAGTTAAGTTGTTTGCTATCCTTTCTGGCCCTCATAGTCCCAGCCCTTATTAATAGTGCCCAGAGGCAGATCTGTTCTTTTCACATACCCTCAAAGGCGTCTTAGAGATTAGCTATCCTTATTAATAGATCCTAAAAGAACTAGATACTATAGTAGTTAGGGTAACTATAGCTATTTCACTTTTTTTAAGGCTATATATTTAAGTCTTCCTTATTTCTCTTCTTTTTTTTATAATTATATATACCTATAATTAACTGCTTAATTGCACCCTTAATTATAACTATTATTATGCCTGCAATTACGCCTAGTTATGCTGCTTTATTGCGCCTGTTATTACGCCTTATTATGCGCCCACTTTCACACTACTTGCAGCGCCACTAATACGCCATTTTGGGCCAATTGCTGCAGTTATTATTATGCTCTTTTTGCGCCCGCCGCCGCCCACTATGCCCACTGCCACCGACCGCCACCTGCTGCCACCTGCCGAAGCCTGCTGAAGCCCACCCTCCGCAGGGCCAAAAAGATCCGACTATTGCGCCCACTGCCACCTGCCACTACTGCTGCCACGTAGACCTACCTGACAAAGAAGGTCTGCACTGCACTATACGCTATATTACTGCGCACTCACTATGAAGGGTATAAGTTATGGGGAGGACCTATAGTATAGGGGTATGAGTCTATACGCTATTATAGTTGCTATAGAGGTTGTGGGTTTAACTCTGGATTTTTTTTTTTTTTCCTGCGGAGCTTTTTTTGGCTTCCATTTCCCAGCTTTGGGGAGGATTGTGATGGGCGCAGTGGTGGGGCTACCCACCTTGCACGCAGTAGGAAAGCTGGGATTATATAAGCCTGCGCGTATATATATACGCCCGCGCGCGCGCGCGCCCTTAGAGTAGTTTTTTCCCAACACATACACGAATACATATAACGTATCACGCTCTTTTTGTTAGGTCCTTCTTTTTGCGTAGCCACAGTTATCCTATCCTATCTTAATAGGGTTTAAAGTTAGTTTTATAGATCTATTTAAAGAATATTTTCTTTATATTTTTATTACTACTTAATAATATTTCTATTATTTCTTTTCTTTTTTTCTATTCTATAAAGATATATTTAGTTACTCTATTTTCCTTTTTTTAACCTATAATATAAAGCTTTAAGTAGTTAATAATCTCTATAAGATTAAAGTCTAGAAGTAGCTCTAGTATAAAAGGATATTAAGAGTAGATAAATCTAGTTTCTAGATAATATTCTTAAATCTATTAAAAATAAAGAGTATTTTAAAGGATTAAAAAGTTAAATTTAGATATAGCTAATATAGTAATATTAACTAGAATTTAAAACTATAGAATTATTATAATACTATTAAATTCTCTACTCTTTTTTGCTTTATTATTATATTTAATTCTATATTTATAGCACTTATAAATACTTAGATTATTATAAGAGTAATTCTCTTAGATTTTATAGAAAAAGCAGTTAGTATAAGAAGTATCTAATATAGAAATATATTTAAAATATAGTTTATAAATAAAAATACTAGTTATAGGGTTTCTTATAGTATAGATATACTCCTTATAATAGATATAGAGTATTATATTATAACTATCTTAAAATTAGATAAATAAGCTATAAGTAGCTACTATATACTAAAAGATCTTTATTTACTATAAGCTAGAAAGAAAGATAATAGAGATATAAATAAAGACTTAATAGTAAAAGTTACTAGTTTTCTTAGTTACCTTAAATATTTAATTAAAGTCTTACTTATTAAAATAAACTTTTTAAAAGGCTAGTCTTATTATATTAGTAGTTTTATTAGAAAATACTTATAGAATAAAGGCTACTTCTAAATATTTATTACTAGAAATATTAAAATAAAGCTAAGTAAAGCTTATAGCAGTCTAAAAAGATAATAGATATTAGTTAAGTAATAAGAAGTATAAGAAAAAGTAGATTACTTAAAGTTAATTATTAGAGTACTAAATAAAAAGAGATATATTATTCTACTTTATCTAGAATATAGAGATATTAGAACTAAGTACTTAGAGAGTAGCTTTTAAGAAAAAATAATAAGAATAAAGCTAATTAGTATTTTTAATATCTAATATAAGAAAGTTATAGTTAGCTATAATAAGAGAAGATAATTTATAGATATAAAAAGAAAAATTTAGAGAAGTTAAGTTAAGATTAAGAGATAGAGAGAAAAATAACTATTAGAAAAAAAGAAGTTAATATTAGAAAATAGAAAAAGATATTTATCTAGTTTTATAACTAGATCTCTTATTTTAATAGCTACTAATAGCTACTATTTCCTTTATTCTTTTCTTATAAATAACTACTCTAATTTACTATTAGATATATTATTAGATTTTTTATTTTAAGTTTACTTTACCTTTATTAGAGCTAAGAGAGCTAAGAGAGAAAGAAGTTAATTATTTCTTTTATAGAATATTAATAAATTACTAGTACTTTAAAATAATTAGTAGATATAAAAGAGTATTATTAACTCTTTTAGTTTCCTAGATCTTCTCTTTTTTATCTATATTTATATATATTATCTAACCTATTCTCTTAGATAAGAGATATTTAATACTAACTACTATACTATAATATCTTTAAATTTTATAATTACTCTTATTTAATCTATCTATTTAGTTTATAGTTTACTTACTTTTTTCTCTTACTAACTTTCTTTTTAAAAATATTATAATAGAAAAGATTATTTTTAATAATAGTAATACTCTAGATAACTATATTTAGAAGCTAAGATTTTTAAAGCTTTCTACCTCTAATATTAGATAACTAATAGATCTTATATTTAATAAACTAAAAAGAGCTAATTTTAGGTATAAAACTAGATTATTAGAGATATATTAAGCTTTAAACTTATAGAAAAACTAAGATATTAGCTACTAATAATTAAATATAAGACTCTATCTCTATAATACTAAGATATAACTAGCTAGATATATCTCTCTAATTTACTAATAAAATATATACTTATTAAATACTAGAGTAAAACTCTAGATATAGTATAGAAGTTATTTCTTTTTTCTAAATTATAGTATATTATTACTAGCCTATATAATACTATTAAAATATTAAAAACTAAGATTCTAATATACTCTATAAATATTATAGTAATTATATATTACCTTATAAGATCTATTAAAGCTAGATAACCCCTTTAATACTATATAATTAGAAGTATAGAAAATAACTTTAATAATAGAAGTCTAAGAGATAGTATAACTACCTAGCTTAAAAAGAAAGCTCTAAATATACTATTTATCTACTTATAAGTATTTAAATTAAATAGAGTAGTTTTTTTAGAGCTACTAATTAACTTATATAATAGATAAAACTAGTTTTATAATAATTAATAGTTAGAAAAAAGAGTAGAGAAAAGACTATAAACTTTAATATATATTATAACTAAAGTCTTATCTAAAGCTCTAGCTATTATAACTAAAATCTTATTAAGATAACTATGCTTAATTAATCTTTACTATACTAAACCTCTATTATAGGCTTTTAGTTTATATTTAGTTAACTAGTTTAGATCCTTTATATAATTTAAAAGTCTAATACTACTAAAATAGCTTCTATAAGCAAGAAAAAGGATCTAGATTAACTAACTATTAGTAACTTTTATAAATAAAGAGCTATTTAAAAGATATTAGGTCTTTTTAAAGCTAGATAAAACTATTTAAGACTAGATCTTTAAAGATAGAAAGAGAATACTAAAGCAGATAATACTAGAAGTAATAAAAGACTAAAAGGATAAGTATATTTTATAATTTATAGATCTAAAGCTCTCCTCACCTAATAGAATAAGTCTTAACCTATCTATATCTAAGAATATTTATTTATAAACCTAATCTACTAGTATATCTAATACTAAGGCTTTAAGAAATAATAAAGGATTATTAAAGTATCTAACTATTTAAAATATAGTAATAAGAAATAAGATTAAAAAGTATAAAAGGGTAAATAATTAGTAGTAACTAATTAATTTATTAAAGTATTATAATTATTCTAGATCTATAAAACTATTAATATTACTATACCTTATATCCTTTTTAGCAAAATAAGTTATCTTTAAATCCTATAATAACTTAGCAGTTTTTAACTATATAAGACTTACTAATTCTATACTAAATAATAATTAACCTATTTTAGTAGTTTCTTAATATATATAAAATAACTAGTAGTTAGTAGATTACCTAATAACTAGATATAAGTAAGAATTAGTTATTAATAGTATAGAGAAGGTAAAATATCTTTCTAACCTCTATAATATATAAGAGATACTAATAAGATAAGAAAACTTAGATAACTTTAAAGTTATAAGCCTTTTTAGACTTATAATTAGAGGGTTTCCACTTTCTATTTATATTTTACTTTAAGAGCTATCTTAGATATCTAAAATAGAGATTATAGTAAATATAGTTAGTATAATAAGGGGAGGTATAAGTAACCTTTAAAATATTATAGCTACCTTTCTATTACTTAATTATAGTAATAGTTATTAGATAATAATTATTATAAACTAAGTAAATAGTAATTACTTTTACTAGAACTCTATATAGGATTTAGAAAATAACTAATAATTTTTAGATACTATAAATAATCTTAATAGATAGTACTATAAAATAGAAGCTCTAGTATATCTTAGAATAATCCTATTAACTAGTTATTATATAGTTAATTTAATTTAATAAAAAGACAGATTTATATATAAACTTAGATATATTAAATAGGTCTAAGTATTTCTTTAAGAAGGTATCTTATTACTATAATTTAGCTATATAGCTAAAAGAAATAGAAAACTCTTTACTAATATAGAAATCTCTTTTATTAACTAATATATTTCTACTATTCTTATAGAATTCTATAATATATTTATTAATATTAGCTTTACTCTATAAGATACTCTATATAGCTAATAAGACTTTAAGAAAAATCCTTTCTTTTCTATATAACTCTCTATATCTAAACCTAGCTAACTCTTACTTCTAAATAATAATATAAAGAACTTTAGAAATAATAATAAGTCTAAGATTTCCCCTCTAAGAGATTTACTAGAGTTAGCTTTATCTAATATATTAGATAGTAAACTTAATTATCTAAAATACTAACTTTAAATATAAGTCTTTTAGATACTAAGTTAAAGTATAAGTACTAAACCTTAATTATAAGTTATAATTATAGATATACTATCTTATTTTAAATATTTTAATACTTTAAATAAATATAACTATAATAGAGAAAACTATATCTAATAGAGAGTTAATTAATAGAAATAGATAGAGTAGAATACTCCTAAAAGGTTATATTATTATAATTTCTTATATCTATCTTAGTAGAGAGAATAGTTTTAGCTATATTAAAGTTTAAAATAGAATAAGAAATATAATAAGAAAGAGGAGGTTATAAGACTATTATTAAGATATAGTTTATAATAGAAAATAATAACACTTAATAAATCTTCTTAATAGCAAAATCACCTACTAAGAAGAAACTATTAAATAGAAAGGTCTATAAATAGGATTTTATATATTTTTTATATAAGTAGATTTATTTATCTATTAAGACTCTTCTTTATAATATTATAAAGAGTTTTAAGGAAATAATTAGAATAGGATAAATAGAACTTAGTAGTATAATTTCTAAGAGAGCTCTCTTAGTATATAGATCTATTATAAAAGAACTATAGTAAAGGAGAGAGGAGGAGTATAGAGGAGAGGAGAACTTATTATTATTATTATTAATATCTTAATACTTTATTCTTAAGTTTTTTAGGATTTTCTCAGCAAATTAATACTTATTTTTAGTAATCTCTTTTAATTAGATCTGCAAATTACTTTATATATCTTTTAAGTCTATTTTTATTATTCTAGTCTATTTATAGGTGGAGTTATAGTATTTGCTATCCTTTCTAGCCCTTATAGCCCTAGCCTTTATTAGTACTAGAGAGCAATATCTAAAAGTCTTTATAACTCTTTATTTAGAAAAGAGCTTACTAAATAACTACTAGAACACTTTCTTTATAACCTTTATATCTAATTAGTATAAAGCTATTATAGAAAGCACTCTTAGATATAAGACTCTATACTTTACTATTATAGTATATTTATAGAATAACTCTAAGATATATCTAAATACTAAGTAAAAGATAATATACTTTATAGAAAACCTCTTAAAGCCTCTAAGTAACTATTATAAAGCTAGAAAGCTAAGAGAGCTACTCTAAGATATATTTTAAAAGACTATAAATAAGAAAATTAATAGGCTTATAGCTAAGAAAACCTAGTATATTATTAATTAGTTTAAGATATACTTAAAGCCTCTTTCCTTAAAGTAGATATATATTTATAAGTTTTAAGATAACTACTTTAATATCTATAAAGTGTAAATCTATATATAAGGAGATATATAAGATATCTCCTCTCTTAGCTTAATCTATATTACTATACTTATAGCCTAAAGCCTATATATAGTAATAGTAATTATAGTCTAGTTTAACTATAAAATACTCTAATTTAATATTATTAATATATTTCTAAATATAGATATTAATCTAAATAGAGAGCTAGTTACCTACTATCTTTTAAATAGCTTTAAGTAGGTTAGTAAAGTTATAAAGCTTAATAGAGCTCTATATAGCTTAAAGAATATATCTCTTCTATAGTATAAGGAATTCTCTATAGCCTTATATAAGCTTAGACTCTCTTTATATAATAAGAAGCCCTACTTTTTTTAAGATAAGCACTATAAGGTTCTGCTCCTATTTTATATTAATAATATCCTTATTTTATTTTATTAAAACTATACTTTTAAAGCTTAGAAGCTTATATAAGAGATTAAGAAACTATATAAACTATATAAACTAGGCTCTATTAAATAGTATCTTAGAATATATATTATATAAGACTAAGTAGCTAAAAAGATCTACCTAGTCTATAACTAGTATATTAAAACTATTATAGAGCGCTTTAGTCTCTATAATAGTATCTATCTAAGTACTTCTATACTAGTTATTAAGCTTATAAAGAACTCTAGTAAGGCTACTATTATAGAAGTTAAGAACTACTAATTACTTATTAAAAGTATTCTATATATAGTAATAATAATATATCTTAAAGTAGCTTTTACTATAGTATAACTCTTCTACTTTCTTATAAATCTAAGTATATAGCACTTTGCTATAGTAAGGTAGTATATATAGTATCTCTATATAACTTACTACTTTATAATCTACTATAGTAGCTTAGAAGGTAATAAAGAGACTTTCTTACTACTAATTGTTAATAATATCTTATTTACTAATAATAAAGAGATATATAGATTATTATAAAGCTGTATAATAATACTCTTTAGAGGTATAATTTAATAGAAAGCAGCTTATTAAGTAATAGTTATAATATTAATAACTAAAGTAGAGCTTCTAAGCTTTAAGTATACTACTAAAGAAATAATAGCTCTTTAAAGACTATGCTATAACCTTACTTTAAAACTTAAAGATATTTAGAAAATCTATTATACTAATTAGTAAACTATTTAACTAGTAGTTAGAGAGAGAGAGTATATTTTAACCTATCTATAGTATATTAATATTTAGAATATATAGCTATACTAAGAGTATATAAAGAGCACTTTTAAAGTACTCTATATACTTATAGATAAGATATTAGTAAATAGGCTTATAAAAAGCCTCTTCTAAGCTAAGTTTAAATACTTCTAAGTACTACTAAATCTAGTAAATACTTACTATATTATTATAATAAAGGGGAAGTAAGTTTAAGAGTATAAAATAAAGCTCTATTAGACTTAAAGGCTAGTAGATATTATCTATAAAGCTATAGCCCCTTTATATATAATAGCTAGGTAAAAAAAGCAATTCTTATAGATATACTAGTTCTAGGTATACTAGCTCTATACCTCTCTAAATATTAATAAGTAAAGAGTATTAATACTTAAAGGTATATATTTAATAATAGAAGTGCTTCTTAGTATAAATAGCTATAATAAGGTAGTTAATAAAGCTATTAGCTATATTAGTAAGTAGCTTATAGAGAGCTAAAAGGCTTACTAAGTAAGTATATATATTAGTAATAGTACTATTAGAAAGAGTAGTAGCTATAAAAACCTACTAAGAAGAGCTAGCTAAAGCTAGCTCTCCTATAATAGCTTTTAGGTATATAATAACCTAGAGCTCCTTCTCCTCCTCTTCCTCCTTCTACTCCTACTTCTTCTCCTCCTCCTTCTTCTTCTCCTCCTTAAAAGCAGTTTAGAGAACCTAGTACTAAAAGGTAAGAGCTTAGATAGATAAGTTAGCACTATACTAAATTATCTTATATATATCTATATATATATATAGAATATTTATAATCTAGTTATTATTATTATAAGCCTTATAGTAGTATTTATAGGGAGTAATAGTAATAATAGAAGGGGGCTTATAGTCTTAGCTAGCTAGATAGTAGTAGTAGTATCTACTAGTACTATAGAAGTAGTAACTAGAGCTCTTATCTATAAGTAGTAAGTATATATAGCTATAATATAGGTACTTTATTAGCTTACTAGCTTCCTCTAGGATAATAGAGAAAGTATAAAGCTTCTTAGTAAAGTCTAAGATCTTTTTACTAGTAGTAGGGTTAGTTTTCTTCTTTAATATATTATAATATATACTAGCTATAATCTTTGCCTCCTTAGACTTATACTTAGACTTCTCTAAACTATTATTAGTATCTCTAAACTATATAGAAGTAATATTATAAATATATTAATAGGCTTCTCCTTATTCTTATTCTCTTTCTCCTTAATAGAGGGGGTATACTTATACTTATATATAGGCTTCTTCTTAGAGGCCTTAGCCTTCTCTATTAGAAGGATATTATTAGCTTCTATAATATTAAAAGGCCTTACTAAATAGTAATAGTTACTAGAGAGGCTATAAGATAGTAAAATAAAAGATTTATACTTATTAATCTTATTATTCTTAACCTCCTTTTACTTAGTAAGAGCAGCTAGCTACTTCTACTCTACCTTCTTCTTAGCCTTATAGATTATCTTAGCCTTAGTAATATAGTTAGTAATTAGTACTATAGATTATTTATACTTAGAAGCTATTTTTAATAATAGTATTAATAGATATAGATAGTTCTATATAAAGATAAGTATTAGTAATAGTTAATAATATATATAATGATTTTTATATATATATAAAGAGTTAACTTATAATTATTATAGTGTTCTAAGTAGAAAAAGGAGGAAAAATTAAAGCAGAGAGTAATATAAGTAATAACTATATCCACCTAGCTGCCTTTATAGGTAGTTAAGTGCTACTAATAGAATTCTACTACTTACCTAGATTATATTTGTTGCGCTAACACTATAACCTGCAAAGTAGCAGGATATGTGCTGCACTTAATAGATATATATAAGGTTATATAACCTATCACAGAGTATATATATATAGTTTAACACCACTGCCTATATAGTTAAGTGGAACTTCCAAATAGATATATATTAACTTATAGGCTTTTAATATATATATGTAAAGGGAGCTCTAAGTCCTATATAATCCTTATCCTAGCATAAAACTAATACTAATTAGTGGTTAACCTTATAAGTTATACTACTTAACTCCTATAGATTAGTAAGAATATCACTTAAAGAGGCAAAGTAATAACTCCTATACTAGGTTTATAATCTAGTATATAAGGGACTTACCTTTATACTATCCAGGTTATTAGATATAAGAGATAGGTTTGCTTATAGTATACCTATCTTAAAGACCTTAATATACCCCTATATCTGCTATATAAATAATAACTTTACTAATATAACTTATCACCTATAAATACTACTTAAATAATAAGAATAAGGGATAACAGATAAATAACAGATCTGTAAATATCATAACAAGCTAATATAATAAAAATACTGTTATAGAATTATCTATTCTAACCAGATCACTATATTTAAAATTAAGATCTATCCTCTATAAATCTATACTGCTACTCTTTAAAAATACTAGAAAATCTAAGATACCTATACTTATATATACTAGAATATTATAAGACCTTTACTCAGAACACTTAATTTATTTACTATAAAACAAGCACTACTATTAACCTTATAATTATTAAGGAGGGATTACTTTTAACCTAGAACTATAACTCACACCTAAATAAGGGGTAAATCTAATACTACTAGTAACTTTCTACTAAAATAATATATTATTTAGTATATAGCAAAATAATCTACTAGTAGATATAGTAAAAGATACTAAAACGCTATAATAACTTATAGTATTATTATTAATACTACTAACACCTGCCTAAACCTAGGATTATTCTAACTAAGAGGTATAAAATAAGGGTATCTATACCTTTACACCTCAAAATAATAAAGTGTCTTTTCTGTTTAGTTTGCAGATAAAAGTGTGGCTTAAGTATTATTACCTATAATAAGTATAATAATACTATAGTAAGTAACTATAGCTACTACTATATAACTTATAATATCCTTACTACTAATAATAAACCTAGTATTTTAAAGGAAATAATAGAAGAAGATAATACTAAATAATAATAATACTGCTTTATAGATCTAATAAGAGTAATACTAAGACTAAAAATATAAAACTTTACTTTAACTATTCTAAACCTAGTAACTAGAAAACTAGCTACTCTAGTATAAATAAGAGAGACTTATACTATAATAGAAGCTTTAACTAGAGATTCTACTAGCTAAAATCTCACTAAGATATTTATTTACCTTTTTTTATATAATACTATTAACTACTATAGTAAATCCTTTTATATCTAGCTAATTAATACTATAGTTAGACCTATTAGTTATAGTAACTCCATACTATTAACTTATTATAAAACCCCTAATCCCTCTAAATATAAAAGTATTTATAAATAACTATAACTAGAGTTAAATATTTAAATTTAGTAATAAAACTATAGAGAAGGAGGCAAATACTAAAATCCTCTTTTACCTTAAAACCTATAAGGCTAATAGCCTTATAGGTATAGCCTTATAGAGAGAATTTATATATAACTTTATTAATCTACTACTTATATTCTAGAACTAAGCTACTATAAGTATTATTTAATAACTCTATAACTACCTAATAATAGGTAGAGTATATATAGCCTATAATTTCCTATAAGTTACAGATTAACTCTTTATAATTATTATAGAGAATAACTTCCACTTTTAGATAACTGAGGAAGCTAAGAAATAAGTAAGTAAGAACACTATATTTATAAAGCTATAGGAAAATAAAGACTTTACTAGAAAGATTATAGATAGTAATAGTAAGAGAAGAGCAAAGTCTATACCTTTATAGACTAATAATAGAAGAAATATACCTGCAAATAATAAAGGTTTATAGCTAGTTAACCTCAGTTTAACTTTAAATACTAACCCTGCTCTAAATATTATAAATACTTAAATTAGACTTAAAAATAATATATACTTACTTATATACTAACTTATAGATCTAACTAAGCTATATACTAATAAGATAAAGTATAGTAGTAAAGATATAGATATACTAAAGCTAAAACTCTATATCTTCTAAAATATATATAAGAGAGCAGGCCTTATAAAGGAATAAACACTATTTGCTTTTCTAATTATACTTAAAGGAAGGGTATTATATTATTACTATAAAATAATTTGCTAAATTTAGCCTTATCTTAACCCAGACTAGATTATTACTAAGCTTAGTAAATATTTTAAAACAGAGAAATTTAAATAAGTATACCTTACTAAATAGAATACTACTATACTTATATTAATTATAAGTAATAATCTATCTATAATAAAGCTTAAAGCCTTAGATTTACTAATTAATACTCTTATAAAAATATAATCTATATTAGATACTACCTATAAAAGTAATAAGATTCTATATAACTAACTCCTTTAAGGTTACTAAGAGGTTAAGAAATATAAATAAGCCACTATAAACCCTATAATAAAGTTTAAGAGCCTCTATAACTAGCTTAAAGTTATAATTAGCAATATAGTTATATTTAGGAATAGTTAATTACTCCTATAACTATAATATTATACTAAGTAATACTAGACAGATTATAAATATAATAGCTAAGACTAGAATAATTAATTTAGCTACTCTAATCTATACTAAAACTTTAAATAAGATAATTTAAAGTAATAGTAAGATTCCTAGAAGTAGAGGTGCTATATCTATAAGAAGATAGGCTACTATTTAATAAACTATATATAAAAAGAGAGAAATAAAGCATACTTCTACTTCTAAAACAATTTATAAATTTAAGATACTTCTAAAACAGCTTACTAGTAATTCCTTGCTTAATATAAAGGGACTAAAAATAAGAGTTATAATAATTTAATAATAAATAATAAGGAGAATAAAGAGATTAAGATATACCTCTAGTTACTTAGAGAAGGGTAAGATAGTTAGGAGGACTGATAATCTAATAATAAATAGCAGACTTTATTCTTTGCCCAATTTATAAACCTAAATACCTAATTAACCTATTTAGTGGATAAAAATACTATTACTAACTATCTGCTTAACTAAGCAGCTTACTATAAAATCACCTACTATAACCCTTTTAAATAAATAACTAATAATATCCCTATTAATATCTTTATACTTAATAGAAGATATTCTTTAGAGACTTTCTAGAATATTATCCCAGATATAGAAGCTATAGGATTTTTAATAGCTAGTTATAACTAATAGATTATACTTAAAAGGACTAAGTTATCTAATATTATAATTAACCTAGCTATTATAGGAGGGGTAAGTATTAAATTTAGTTTAGGAGGAGCAATTAAATTAATAGGAATAATAGTTATTTCTATACCTTTTAGAGAAATAATATTCTATATTATATTAGTAAATACCCCTTTTCTCCTATACCTTATAGATATAGATAAACTAGGTATTTAATTTAATAATATAAGGAACTATTTATAATAAAAAGACCTAATTATCCCTAGTATCTATAAATAGAGTTATCTATAGCTACTATTAGATATAGAGAAGATATTAGCCTAGAATAACCTTATAGAGACTAAGTTATACTAACTCTATTAATATTTTAGATATCTATTAGTCTACTAACTTTATAGGGTTTTATAGTAGTTAGGCTACTAAGTTAAAATATAAATACTTAAATATCTCACAAAGTTTTGCAAATATTACTAACTTAATATAGAAGCTTTAAATTACTTTAAATTCACCCTTAAAGATAACTATAACTTTAACTATACTATAGTTATTAATATTATTTATCTTAACTTAAAACTAGTACTTTATATAGTTAATACTGCTACTACCTTTAATATAGGAAGATTTCTATAAAATCTATTAGTAAGTGTAGCACTTAATATGCTTAAATAGTACTAGATCTATATCTATCTTAGACCTCTAGATATAGCAATTACTAATACTAGTACTAATTTTAGCTTATCTAAGTAGCATAGCATACTCTATTTAATATTAATAATAGCTATTAAAGTCCCTATTAAGGCTTATAACTCTATAGGTAAAGTTAAGAGGTATTATATAATCCTTTAAAGAGTCTATAATATAATTTACTAAGACCTTTCTAATATAGATTATAAGATAGTTCTCTAAATAGCTTTAAAGGCTATTAATAACACTATAGGGCTAAAAGGCCTAGTTCTAATATTACTTATCTTTAGAGTATACTTATAGCTTACTAATAAATCCCCTCTATCTTTAAAAATCCAGAAACAGGCAGCTACTATATAAAGGGTAATAGAAGACCTCTAAAAAGTCTAGGCCTTATACTAAGTTTTAGAGGCCCTTATTATCTATAATAGACCAGATATATATAGAACCCTATAGCTACTACTACTCTTACTTATATATATTTACTATAAAAAGAAGAGCTAGTAAGAACTATATAAACTCCTTACTATTAATAGCAAAACCTATATACTTAACCTCTTATATAGACCTTAAACCTTCTAATTAACTATTATCTACTTATAGTATAATACTAGTAATACTAGTAATACTAGTAAGGATAATAATAATATGCTAAAGGAATCTCTAGACTAGATAGAAGGACTAGATAAGAATAATGCTATACTAGCACTAATACTAATATTACCACCTCTATATAAGAGGGGCAGACTACTAAAGAACTATATAAGAGCTATTATAATACCTACTATAGGTCTAATATAAAGAAGTAACTACTTTATAGACTAAAACAGATAAGAGGATACTGTAATTAATACTATTTTTATTATTAATATAGTAAAAGCTCTTAGCTAAGAGATTAGTAATACTATAACCTTTCTAATAGTAAAAGAATATTTAGATTATAACCTTACTATCCACCTATATAAGGAGGGTATTATTATAATACTAGGAGAACCTTTCTCTGCCTCTATAATAGCTAAGATAACTGCATTTTAGAAATATAGTGTTTTTAAAATTATCCCCTATAATACTACTATTTATAGTAAAACCCAGATTTTTAAGTCCTATATAGTTTATAAAGTTAAAGGAAAAGAAACTAACTAACCTTATAAAAAGTTATAACTTATTATTTAGAGTTATAATAATAATAATAAAACTTTAATCCTTATATAATTACTAATAATTTAAAGGGTAAGTTAATAACTGCTTCTTGCTTTAGTGCTATTTCTCATAGCAGAGAGATTTATCCTATAGCTTAGAGATATTATATAAGTATATATCTAATCCTAAATAGAGCTAAATAGGATAATATTAGCAGACCTTCTAAGCAAAATTCAAAGCAAATATCTAAAAGATTAGATTATAAGAATTATTAAACTCCTATATAGTATTATAGAGGCTAGAACCTATTAGTAGATAACCTATAGTAAGTATTATAGAGAAAAGCTTAAGATAGATTAATCCTTATTTAACCTATACTTACTAATCTTCTTAACTGCTACTAATAGCTTTAGTATTATTAGTATGCAAACTAATAATATAATTAGACTTTTAACACTAAGTTTCTCTAAATAAGAGAATAATAAACTTATAAAAGCTAGCTTTACTATAAAGGATAAATAATAACTTAACCCAAATAACCTGCTAATATTTAATAGTAGTATTATTATACTAAATGCAAATAGCAGTCTTATCCTATACTAAAAGAGATAAGAGAACAAAATTAAACTTATTAACTTAAAGGCTACTTTAACTAAATAAAAATAGTAATATATTTAGTAAAGGGTAAGAGGTATATATATTATATTAATTTGCTAACTAGAGGTATGCTTTAATCTATCTATAGCTATATAGTATTAGAAGCTAACTATTAAAGATAAAAAGGTGCTTAATTATTACCTCAAATAGTAAAAGAAGAACCTTAACTATAACCTTATATTTATACCTATTAACTTAGTAATAGCTAAACTATTTGTTTTTATTAATAGCTCTTTTACTAATAATTTAGACCTCTTATTATAAATTAGATTTATTATTATCCTTGCTAATAAGATAATAAATAATAATATATTTATAATCTATAGTAACACTATTTACTTTAGCTTAATAAAGTATAAGAGGGTTACCTAAAGTATCCTAGCTTTTAAAGTCTATAGTATAGTTACTAGCATAGATCTTACCTATACTATTATAATAATACTTTAGAAGGTTACTAACTGCCTTAAAAGACCTTATATTTCTATAATTATCTATACTGATTTATACTTATTATATAAATACTTTATTAAGCTTAGTACTATAAAGAAGAAGTAACTAATAATTAATATTATAGTGCTTTAATAGTTTTATAAGAGGAGGGAGATATATAAGATAAGATAGATTAATAGTAATAATAACCCTGTAAATACTTTTATAAAGAGTACTCCAAATTAGACTCTTAAAAACTTTATTAATAATAATAAAGTGATAGTTTATATAGAGGGATAGGTAACTTAAAAAGAGAAGGCTAAGAAGTCAGATAAATAGTACTAGATATACTAAAGCAGCTCTAGTATCTTAGAAGATAAGGATTTAACTATATTAAATATAGAATAAGATTAGCATATAATCCTATACTATTTTTACGTTTTTAAACCCACTTTAGGTCTGTAATAGGTATTAGTAATAAGGGAGTATATTTTAGCAGGTTATAGCATATCTAGCCTTAAAGAAAAGACTGCTAGTATTATACTAATACTATAACCTATAAAGCAGCAGGATATGCGCTATACTTAATAGATATATATAAGGTTATATAACCTATCACAGAGCGTATATATATAGTTTAATACTACTGCCTATATAGTTAAGTGGAACTTCCAAATAGACATATATTAACTTATAGGCTTTTAATATATATATATAAAGGGAGCCCCGAGTCCCGTGTGATCCTTATCCCAGTGTAAAACTAATAATATTACTATTACTTAAGTTATATATTACTTATTTATACTCTTTAAAGCACTTATAAGGAATATTTTTATTTATTTTGCGCCTTTAAGGCTATTTATAATACTACTTTATCTCTGTTATATATATTTAAAAATAGTTATAGCTATATATAATAATAGATCACTATATTAGCAATATTTACTATATAGCTAGGAGGTGTGTTATAATATAGTTTACAGCACTCTTAGCCTTATAAAGCTATAGTAGCTATATACTATAGTATATAATTATATAATTATATACTGCAGACTATTTCACTGCGCTTTCTATATATACTAATCTATAGCTAAGATAGTTACTCTTTATAACTTGCCCTTACCTCTATCTATAGCTTATAATAAGACTAGAGGGAAAGTCTTAGTTTAAATAGTCCTTTATAGATTAAATAAGTTAACTATAATAGCTAGCTCTCCTTTATTCTCTTTAGCCTAACTTAGTTATTAAGACCTAGTAAGTTAAGGCTATTAGAGATAAATATAAAGTTAAGCTATAAAGATACTAAAGTAAAGCTATTAGAGCTCTTTATATTTAAGATTCTTATTTAGCTTAAAAGGGAATTAGAGGTAAAAAGAAAGTGCTTATCTAGCTAAGTACTACTTATTAATTCTTATAGCTAGAATATTTAGAGTTTTCTTAAAGAGAGTAAAGTTAGTAGATATAACTATAGTTTCTAAAAGCTTACTATTCTATTTATCTTACTTCTAAGAAAACTTCTCTAAAATAGTAATAAGAAACACTTTTTTAACCTAGATATTAGTAATCTTAGTAGAAAAACCCTTGAATAAAGATATTATTAAAAATAGAGTAAATAGAAGTAATTATAAACTTAATTAAGGCTTTTAGTAAGGAGAAAAAGCTATATAAGTAGTATAGGAGGATAAAGATCTATAATATTATAAAGAAGGGTTATATATAGATAAGTATAAATTAGAGCAGGAATTTATACTTAAATATTAATAAAAAGGACTTAAAATATAAATTAAGTTAAGTTATAATATTAAATTAATTATTAATAGGTTAAATCTATTTATATTAAGAGAGATAAAGTATTTATTTATATATAGGTTAAAGGGAGCAGGCTACTAGTTACTAATTATTAACTAACTAGAATAAAGAGATAGAATAAGAATAGATAGTAGAAAGAAGTAGTTATAAGGGTTAACTCCTTCTCTTATCTAATTAATCTTAACTATAAGAAAAGCTTAACCCTTTAAGTAAATAATTTAATAAGAGGCAGAGTAACTAGATTATATAACTAAACCTTTTCTAGCTCTTTCTAGCTTTTTCTTCCTCTTTTATAATATAATAAAGATAGTAATCCCTCTTTTATATCTATAAAGTATAATCTTAAGCTTTCTTTAATACTTATTAATTATAGCTTCTATTAGAAATCCTAATAATTTTTATATACTAACTTAGCTAAGAAAGTATATCTTCTAGCTTTTTATAAATAAACTAGTCTCTAATAAGAGAAACTATAACTCTTCTCTATATATTAAGCCTTTTATTAACTTCTTTATAGTAAGTAGGCTTACCTCTTTAGCATCTACTTTATATATTACTAATCTTCTTATATAGGTTATAGTATTTCTTATATAGTACTTACTTAAGCTTTTAAAGCCTTTCTAACTATACCTTAAAGTAGACTTCTATATAAAAGTTCTACTTTTAGATAACTATAAGATTATTATCTATTAGTTTTAGGAGACTTATACTAGTTTTTACTACTAAAGTATAATAGAGAAGAGACTACTATTTTATAGATATATTTTTATTACTTTAGTAGTTATAGATACTTTTAGACTTTAACTAGTAAAAATAATTAATCTTAATAAATCTAAGATTAGCTATAGCTTCTATATTTAAGCTAATAGAGGTTATAATATAGTTTCTTATAGTAGTTATAAGTAGTATACTTACCCTCTCTATAATAAGGCTACTAAGACTTAGATCTATAAGTTATACTTTAAATATATAAGTATACTTAGTAATACTTATACTAACTATTTTTACTATAAATAAGATTCTAAGTGTTTCTTTAACTCTAAGAGAAACTATAAGGCTTTTAGCTATAATATAGGTAATCTAGAGTAATAAAGCAGTAAGTTTAAAGAGGTAGTTATCTAGTTTTAAATTAACTAGTAGACTATAAAGAGGTTTAGAGTAACTTATCTAGGATTTAGAACTATAATAAAGTGCTATAAAACTTAGCTAAAAGAGTATAAGTCTAAGTTACTATTTATTTTTACTAGCTACTTTCTAGCTAATTTAGATATTTCTATTTCTAATAAGAGGGAGTAGCTTAAAATTCTAACTAGAGTTTAAAGAAGAAGAGCAGGAAAAAGAAAGAACTAATATAATATTCTATATACTTAGTAGTCTTTATAAACCTAAAAATATAAATCAATAAATAAAATCCTTCTTATTTAACTTTAAAATACTTTAATATATATACTCTATATAAAATAATATAGGAGAAATCAGAAAAAACCAGGAAAAATTATATAAAGTTTTAGTAAATTAGGTAAAATTAACTAGCTATAATAATACTTTTTTAATATAATAGAGTACTTTAAAAATATAAGTAAGAGAGTTTCTTTATCTTTAGTCTTTTTAATAATATAACTATTTATAGCTAGGAAAACTTACTAACCTAACTACCTATATAAAGCTATAGTTATATAAGAGAATAAGTAAAGAGTTAATTTAAAAGTAAGAATATTATTATAAATATAAAATAGATAAGTAAGTACTATAAAAGCAGAAACTAAAGAAGAGTAAATAGATAATATAAAGTAATATAGTATTATACAGGGATATACTTCTCTTAAAATGCTAAGTATAGAAGTCTAATCTAGGAATAGTATAAAAATAACTAGCTAGATATTATAGATATAGCTAAATTATTAAAGTTAAACTATAACTTAAAGACCTTTTAAGTAATAATAAGTTAAAACCTAGTATTTAAAATAGGAGGGTATTTAGATAAGGTAAGAGGCTATAAAGAGGGATCTCTTAGAATAAGGCATAGAATATCTAAGTAGTAATAGAGAGAAATAGAGTATATTAATTACTAAGAAGGTTATAGTATGCTCTTAATAGGTTTTATATAGCAGAACTTACTATAAGTATAGTAGTAATCTTAGTAGTATAATCCCTAATATAATAATAATACTTAGACTTAATACTACTTTTATTAGTAAGATTAGAACTATAAGGGTATAAGAGTAGACTTAAATAGTAAGTAGAATAATATAGGTATAAGTAGGCTAATCTTAGTATTATCTCTATAGTTTATTTTAATATACTAAGCTAGGAAATTATAATTAAGTAATTAAAATAGAGAGTATAGTAAGGCTCCCTCTAAGAGTATAAGCCTTACCTATTATAGATATAAAAAGGCCTATTTCTCTATAGTAGTGCTAATTCTAGCAGATTATATAGAGTTATTCTCTATCTTAGTATACTAACTATCCTTAACTAGATTAAATAGCTAAAGTTCTATATAAAGTTTCTATATTACTCTTATCTAGTTAAGAGCCTCCTTTAAGGCCTATAAATATATTACTAAGTATATAATCTACTATAAAATATTACTATCTAGATTACTTATTAATAGAGGGTTAGTATTATTAAAGTTAGTAAAAGGTTTCTCTATTTCTTCTTTATTACCTTTATTAGAGTAGGAGTAACTATAGATAGAGTAAATCTTATTAAGTTAGTCTATAAGGTTAAGTTTATACTAGTTAATATTTTCTAGTTTCTAAAAACCTTTTAGAGCCTTAATAAACTTTTTTAGATAGTTTTTAGTATAAGTTAACCTATAAAGAGGTTTCTCTATAAGGATTTTAAGCTAATATAAAGTGTTATTAGGGGCCTTTAAATAGATCTTAAAGGGGTCTTTCTAATAGTAGTTAAGCTTAGTATCTAAAGACTTATCTATATACTATTTAATATTAAATACTAGAATAAGATTACCTACTTCTAATTTCTAGCTATATAAGATATAGTATTTCTAGTAATTAAACCTATCTATAATATATTTATACTAGACTATAATTATCTTCTATATAATAATATAGTTCTTATTAAGCTATTTAAAAGCTCTTATCTATATAAAAAGCTTCTCCTTAGATATTATTACCTAGTTTTATACTATTACTTTCTAGGTTAGTATAAAGGTTTCTATTAGAGTTATAGCTTTATATCTATAGAGTAGATAGAAGGAGCTATAGCTAGTTAAAGCTCTAATAGAAGTTCTATTAGTAAATAGTATAGCTTAAAAGGATAGCTAGAAGTTCTTATCTATATTCTTTATCTAAGTAGAGAGAGTATATATAATAGTTTAGTAGCTAACTTTAATAGTGCTATTAGTATGCAGATTATAGGTAGTAGTGACTTTCTGCTTAAGCCTATACTTATAGTTAAATTTAATAACTATGCTTTTATTTTTAGAGCCTCTATTAATAATAAGTATATTATAGAGCTTATAGTAATAAATAATATCTTTTTATATAAACTTAGTAATAAGGTAAGAGTTAGCTTACTATATTTACTAAGCCTTTACCTATTTAGTTAGGAGGTACTAAGCTTTAACTATATTCTATTTACTAACCTTCTATATATCTAATACTATATAAGTAAATAGTAGCTTTAAGGGTGCTAAGAAATAGTAAGAGTTATCTATATATCTAGGCCTATACTTTAATAATTTTATAAATATAAACTTATTTACTAACTTATTAATAGAGGCTATACTAGTAATACTACTCTACTAACCACTTAATAACTATATTATATTTTTATACCCACTTTTATAGTATGCTTTTATAATAAGCTTAGTTTAGGTTTATAAATTATCTATAACTTATTATAGAGTAGGCTTATATATACTAGGATATATAAATAATAACTTATTTTTTAGAAAGAATTTCCCAGCCTCCTCCTTAAACTTATAGTATAGACTAGGCTTAATTCTATCTAGGTATCTTAAAGTACTAAAATAGTAGATAATTTAGTATAAGTAGTAATTCTAGTATAAAGAGCTATTTAGTATAGTATTAGAGATAGCTATAAGTCTTAGAGACTCTTATAGAATATTATTAACTTTAATAGTAAGAATCTTAGTAAGGCAGACTCTATCTCTATTTATCTATACTTTATTAAAGAAAGAGATAGTAATTAGGTTTATAAAGAAGATTTACTTATTAATCTAGTTATTAATTTCTCCTTTAGTATCTTAGTTAAGCTTATCTAATAGTCTACTAGGTTTATAAGATAATCTATTAGTTATAATATTCTAGCTTTTAGATAGGTACTTAACTTTAAAGTTAAATATATAAATCTATAAGATCTATTAAATAATAAGGGCTTTAAGTAGATTAGAGATAGTACTATTAAGCTAAGTAATAAGGGTCTTAGTATTTATTTCTAGTATAAAGTGGTAACTATAAAAATAAAAGTAGATCTATTTAAGAGCTTTAAGTATATCTCTTAACTCCTTCTTCTTAATATTATAGTTTAGCTCTATACTAGTTTATAAGCTACTCTTATATCTAGAAACTATATACTTACTATTAATATATTAACTAAGAATAGTGCTCTAACTAAGGCTGCTAATATTAACTATAAAGTAGATTTTACTTATATTAGTGCTATAGTTAAGCCTAATAAGAATAGGAGTAGAAATAAGTTAGTTCTTAAAAGTATCTATAACTAACTACTAAAGCTAGTTCTATTTAAATAGAGTATCCTTTTTTAGAAATACTATAAGCAGCCTAGCTATAGCTAAAAATCTCTAAACCTAAACCTAATAAAATATTATAACTCTAAGAAAAGATCTAAGGTTAGTGAGGTTATTATAGACTCCCTATTCTCTAATCTTAATAATCTTTAATTCCTCTAGCCTTTAGCTATTAGTACTATAAATATATCCTATAATAGTAATAAATTACTAGGCTTACTATAATTTCTTAATAGTAATAGTATAGCTAGCTAACTTAATATTAATAAAAACCTTATTAATATTCTAGATATATTCTAGAATATATTAGAATAGGATAAGTGGGACTTAGTAGTGTAATTTCTAAGAGATCCCTCTTAGTATATAGGTTTATTATAGAAGAACTATAGTTAAGGAGAGAGAAAGAGTATAGAGGGGAGGAGAACTTATTATTATTATTATTACTACCTTAATACTTAATTTTTAAGTTTTTTAGGATTTTCTTAGTAAATTTATACTTATTTTTAGTAATCTCTTTTAATTAGATCTATAAATTACTTTATATATCTTTTAAGCCTATTTTTATTATTCTAGTCTATTTATAGGTGGAGTTATATTATTTGCTATTCTTTCTAGCTCTTATAGTTCTAGCCTTTATTAATAGTGCCTAGAAGTAGATTCTTTTACTCTTTTTAATAGCCTTTAAAAGCTTCTTAGAGAGTAGAGTGCCTTTATTATATCTATATATCTCTACTATTAATATATATATATATATAACTAATCTACTTTAAATATAATAATATATCTGAAAAATCTATAAATAATAAAGAATAATAATATAATTAATAGCTAATATAGAAAGATAGAAGAAGATATTTATAAGCCTATCTTAGTTTATAAGAATAGTAATAGCTATATATTCTCTTAGAATTAAAGTGGAAATAATAAAGACTCTAATATGCTCCCTTTTATATACTATTAGCAGGTTCTAGTAAATATACTCCCTTTTCCCCTCTCTTATATACTTTTAATACTACTATTATTTAACTAGTAAGTTATAGCTAGAATAGCTAAGATAGCTATATTTAAGACTAATATAGTAATTAGCAGTCTTACTAAGCTAATAAATATAGTAAGATTAACTAGATTAGTAAATAAATACTAATAAACCTCTTACTAGTATAGCTTTAAGTGCTAAGAGTAAGAAATACTAATATTTAAGATATTTTAATATAGTAAAGCTATAAAGTCTTTAGAGATAGGAGTATTATTAGAGAAACTCTTCTATATTAAGTAATAAGACTTAAAGTAGATCTATAAAAGCCTAGAGTAATAAGATTAAGGTTAAGAGACCTTTCTATATTTATTAAGTTTATATTACTTTTCCTTTTTTATTATTTAAAGGAGTTATAATTACCTACTTTATCTTTCTATTTAGAAGATATTATAATAATAAATTTACTTTGCTACTTAAAAAGCTTTATTACTTTAACTATATAATAATAAATCTAATATTTATAGGCTTATAAGTATTATATCTTCTTCTTATTTAAATAATAACTTAGATATTAGATCCTCTTCTAATAAGGGAAAGCAGCCTAAAAAGAGGTTTATAGAAACTTTATTTAGTAAGATATAACTATAAGCTATAGAATAGCTAGCTTCTAAAAATAGTATAGATAAGTTTATAAATCTCTTTCTAGAAATAGAGATAATACCTCCTAGTTCTTATTATTTACTTAAAGAGATATATACTAATTAAGATATTATAATTCTAGCTAACCTTCTAATAAGATACTTTACTATAACTATAATAACTTCTTACTTAACTAGTATATCTAAGTTTATTAGAATTAATATCTTAAACTTTATTATAAACTATAAGAGCCTTTCTAAGCTTTATTATAAGACTAATAAGAATATAAAGAATAAGATCTATATATATAGTTCTAGTAACTATTAAGATATAGTATAATTCTATATTAATAAGACTAAGACCTAGAAGGAAGCTAAGAAGAAACTTCTTTACTAATTTAGATTTATAGATCTAAAGTATTAATAGAACTCTAATAAGGATCTTTAAAACCTAGTTATAGGCTTTTATATTAAGAATAATAACCCTTTATAGGTTATAGTATTAATTGCTACTATTTACTAGCTTTAATAGAGAGCTATTCTATATAGAGATCTGGAACTTATAGATATTAAACTTATTTATATTATTTATTACTATTTTTTAGAGAAAGTAATAAGAGCTATAGCTTAAAGTTTTAACTACTAACCTATTAAAGTTATTTTAAAGTAGTAAATTATAGTTAAAGATACTCTAATTAAATAGTTTACTATATAGTAGAAACTTTAGTAACTATTAGGCCTTATTAAGCCTAAACTAATAATTATGCTTTATGTTCCTATAAAGATAATTTTAATAAGATAGAGAGCTAAGGCTAAAGAACCTTTTATAGTATAAAGTATAAGCTTAATTATTAACTCTCTTATAGAGAATTTTAGAACTCTTAATATTAATAGAGCTAACTATAAGATAGATATTCTAAGCCTTATTAAGAGAGTTACTAGCTAAGAAGATAATACTTTTAACTTAAATACTATAAAAGCTACTAAACCTTATAAATAATAATCTTAGAATAATATATAGATTTAATATTAGTAATAGTAGTACTATTATCTATAAGCTAGTTAAGGTAACTACTAAAGTAGCTACTAATAATATTAAGAGTTTAGAAGAGATAGAGAAAGAGGAGATTATAGAGGCTTTTAGTAAGAGGAACTATAGTAATATATATCTTTTTAAGCTTTTAGATACTACTAGCTTTATAGAGTAGTAGCTTATATTATTATTAGCTATATTAAGTATTTTAAAGCTAGCTAGAGAGAAGTCTACTACTATATAGTATCTTTTTACTTTATTAGCACTCTTAATTCTAATATCTAAGTTAAAGCAGATATTATTAATAAAAGCTATATAGCTAGGAGAATAGATAGCTAGATAATTTTAAGGTATATTCTTATTAATAAAGATAGCTTTATAAACTATATAGTAGCTATTAGTAGAATAGTAAAGAAGTAGTAGCTAAAACTAATAGAAGAGATTATATAAGTTATTAGTTATAATAAACTATACTCTAAGCAATCTATTAGCTTTATAGATTAAGAAAAAGATATAATATAGTTATTTAACTTTATTAATATAATATTCTTTAGCTTTAAGCCTAGAAACTAGTATATTAATTTAGTTAAAGATATTACTACTATAAAATAAGTAAAGGTAAGAAGCTATTACTTAGAACCTTATAATACTTATATTTAATAGACCTCTTAAATAGCAGATCTACTTATAGTTTAAGATCCTCTAATTTAAATTACCTAGTAAGTTACTAAACTTCTTAATAATAAAAAAGATACTAATAATATTATATTATAGGATATCCTAGAAGAGCTAGTTAAATAATAGAAATAAGAAGAGTAAGATAAGCCTTAGATTTAATATAGTAATTTATAGACTAGCTATATACTTATATTAAAGCTATATAGTAAGAGAGTAAATAGAAAGATAGCTATTTCTAAAGCCTTTTTTTATTAAAACTAGCTAGATTAGAATAAAATAGTTTATAATACTACTAAAGTAATAATTAATAAGTATAAGAATAGATATAATTTAAAAGTATAGGAGGTTTTTATTCCTGCTAATATTATACTTCTAGATTAATTTAATAAGATAGAAGCTAGTAATAAGAAGCTATAAGAGCAGATAGACTAATAGAATAATAATAAAAACTATTTTAAAGGCTAAGTAACTTTAGCTGCTATTTTTATAGTTTTACCTAGAAATTTATAGATTAAGTAAGTATAGTTTAACTGCTATATAATTAATTCTATCTTTAAAATAGATACTATAATAGAAAAATAGAATTCTATACTTCTTCTATTACTAAGATATATTATTATTCTAGACTTTATTATAACTTACTACTAGATTATAATTACTCTTTATAGCTTTATAAATATACTAATTAAGGAAATTATTAATAGTAGCTTAGTAATTAATCTTATTAGTAAACAATATATTAGCTATCTAGGCTTATAGAGTAATATAGTTAGAACTAATATAGAAATCTGAGAAATTACTAATAAGGAGTAGAAAATCTAATTTATAGGTATAATTATAGATAATATCTATATTAGAGGTAATATAATTTAAGATATTAGCTTCTTTATTTTTCTAGAAAGCACCTATAATAAGAACTTAGTTCTAGAAGCCTCTTTTATCTTAAAAACTAGAATAACCTTAGATTATATATAAAACTAGATTATTAGAGTCCTTTAGTCTAGAAATATTAAGATTAATATCTTATTATTATTTTATATAGAAAACTTAACTACTTACTTTTTAGAAATTATTACTAAAATAGACTGCTTTATTTCTTTATAATATTAAAATATTCTTATATCTCTTATAGAAGAGGGAAAATAGAGGTTACTACTAATAAACTTAATATAGTAGTAGGCTTAGAATTTATAAGAGATAATTAGTAAGTTAATAAAGTTAAAAATAAGAAAGAGTTAGATATAATACTAAATAGTATAAAGATATATTAGAATATTAAAGTGATTTAATAAGTATTTAAGAGCTTATATAACCTACTAGAAGAAGTTAAGTAATAGATAGAGCTAGATAAGAAAGTTATTACTATTTTTAAAGAATTTAGATTAATTTTTAATAAAATCCTAGAAACTATAATCTAAAAAGAAGTTACCTCTAAGCTTAATAATATCTATAAAGCAATTATAAGTACTAGATATATTAAAGAATATAATAGTTATAATATTAACTATTAGTATTATATTTATAGATCTAAGAAAAAAGCAGTAAAAAAGAGAGTATCTAGGAGAAAGTGTAAATTAATATATTAGAAAGAAATTAAAGTTATTATAGCTATAGATACTATTTTTTCTTATTATTAATATATATTTATATAAATAATATCTATATTACTAATAAAAGATATTAATATACTATATAAAATAAAAAATAAGAAAATTTAACCTATTAATAATACTATATTAGATAGTTTAACTCTAAATAGTAACCTAGAATAAAAGCTAAAAGTATAAGTAAGAGTAAAAAAGAATATAAAGCTAGATCTTAATATTCTATTTACTAGTCTAATTATATTAAAGTTTTTAAGTATTAAGCTAGAAATAAGACTTATAAAGACCTAGCTAGAAGCTATTCTAAAAACTATTAATTATCTATAACTTAAAGAAAAGAAGCTTTTTATAGCTATTCTAATAGTAAGAGAGGAAGCTTTAGCTTAGAAATTTACTTATTATAGCTCTATCTACTCTTCTATTACCCCCCTATAGATAATATAAATAATTCTATATAAAGTATAGTAAGTAAAAGGAATTCTAATATTAAGAGAGTTAGAATAGGATATTATTATAATTATAAAAGATAGACTAGAAAAGGGAATTCTAGAATAGAGTTATATAGTATATTATAATCTATTCTTTCTTATATATAAGAAAGATAGCAAAATAAGACTTATTAACTCTATAATAAAGATAAATATAGTTATAATTTAAGATATAATACTACCCCTCTCTATAAATAACTTTTTAGAGGATTTTACTATATACTAGTTATTATCTCTTTTAAACTTCTTTTTAGAATATAACTAAGTTCTCTTAGACTCTATAAGTAGAGACTTAACTATATTTATCTTATCTATTAAACTACTATATATATATACTTTACTTTAAGGAGTAATAAATTCAGTTATATAATTTATAAGAGTTATAATTAGAATTCTATATAATCTTATATCTAGTTATTATAAGGCCTTTTTTAATAATATTACTATTAAAGGACTAACTTTATACTATAATAAAGAAGAGATTTAGTCTTATCTAGGAATTTATAGATTTATATTAGAATATTTATAGAATATTAATAAGGTTCTAGTTAATTTAGAGCTAGTAAAATATATAGTAGTAATAGTTAAGTCTTAATAGGCCTAGAAAGCAGTAATAATTATTAGCTATATTTATAGCACTAATAGATATTATCTAGAAGAAGTAAAGATAGTTAAGATCTATAAATAGATTACTTATACTAACTTAATAGAATTAAGAGCTTTTCTAGATATTATAATATTTTATAGATCCTAGATAAAGAACTATTTAACTATTATAAAACTACTTACTAATTTACTTAAAAAGAATATCTCTTTTTATTAGAAAGAGAAGCATAAAATAGTAATAAATATCTTAAAGTTAATACTTATTAAAGCTCTAATTCTTATTATCTTAGATTATAGCTCTAAAAGATAAGATATATATCTTATAGTTAATATTAGTAATATAAAATAGAATAGAGTTCTAGGCTAATTTATTAATAACTAATATATAGTTTCTCACTTTAAAAGTAGCACTTAGTTAAAACTAGAACTATTCTATAATACTAGAAAGAAGAAACTATATAGTATCTTAAAAGCTTTAAAAAGAGTATATAATTATTTCTATAAAAGACACTTTATTCTAGAGATAAATATCTAGACTTTAGTTATATAACTAAATAGAGCAGCTATAAATCTCCTAGAAGCTCTTATTATTTAATAGATTATATAGATTTAAATATTTAACTTTAAGGTATAATATATCTATAATATATAAAATATAGTAGTAGATAGCCTCTTATAGAAACTCTAAGGCCTTTTAAATATAATTAATAAAAAAGTAGAAGGAGAAATTAATTCTTAGATTAATTTATAGATCTTCTTTATTAATATTAAGGCTAGTTTCTTCTTTAATTAAGTATAATAATATAGTAATATATAATAAATAGAGGAGATTCTTATAGAAGATATATAGGAAATTATTAGTAGTATAATAACTATTCTAAACACCCTTCTTAATAATTTATAAACCTATTTAGTATATTCTTAATAAATTATCTATTATTTAATAATATAAAAGTGCCCTCTAGGGATTTAACCTATTAGATACTATAATTTTAAAGTTAGAGCTCTAGACTATTATATTTAAAACTATCTATTTTTTACTAGACTAATAAATTAGAAGCTAATACTAAGATAAATTATAAATAACTCTAAATAGAGGAAGAAGCTAATTATTAAAGCCTATAAGAAAAGCAGTTATATAGATAAGTAAGCTATAATAAGAAGATTATCTAACTACTATATATAGAATAATATATATTTAGAAGTTAAAAAGTTCCTAAAGAGTTATTCTAATTACTAGAAGAGGAGAGCTTAGTATATAGATAATATAAGAACCTATAGTTTACTAAAGGGATTACTCTTTATAAGAATTTTATTAAATATATAGAAAGTAAGTAAGTAGTATCTTATAGAAGCTTAGAACCTACTTATTAGATAGCTTAAAGTATAATAGCTTAGATAAGTAACTATAACTAAGATTATAAAGTTTATTTAGGAGGAGGTTATCTATTAATATAAGCTATATAGTAAAATTATTATTAATAGAGATCTAGAAAATAAGAGTGTTATTATTAAGTTTAATAAAAGGTATAGTATAAGGAGAAAAGTAATATTAGCTTATAATCTGAGAGCTAATAGAGCAATTAAGACTAGTTATTAGCCTATTATATATTCTTTATTAATATAGATTAGAGGAAAAAAGGATATTAACTCTTAACTATATTTATCTACTACTCTATTTATAGACTAATTAAGTATTTATACTTTAACTAGTTTTAGCCCTTTTTACTTTTTATATAGATTTAAACCTATTATACTAATTAAGACTCTAATACTAATTTAGAGGGTTTTTAATTAGAATTTAGTAACTATATAGGAAAAGGAGATTTAGATATATCTATAAGCTTTTTTATAACTTAATAAAGATAAAAAGTAAGCTAAAAAGATAATTAAGAGCTAATATAAGAAAACTATAAAATATAGTAATAATTAATATAAGTAAATAATAAGAAAAGAGAGGCTAGAAGTAAGTAATTTAATCCTAGTATTTAATATTAAGAGATTAATTAATAAATCTTTAATTAAAAAGCTTAACTACTAATAGCAAAGCTTCTTTTATATCTTATTATATATCTCTAATATTTTATTATATTAACTAGTAATATTAATAGAAAAAGAGATTATAGGTAAGATATTTAGTAGAAATTAACTTTAAAAATTTATTTAAGTATCTAAAAAATATTAGAAACTAAGTAATATAGATATTTATAGATCTAATTTAGAGAGAAACCTAGTAAAAGTCTTTTTAGTATTAGAAAATAAAAAGTATAATAACTATATACTAGAAAAAGAAGATAAAGAACTAATAGTATCTAGAGAGATAATTAGAAATAAAGAGAAGAATATATTATAATCTATAATAAGATTAAGATAGTATTTAAAAAACTTAGAGATAGTAATTAAAGTATTAAAGGCTAAATAGTAACTAATAGTAGAAATTCTATAGATATTAAAGGAGAAAGAGAGGAAGTATATTAAAATAGAGAATTTAAAAAACTTATAATCTTTCTTTTATTCTTAAATACTTAGTTTAATAATTTATAAACCTATTTATACTTATTTATAAGGTTTTCTTTTTTTTATTTTTTATATTTTAAAAGTTTAAGATTCTAAAAATAATATTTCTAAACTTTAAAGATAAAAATAAGAGATAATATTAACTTATTAAAATATATTACTCTACTACTAACTATCTTTTAATATAATAGTAATCTATCTATTAATAACTTTAATATCTATACTAAGTATAAGATATTAGAGATCTATAGCTTTTTAATAATAATACTAAAAACCTCTTATAAATATAGCTATTACTAAACTAAAAAAATAAGAGAACTAATAGTTTAAAAATAGATAGAAGAGAAAAAAAGAGAAGAGAGTATTAAAGTATAGTTACTAATCTATAAAAAGGATACTAGTATCTAGATAACTAAGAGTATAGTAATAAAGCTATTAATACTAAAAGTAGCTATATAATACTATTACTAATAAGAAAAAGAAAGATATTTATAAAGGAGATCTTATTAATTTTATACTTAGATAGGGTTTAAAGTTAGTTTTATAAACCTATTTAGAGAATATTTCCTTTATATTCTTATTATTACTTTAAATAGTACTAGAAGTAATAAAAGACTAGAAGAATAAATATATTTTATAATTTATAAATCTAAAGCCCTCCTTATCTAATAGAATAAGTCTTAACCTGCTTATATTTAAGAATATTTATTTATAAACCTAACTTATTAGTATATCTAATACTAAAACTTTAAAAAGTAATAAAGGATTATTAAAGTATCTAACTATTTAGAATATAGTAATAAGAAATAAGATTAAAAAGTATAAAAGGGTAAATAATTAGTAGTAACTGATTAATTTATTAAAATATTATAATTATTCTAGATCTATAAAACTATTAATATTACTATACCTTATATCCTTTTTAGTAGAGTAAGTTATCTTTAAATTCTATAATAACTTAGTAGTTTTTAACTATATAAGACCTACTAACTCTATACTAAATAATAATTAACCTATTCTAGTAGTTTTTTAATATATATAAAATAACTAGTAGTTAGCAGATTACTTAATAACTAGATATAGATAAGAATTAGTTATTAATAGTATAGAGAAGATAGAATATCTTTTTAACCTCTATAATATATAAGAAATACTAATAAGATAAGAGAACTTAGATAACTTTAAAGTTATAAGTCTTTTTAAACTTATAATTAGAGAATTTCTACTTTCTATTTATATTTTACCTTAAAAGCTATCTTAGATATCTAGAATAGAGATTATAGTAGATATAGTTAGTATAATAAGGAGAGGTATAAATAACTTTTAGAATACTATAACTGCTTTCTTATTACTTAATTATAGTAATAATTATTAGATAATAATTATTATAAACTAAGTAAATAGTAATTATTTTTACTAGAACTCTATATAGGATTTAAAAAGTAACTAATAATTTATAGATATTATAAATAATTTTAATAGATAGTACTATAAGATAGAGGCCTTAGTATATCTTAGAATAATCCTATTAACTAGTTATTATATAGTTAATTTAACCTAATAAAGAGATAGATTTATATATAAACTTAGATATATTAAATAGATCTAAGTATTCCTTTAAGAGGATATCTTATTACTATAATTTAGCTATATAGCTAAAAGAGATAAAAAGCTCTTTACTAATATAGAAATCCCTTTAATTAACTAATATATTTCTACTATTACTATAAAATTCTATAATATATTTATTAATATTAGCTTTATTTTATAAGATACTTTATATAGCTAATAAGACTTTAAGAAAAATCCTTTCTTTTCTATATAACTCTCTATATCTAAACCTAGCTAACTCTTACTCCTAGATAATAATATAGAAAACTTTAAGGATAATAATAAGCCTAGAATTCTCTTTCTAAGAGATTTACTAGAGTTAGCTTTATCTAATATATTAGATAGTAAACTTAATTATCTAGAATACTAACTTTAAATATAAGTCCTTTAAATACTAAATTAAAGTATAAATATTAAACCTTAATTATAAGTTATAATTATAAATATACTATCTTATTTTAAATATCTTAATATTTTAAATAAATATAATTATAATAGAGAAAACTATATCTAATAGAGAGTTAATTAATAGGAATAAATAGAGTAGAATACTTTTAAAGAGTTATATTACTATAATTTCTTATACCTATCTTAGTAGAGAGAATAGTTTTAGCTATATTAAAGTTTAGAATAAAATAAGAAATATAATAAAAAAGAGAAGGTTATAAGGCTATTATTAAGGTATAGTTTATAATAAAAAATAATAGCACCTAATAAACCTTTTTAATAGTAAAATTACTTACTAAGAAGAAACTATTAAATAGAAAGGTCTATAAATAGAATTTTATATATTCTTTATATAAGTAGATTTATTTATCTATTAAGACTCTTCTTTATAATATTATAAAAAGTTTTAAGGAGATAATTAGAATAAGATAAGTAAAACTTAGTAGTATAATTTCTAAGAGATCTCTCTTAGTATATAGGTTTATTATAAAAGAACTATAGTTAAGGAGAGAAAAAGAGTATAGAGGGGAGGAGAATATATTATTATTATTATTACTATCTTAATACTTAATTCTTAAGTTTTTTAGGATTTTCTTAATAAATTTATACTTATTTTTAGTGATCTCTTTTAATTAGATCTGCAAATTACTTTATATATCTTTTAAGTCTATTTTTATTATTTTAGCCTATTTATAGGTGGAGTTATATTATTTGCTATCCTTTCTAGCCCTCACAGTTCCAGCCTTTATTAATATCTATATAGTCTAGGGTAACTAGAAACTTCTTTATTATTATATTTTAAGATAGAGCTTTTAATAACTATATTATTAAGAAAAGCTTTATAGTAGATTAGGATTAGATTATATAGAATTTATATTATAACTCTTATAAACTAGACTATAATATTAGTAGCTTTTTAAGATAGAATATATATCTAAAAGAGGCTAATTAGTATTATAAAGATTATAATATTATAGCTATATAGATCTAGTAGAACTTAGTTATATCTAGAAAAGAAATCTAATAATAAGAGAAGCTAATATATTATAAAGTCTTCTAAGAACTTATTACTAAATAGGAGTAAAGCTATATTATATAGAGTAATAATATTAATCTTAGTTATAAAGTTAATAAAATATATCTTTCTATTCTTCTTTCTAACTAGAAAGAAGGGGTTTTAATAAGCTATATAACTTTACTTAAGAATACCCTTCTTTAGCCTATCTTTTAGAATTATTATTATATTACTCTTTAAGGTTTTTAGAATTAATATACTTCTTACTTACTAAGCTTTATAAGAGATAACTCTAATTATTTATAAAGGAGCTATTAATAGATAAATAGATCTATAATACTTAAAACTCTATATAAGAGCTTTCTCTCTATTACTTAGAACTTTAGAGAGAAGCTTCTTCTCTTTTAGATTAAGGTAGTTTATTATTATTAAAATCCTATTAAGTTACTCTACTATAAGTTACTCTTTTTTAGAAATAGTTAAAAACTTTAATTAAATAAGGTCTATAAAAATGCTTTTTAATACTAATTTAAGGTTCTCTTTTACTTTTATCTAGGCTTTTAACTTCTATTCTAGATCTTCTTTAAGTATTAAGCTATTAAAAAGTAAGTTATTAACTAGCTAGACTTTCTTATCTTTTATCTTATATATTATATTAACCTCTCTATATATAAAGAATAAAGTATTATTATAGATATAATTAGTTCTTAGCTTATTCTAGATTCTTATTAAAACCTTTTCTAAAAGGTTCTCTCTTTAATAAAACTAATAATATATCTAGATATTAGCTATATTAAATCTAATTTCCTATTTTAAGTTAAATAGATTTATAAAAAATAAGAAATATATTTTAGTAAAAAGGAGAAGTTACTAAAGCTTTTTATTAGTTATAAACTTTAGTAAGTTAGTCTTATATATTACTTACTCTTTATAATACTCCTAAATATTAAAGTTAAATTTCTTAACTATATAGCTAAGAACTTTAGTATACTTAGGTTTTCTTATATTAAGGATACTAATAATAGTTTTCTAGTCTCTAAAAAGGATAGCCTTACTATATATAAGGAGGTACTTAGCTATTCTAAATAATATAAGCTTAGTGCTATTATATAGCTTAGTAGAGATTAGCTTCTCCTTTTACTAATAGGTTAGTTAGTTTCTATCTCTATCTTATTTCTAGAAAAAGAGAGGCTTACTTAGAATATTAATTAGAAATACTAAGATCTCCTTTATCTTATAGCTAGATATATAGTTAGAATCTATATAGCTAGCTTTCTCTCTCTTTCTCTAGTAGTAATATTTATAGGACTTTTTTAGAAAGGGTTTATAATAGTTATAGTATAGCCTTTCTTTATAGAATTAGTATCTAGAAGTATATCTTTATAATTTTAAAATAGCTTAGATAATTACTTTTATTCTTAGTATAATAGCCTGCTTAAGAGAGACTTTAAGTATTATATAGAAGATATTACTATTTTTATTAAATATTACTAGAACCTCCTTATTCTTCTCTAATTTCTCTTAGACTAGGAAGTTAAAACCTTTTAGTAAATTAGCTTTTACTACTAGTATTATTTCCTTTAATATATATAGACTAGAATAGCCTTTCTAGTTATAAAGCTATAGTTATAGACTTTTACTTAGTTATTTATTAATTTCTATAATTACTAAGCTAGCTACTATTATTGCACTAACACTGTAACCTGCAAAGCGGCAGGATATATGCTGCACTTAATAGATATATATAAGGTTATATAACCTATTACAGAGTATATATATATAGTTTAACACTACTGCCCACGTAGTTAAGTAGAACTTCTAAATAGATATATATTAACTTATAGGCTTTTAATATATATATATAAAGGGAGCCCTGAGTCCTATATAATCCTTAATCTAGCATGAAACTAATACTAATTAGTAGTTAACCTTATATATTACACCACTTAATTCCTATAGATTAGTAAGAATTACTTAAAGAGGCAAAGTGATAACTCCTATACTAGGTTTATAATCTAGTATATAAGGGACTTATCTTTATGCTACCCAGGTTATTAGGTATAAAGGGTAGGTCTGCTCATAGCATACCTATCTTAAAGACCTTAATATACCCCCGCGTCCGTTACGCAAACAATAACTTCACTGCAAAGGATAAACAACAACTTAACCCAAATAACCCGCTAATATTTAATAGCAGTATTGTTACGCTAAACGCAAATAGCAGTCTTACCCTACACTAAAAGGGATAAGGGAACAAGATTAAACTTATTAACCTAAAAGCCACTCTAACTAAACAAAAAGAGTAGTATATTCAGTAAAGGGTAAGAGGTATATATATTATATTAATTTGCTAACTAGAGGCATACTTTAATCTATTTATAGCTGTATAGTATTAGAAGCTAACTGCTAAAGATAAAAAGGCGCTTAATTAACACCTTAAATAGTAAAAGGAGAACCTTAACTATAGCCTTATATTTATACCTATTAACTTAGTAATAGTTAAACTATTTATTTTTATTAATAGCTCTTTTACTAATAATTCAGATCTCTTATTATAGATCAGATTTATTATTATTCTTACTAATAAGATAATAAATAATAATATATTTATAATCTATAATAATACTATTTACTTTAGCTTAATAAAGTATAAGAGGGTTACCTAAAGTATTCTAGCTTCTAAAATCTATAGTATAGTTACTAGTATAAACCTTATCTATACTATTATAATAACACTTTAGAAGATTACTAACTGCCTTAAAAGACCTTATATCTTAATAATTATTTATACTAATTTATACTTACTATATAAATACTTTATTAAGCTTAGTACTATAAAGGAGAAGTAATTAATAATTAATATTATAGCACTTTAATAGTTCTATAAGAGGAGGGAGATCTATAAGGTAAGATAGATTAATAGTAATAATAACTCTATAGATACTTTTATAAAGAGTACTTCTAATTAGACTCTTAAACGCTTTATTAATAATAATAAAGTGATAGTTTATATAGAGGAATAGGTAACTTAAAAGGAGAAGGCTAAGAAGTTAGATAAATAGTACTAGATATACTAAAGCAGCTCTAGTACTTTAAGAGATAAGAATTTAACTATATTAAATATAGAATAAGATTAGTATATAATCCTATACTATTTTTATATTTTTAAACCCACTTTAGGTTTATAATAGGTATTAGTAATATAGGAGTATATTTTAGCAGGTTATAGTATATCTAGCCTTAAAGAAAAGACTGCTAGTATTATGCTAATACTATAACCTGCAAAGTAGCAGGATATATGCTACACTTAATAGATATATATAAGGTTATATAATCTATCACAGAGTATATATATATAGTTTAATACCACTGCCTATATAGTTAAGTGGAACTTCTAAATAGATATATATTAACTTATAGGCTTTTAACATATATATATAAAGGGAGCCCCGAGTCCTATATAACCCTTAATCCGGCGTAAAACCAATAACTATATTAGAATTAGTAGTAATAGCCTCTATTTTCTCTCCTCTATAGAAATTAAATAGGCTTACTAAGTATAAGAGAAACTAGTAGAGTTAGGGAGTATAGTAGTAAAATAACTAGTAAAATCTAAAATATAGAATATTAAAGAAGTATAGATTTTCTAATTACTAGCCTAAAAAACACTAATTATCTAAGTTAGTAAGTATTTTAGTATTATCTTAGTATATATAATAAATAGAGCTCTAAGAATTATATTCTTAGATATCTTACTATATAGACTAATAAAGAAGGAAATATTAGGTATATAATAGCTACTAATATAGATATCCTTAACTATAATATCCTTAAATATTACTATAGCTTAAGTATCTATAAAGCCTTAAACTCTAAGATATATAGAAATAATACTCTTCTATATACTATTATAGCTAATATATTTCTTAAAAATAATATTAATAGTAGTATTAGTGTTAATAATTCTATACTACTCTAAGTATATAGACTAGCTAATTCTTATAGTAACCTAGAAATATAGTATAATAAAGTCTTATATAGTAAGGACTCTATACTAGTAGATAACTATAGTATAGTATAGATATTCTGCTAAATTATTAAGAAAAGTAACTAGTATATTAAGGTTCTTCTTAGATTAAGTACTAAATAGAATAATATCTATTATATTAATACCTACTATATTATAGGGAGGTAGTTAACTAAAGATAGAAAGCACTAGGCTACTTATAAAGGCTTAGAAACTATAGATTATATCTATAAAGGAGTAAAAGAGGCTAGTTAAAGAAAAGGAAGTTAGGCAGAATACTAGGTAAAAAAGAATTATATTTAAACTCTACTTTTAGTTTAATATAGTAGCTTTATATAATATCTAAACTACTATAGCCTTCTTTTTATAAACCTAGACTTAAATATAGGCCTTAATAGTAATAATCTCTATCTATAAGAGTGCTTTATACTAGGATATAAGGGTTAAGTCTGCTTATATATTATTCTAATACCTGATTTCTTATATAAGCTATCTGCTTAATTTAGAGGCTTTTATAATATAGCTAAGTAGATCTCTCCTTATAGATATAAATATATCTAGCTATTAATTACTATTTTACTAGAAATAGTTCTAAATAACTAGCTTTATATATTTATAAACTATATTATTATAGTTATACTAGACTTAGTAAAGAAAGGATTCTAGAATAGTAACCTTTCTATCTACTTACTTAGCTTATAGGTCTTTAGTAAGGATTTAGCTCTCTAATATTATAATAAAAGATTTAGGTTAAGGGGTCTTAGCAGCTTCTAAGAAGCTGTTATTAACTAGAATATTCTTATCCTTATCTATAACTTCCTTAATATAAAGCTCTAGAAATAGAGTGGGAAAATAAGTTATATTTAGGTTTATAATATAGATCCTCTTCTTAGATTTAGTAGTAGAGTAAGATATTATATAGTAGTTTTAAGTTTATAATCTAGTTATAGTATTAATACTAATATCTATAGAGAGGATAATAGCTAGAGTACTAGAAGCTAGTATATAGATATTAAGAATATTATAGGTAGTATTTAAAGTTACTATACTAATAGGAGGGGTTTTTATAGCTAAAGTGGAAACTAAGGGTTTTAGGGTTTCTTATATAGTATATTAGATATACTTATTAGACTACTTATAGCTTTTAAGCTAGGACTTAACTTTCTAAAGGTATAAAAAGTATTTATAAAGAGTAAGAATACTAGTTTCTAGCTACTTAGTCTTATATATACTAGCTATAAGGATTAGAAAAGAAATAATTATTAGGTTATACTAGCCTTATTAGTAGCCTTTATTAATCTCTTTATTAGAAACCTAGATATAGAGAGAACTTTATAGAGTGCTAATTTACTAATAGCTTCTATAAAATAAGTATAGTTTTATATTAGAAAAAGCTCTAGTAGCTTTATAATCTTTAGTAAGATATTCTTTCTTACTATAGATATAGTAGGTATTAGAGTTAATAGTCTCTATAAACCTTAGAAGCCTTAACTAGTAGTAAGATTTAAGGTTTATAGAGCTTAAGTAACTATCTCCTCTTAGATTAAAGAGTATATAGCTATATTCTCTATATATAGAGCTATAGTTATAAGAGTTACTACTATAGTAGTTATACTATAAGGGCTTCTATATAGGCTAGGTATTAGTTATATTAGTAGTATATATACTAACTTTATTAATAATATAGTTATATTAAGGAGTATTAGTATAATACCTAGTTCTAATCTGCTTAATCTTTATATTCTTAAGGCAGGTAGTAAGGTTATCTATTTAAGCTTTCTAGTTAGAAATATTAGTTATCTTATTTTTTAGCTTAGCTCTTATAGATAATACTCTTAATTACTTATATTTAAGTATAGTAACTAGTATACTAGTTAGAGTATTCTCTCTAATACTTTATAGTTATATATATATCTACTAAGACTAAACCTATTTAGTAATTATAACCTCTATTTAGATTTAAGAAACTAAAAGGAAACTTCTATAGTTTTTATAGAAAGTCTTTAAGATATATCTTATAGTTTACTTAGAAAAGTAGTAGAAAATAATATAGTTAATCTCTATATTAAGTAGTATAAAAAGTCTCCTTTTAGCTACTTTATTTTAAAGATTACTAATTTTAGTAAGGAATTTAGAGATATATCTAGAATTACTAATCTCTAGACTAGAAATAAGGCTTTAAAGCTTTTTATTAAGGTCTAGATAAGCATTTAAATCTATAATACTATATATCTTATAGAGGTTATCTTTAAGAGAGAGCTAATTATTATATTAAGTAGAAATACTCTTAAAGGTTTACTAAAAAGCCTTAATATAGTACTAGCTAACTAGAATAATTATCTTCTCTTTATTTTATTTATAGAGCTTAGTATAGAATAGGTAATCTTTAAGAAAGTTAGAAATATTATTATTAATAAACTTAAAAGCCTCTAAACTATAAGAAATAATTAGAGTAATAATATACTACTTCTATATAGCTTTAGCTAATTTCTTAATTACTTTTATAGTACTAATAGTAAGTAGAGAGACTAAGTCTCCTATAAAAGATATAATAATAGCTTTTATAGATATAACCTTATCTAGCTACTAGCTTAGACTTACTCTCTATAATTTAAGGAAAGCTATATCTTTATAGTTCTTATACTTATTATAGATATTCTTACTAATATAAATCTAATAGCTAATCTTAGTGCTTTAAAACTATAAAGGTAAAAACTTCTTAGATCTATTATTATCTATAGTAATAGAGTAAAGAGCTTATTTTTAAATACTCTTAAATATAGCTTCCTTAAAGGGTTTTATATTTAAAATATAGTTTTTAAAGCTAGAAGAGTTTAAAGTAGATATACTAACTTTAAGAGCTTTTCTAGATTTCTTAGAGTATTACTTAGATATAGTATAGTAAGTAGTTAATATAATATATTATAATTTAATATTAGTATTAATACTAAAGTTTATTAATATTTAAATTATTTAATAATAAAAGAGAAGAGTTATATAGTAATTTAATCTATAATAATTAAGTAAATAGAGAGAAAGAGGGCTTTAATCTCCTTCTCTTTCTAAGTAGTAGTTATAAATTATAGACTAGAGGTAGTTATAGCTTCTATTCCTTCTATAAGTATATAGGCTCTTCTTTTTAATATAGCTAGAAGTAGTTATAGCTTCTATTCTATCTATAAGTTTATAAACTCTTTTCTATTCTTTTCTTATAAGTAATATAATACTATAATTTCCTTAATTTTATAGATACTAACTATATAATAACTAAGATAGAGCCTAAATCCCCTTAATTAAGCTTATTAGCCTAACTAATATTATTAATTTATTACTTTATTACTAATTTTTAGGTTCTAGGTTATAGAAAGTAAATACTAGCTCTACTTTTATAAGAACTAAGGAGAAAAGAGAAAACTTTTTAATCTAGTAAAGTTTAAAGCTATTATAGCTAGGTTTTTAGGGTCTTAAGTATTTCTATCTAAAAACTCTAACTATATAGCTATTATATCTAGTATTTTCTTAGATTAGGTCTATAAGAAAACTTCTAAATATTATTTTATAAAGTTTATTATTATAGCTACTAAAATTATAAAGTTAATATTTTATTAAGTAGTTAGAATAATATATTATAGTTCTATATTAAATATAAGTTTATTTATATAGTATAAAACTATACTCCTTTTAAGTACTATAGAGAAAGTCTTAAAAGAGAAGGATCTGCTTCTAGGTACTATTAAAATAGGCTAAGAACCTTAAAATAAAAGTAATAAAACTTTATACTCCTATATACCTATATAGAAATATTATAATATTATAGCTTTATATCTAGAGGCTCTAAAATAAAGAAAAGGATCTCTCTAAGTATAATAACCTTATTATAGATATAATCTATTAAGCAAAAATAATAAAAGCTTCTAAATAATAAGATAAACTATAGTAATACTAACTAATAATACTTCTCTATCCTCCTCTCTGCTCTTAATAAGGCAAAAGTCCTGCTATACTATGCTAACTAATATACCTGTCTAGGCACTCTCTAAACTAGGCTGTCTGCACTGCCCTGTCTTAATATCTATCTAAGAGTTACTTATTACTAATAGATTAGCTATATTATTAATATAATATATCTTTCTTAATTATAGAATCCTAAAAACTATTATATTAAACTAAGGGTTTCTATTTATTAATAAATTCTAGATAGAGGTTTACTACCTATTAGTTATTAAGAGAAAACTAAGTACTGCTTTTTATCTCTAAATTAATAGATAAATAGAGTAATAAAACTAAAATATAGAGTATTTTCTATATACTTTCTATAATATTAACTAAGATAATTAGGTAAATTAGCTCTTAATAGCTTAATTTATTTATAATAATACTTACTATAAAGTAATCTAGAAATTATCTATAGAGTTATTAATAAATTATCTCTCTTAAGATCTTTATAATATTAAACTATACACTATTTCTATATCTATACTAACTATATAAAATAGAATCTAGAACTTACTTACCTAAAGACTAAAGGTAATAAAGCTGCTATATAAGTTTAATAAGACTTATAGTAAGTTTTATAACTAATAAAGAACCTCTATTATCTTTATAGTAAGAGACCTTATTCTACTTTCTATAAAGAATATTAAATAAAGATAACCTTTTTAGAAACTTTTTAATAAATACTTAGACTTATTTAGAGTTTATTAGGTAATTAATAAAGAAAGAGTTTATAAATTATAGATAGATATTAATTACTAAATCTATAATATTTTTACTTTAATATAGTTAGAACCCTTTTTTAGTTTAGCTATATTTCTATATGATATTCTAATTAATAATAATAATAATAATATTTATATAGTAAACTATATAGTTATTTATAGAGGTTCTAGATAGAACTATTAATATTTTATTAAGTAAAAGAGTTATAGTAAATTAGATAATTTATAGAAGCTATAATAGAATATTATAACTAATTTATAAGAGGTTTATAAAGTAAATTTAAAGTTATAATAGTTATAAATATAGAGAGAAGTATTAAGTAAGTAGTAGTTATATAGAAGTAAAGTATACTAACTAGATATCTTAATTTAAGAGTAGCTTAAAAGCTTTTAATAAAGTAAGAAATAATAAGAAAAATACCTAAAGATTAATAATAGTTACCTAGAGATAACTAATAGCTTATTAGGGGTGTTTTTAAAAAAGTTTTAATTTACTAAGTATTAATATTTTTCTCCTTAATATTATTATTCTCTTTCTTAACCTCCTCCTTATTCTCCTTACTCTTTAAAGAAGTAGCTAAAGTATTATAATTCTAAGAATAAAGTTAGAAAGTATTTTTATAATACTAAAGAGATACTAAAGTAGTACTAAGGAGATATTAAATATTTATAACCTTATTATAAAACTTATTAAATTATTATATATATATAGGTTATATAATAATAGAATTTAGCTAGTTAGTAACTAAAGTCTCTATAATAAAGTAGTAATAAGTAATCTCTTTTTAATACTCCTTAAAAAGTTTATTTTAAGCCTTAGTAGCTTTAGCTAGATATTTAGTAGCTTTAATAATATTTTCTAAGATATTTACTTAATACTTAGTTTATATTTAGTTTTACTTAGTTTTTTTAGCTTTATACTTTTTAGTTAATATATTAGCTAAGTTTTTCTTTAACTAGAAAGCCTTTTTAGTTATTAATTAGATAGCTTTAATCTCTTCTTAAAGAATAGTTAGCTATAAAATAACTAAGTAATTACTAAATATCTACCTTATTCTAGATATATTAGTTAATAATAGAAAGCTTCTTAATAATATCCTTAAAAAGCTATTTAAGATAATTAGAAATAGCTATTATACTATAGATAAACTATAAATAGTTAATGATTAGGTATAACTATAAATATAGCTAGAATCTATATTAATATAAAGCTTATTACTATTTATATAGATATAGTATTAATATTTATTAAAAGCTACTAAAATAATATAATTAGTAACTAAACTTAAGAAATTAACTAAAAAAGTATTAAGTAAGTAATAGTTATATATTAATACTTTTATAGTATAGAATAATATTATTAACTAGCTTTTAGATAGCTTAAGCTTAAAAATAGTAATTATAAAAATATATCTAGAGAATATTAATAAATATAATAAATATAATACTTTTCTTATTAAAGAAAGAAAACTTCTATTAGTTTTTATTAATATTCTTAGATATAATAAGAGTTAATAGATTTATATTATAATTAGGATAAAGTTATTAAAGAGATAGAGAGAGGCTAATAAAAGGTTAGTAATAGTATTAATATTATAATCTAGAGAAATAAAAAAATAAAAAGATTTAATAATAGAAAATTAGTTAGTATTTATATATTATTTATTAATACTAAAGTTAGTAATTTATATAGTTAAAAAAGAAATATTCTTGAAGTTAAGATATTATTTAATATTTCTATAATAAGTTAGATATTAAGTAACTTATAGCTAACTATTAGTAATTTTCTATATTATAATAAAGAATCTATTTATCTATAAAGAGAGTATATCCTTAATAATATTATAAAGACTATAAAAATAAAGTAACTTAAGGAAAATATATTATTTTAAAAAGTAAATTTAAAGTATCTAAAATAAAGCTTAATAATAATAGGTTTTAGTACTACTTTATAAATAAAAAGCACTATTTTTAGAGAGATATCTAGCTATAATATTATAGATAACTATTAAGTAATTTATAACTTAATAATAAATAAAAACTTTATTAAAAAGAAAATAGTTTCTTAAAAGTTAGATATAAAGCTATAAAGATAGTTAGAGTAGAGAATAAAAGCTTTACTACTAACTTATTATTTTTCTAAGCTACTTAACTAAAAGCTAATATAATTAAAATAAGAAATACTAAATTCTAGATTTATAAATACTATAAAAAACTAAAACTAAGGTTTATTACTAAGTAATTTATAGATAATTACTAAATAATTATTAACTTAATAAATCTAAGAATAGATTTATTAAAGAGGGGAGATTATATTATAAACTAAGATAAAGTTATAGTTAGAATAAGAAATTAAGGCTCTATAAAGAGGTTTAGTAAGCTAGTTAGAGTAGTTTAATAAATATCTCTAATAATAAAGAGATATTAAATACTTACTAAGTGCTCTCTAAATAAGCTCTAGCTTCTACTCTTAGATTCTAGGAGGCTAGAGAAGAATATTTAATCTTAGTTATATCTATCTATGCTGACTTCCTCACTCTATACTATATGCTTATAATATATATTAGCGTCTTCTGCCTGCAAAATTTCTAATAAGTTCTGTTTTTAATCTTTGTCTAGCTTGAAGATCTAATACGTCAGCTACTCCCGATCAGGATGGAACCACATAGAGTTATTCTATATGTCTGGTACCAAACCAGGCGGACGTTAGTCAAACAAAATAACAACCTGTCAGATTATAGGGTCTGGAACGCACAGTGCGAGTCGGGCGCAATATTAGTCCGGCTCTATGCATAGGCCCAAAGCAGCCCAGGCGTGCTAACTGTAACCGGGGTGTGCACAGTATTGCGATCCAAGTCACGTGGGCGCAGCTAATCCCAGCTCTGCTAATTAGGCGCTGCTAATCTAGGTTCTAGTGCGCTTAAGTAAGGCGTAGTGGAACAGGATCTGGAATAGATCTATACTAGTGGAATAATATTTCTCTGCTAGTAAATAATAACTTAGCACCTGCACTGTGAAACATACTTTAGGTATACTGATTTGCCACTTTATAGTTAGAAGGTTAAGGTTAAATCTATATATATTCTAATAGGTGTTCTAATATACTATGATAGTTATAAGTCTAGCTCTTTTGCTTTAATATATATATACCTCTAAACTTTATTTATATACTTAGAACACTCTATTAAGTTACCCTTTTCTATAAAACTCTATATACTTATTAGAATATCTTCTCTAACTAAATCTAACTCCTTAATTATCCTCTATAATACTAATAATTAGTTTAACTAGTACCCTCTTTTTAAGCAGTAAATATATTAGTTAGATATCTAGTATCTTACTAATCTAGATATAAAAGATACTCTGCTAATCTATAGTTATACTATAAATAAAACTCTCACTATTATAAAATACTATAACTAGTAAAATAAGGAATTAAGAGAAGACTAGAAACTTAAAATAGCTAAATAGAAGTCTGAGAAGGCTAAAGCTAAAAGTAAGTAATAATTATTTATTAAGCCTAAACTGCTTAAACCTAAATAGCTTATCTAAGCTAATATTTAATAGGATTATATTATAGTATAGAAAGACTAGATTAACTAGAAAGCTTAGAAAGTAACTCTTATTAATAATTTAAAAGCAGCTAGAGCTTATTTAGATAAAATAGTTTTACTAACTATTATATTAAATATAACTCTATCTAAATAACTAAAGGGTATAATTATAGTTTAGATGCTTATCTAAATAATTTAGTAATAGTATAGCTAAAAAGATACTATAATATAAACTCTTACCTAGAAGGAGTATTATATAGTACTTAAAAAGATATATAGTAACTCTAATCTAAGTAAGTAGTATATAGAGTAGTATATAGTATTTCTAAAAGCAAAAAGCTAGAAAGTCTCTAAAGTTAAAGGTATACTTATAGTTTATAATTTTCTCTTAGTAATTAAGTATTAAATTACTCCTACTTAGACGCTTAATAAGAAATAAGAGCTATAATAAGATAAGTATCTAGAAAAGAAGATTCTAGTAATTAAGGAGATTAGTAATATCTTCCTAATACTTCTAACTTATAGATTATTTACAGGCAAAACGCCTTAAATAAAGGTACCTAGTACTTATACTATACTTAGTGGAAAGTCTCTAAATAACTTAAATAATAGTGCAAAGAAGGATTACTCCTGCAGAAATTAGTATCTCTAGAACCTAAAGCTATACTTCTAGTTAGAGTTTACCCTAACTAGAAAAGCTAAATAGAGGGTTTTAGATATATTAAAGGATATATTAATTATAATTTAAAAGTATCTAAATAAGTTATACTAGGCAGTATTTAAGGCTAAATATAAGAAGAAAGGTTAGCTAAAAAATAGTAAATCTACTTTTAAAGTTAAATATAATATAGATAAATCTAACTCTACTATAACTAATAAGAATCTAAAATAAGATAAGTAGAACTATTCTGGAATAATTATTATAGTTCTGATTTTACTAGAACTAATTACTAATTATATTAACTTAAACTATAAAGTTTATATAATACTATAATATAACTAATATCTGCTCTCTAAAAGTATAGTTCTAGATAATTATAGTATAACCTACCTTATTAATAACCTTAATCTCTTTATTCTAGGCTTATATAAGCTATTACTACCTAGCTACTTTATAGAAGCAGAAAGCTCTTTTTTACCTATCTTAGATAAGGGATAATATATTCTAAGATAGGTTCTAAATAGCAAAAACAGTTCTAGAATAGAGAATCTTATCTTAGAGAATATTATATATATTTAGAACTTCTATATTAATATTATCTTAGAAGCAAAGCTAAGCATAAAAGATATATAGTATTATAGCCTTAACTATACTCTTTATTTTAATAGTATTAGCTAGAATATTATTCTTAGAAAGCTAGATTATAAGAGTAACCTTATATTTTTTAAATATAAGCCTATTTTATCTTACTCTCCTATTCTAATAAGCTAAAATAGTATTATAGTAATAACTTACTTACTAGATAAATTTTAAAAAGCACTATAAAAGCCCTCTTATAAGCTTTATAGTAACAGATCAGATAATATAATACTATAGTATCGTTGCTCAGAATATCTCAGTCTATATATACTTATATACTTAGTTAATAATATATAGGAGGTAAGAATTAAAGGCTCTTTTTAAGTTAAGTATAAAGCCTATACTATTACTCATACTAAGAAGGTTATTTTAAGATATACTTTAAAAGCTAGATCTATATATCTATATTACTATATTAGCTAGAACCTATTTAACTTTCTAGAGGGCTAATACTACTTTAGTGAATTATAGTTACTAGTTATTAAGGATAAATATATAGGATATCTATTTAGATTTAAGCTTATAGGAAAGAACTATAGACTAGTTATAGAAGTTCTAATATAGTTTAAAGCCTAGATATAATACTAAAAGGGTTTATTAATTTACAAGATTTATTTTAATATTAAATGCTCTATAATTATAATAAAGGGCAAAACTAGATTCTAGTAATAGTATATTAAAAAAGAAATTAAACTAGAAAACCCTCTACTATATATAAAGGAGCTAATAGGTATACTTAAATATATAAGATAAGAGGTAATTAATAGAGATATTAAAATCTAAATTAGAGCAGGTCTTTCTGAGAATATATAGTTAGAAAGCACTTATATAGATATCTACTTATTTAATATAAGTCTAAGTAAATCCTATAGTTAGCTCTTACTAAATTAGGTTAAGAACTAATAGTTTTAAAACTACTACTATTAGTATAAGCTAGAGCTTATTTTAAGTTTCTTAAAAGATCTTTAGCTATACTAGGAATAGATCTATATATATAGATATAAAGCATATCCCTTAAAACGGGAAAGGAAACAGGGTAAGAAGAAAAGAGATTTTAAGATTTAACTAAGAGGATATATTAGATATCTAGTAGGCTATATTTTAAATACCTATAACCTATATTAGATTTAGATCTCTAAGATTAACTAGGTAATTATAATACAGAATATTATATTTAATAAGTATAAATTCTATTTGCTATAAAATAAAGCAATTATAATAAAGTATACTATTATATAGGAAATTATTAATAAAATTACTAAGCTTATTAGTACAGCTAGTATGATTTTAGAATAGCTTAGTAACTATAAGGATATAGAAGAATTACTAGGCAAATTAGAGGCTTTAACTTAAAGTATTTAAGATATTAATATATAAGAGTGTGCTATAAAAGATACTTTTAACGTAGTGGGAGGCTTAATAACCCCAGATAATACCCCAGAACCTGAAAGTATACTAGGAGTGGGAGGTGGGGAATAGTAGAGTATAGAGAATATTAGAGAAGTGGAGCTATTAGTGCTAGATTTTAAACTATAACTAGAGTAATAGCTAGCCTTAAATATTAATAACTATAATAGAGATAGGAATTATATATAGTAACCTATAGGTAAATATACTAATATTATACTATATAATAAAGAGCCTAATATAAATAAGGCATAGCATAATAGAGAATAGGAGTATTAAAAGTATAAAAGGAAGGATTATAGCTTAGTAATAAGATATAGCTGCTAAGTTTATAACTTAGAACTAGGAGATAGAGCCTTTATAATAATATTATATAATAATAACTTAGTTTTTAAAGGGGATAATCTGTTATAGTAAGACTTCTTTAATACCTTTCTGCCTGATTAGCAGAGAGTAATTTAAGAGGGAGATTGCATATATTAAATGCTATATATAGTTTTTAGTACTATAGTATATATAAATAAGGCTATAAGGCTTAGAATAATATATAAGGATAAATATTATATTAATAACCTTATTAAACTACCTAAAAACTAGAAGGACCTTTAGAACCTACCCCTAAAGCTCTAATTAATATTTAAGCAAGCAGTATAAGATAAAATCAAAACGCTATATTAAATAGGGACTTAGCATATTATTAACCTGAAGGATATATATTAGAAACCTCTTCTACTTAAGTAGGTTTTTATCTATAAATATAATAAAGATAGATATCTCTAGCACTATAAAGCATATATCTATGTGTGCAGAGATAAATAACCTATAGATAGTTTGCAGGAAATATATATAGCTATACTTATAGCTTAGACACTTTAAATAATATTTATAATTATAGCTTATTTTAACCTTAAGATTTATTAGTTTAACGTTATAAATGCTTTTCTAAATGCTAAAATACTAGATAGAGAGCTAGTTATTTATAAGTTACCTAAAGGTTTTAAATAAGACAGCAAATATATTAAGCTTAAATAGGTATTATATAGGCTAAGAGAGTTACTACACTTATAGTATAAAGACTTTAGCTTAACACTTTATAATCTTAGTTTAGAGCTATATAGTGAGAATCTATATCTATTTACAGATCTAAACTGCAAAGTCTATATCCTCTTCTATATTAATAACTTCCTTATTTTCTTCTATAAAACTAACTAGAAGGAGAGCTAAAGAGTAATAGGAGGTCTTAAAGATAGATATATATTAAAGAACTAAGGCTCTGTGAAATAGTTTCTCAGGATATATATTATATAGGACAGAACAGTGTGCAAAATCCACCTTATATATAATATATATATTAATAAGGTAGCAAGGAGATTTAAACTTATAGATACTATATACCTAGCTATACTACTACTAATAATTAAATTTAAGAAGAATATCTTCTAGACTATAAAGGTGCAGGTAAAGGAGTTTCAGAAAAGAATTAGTTCTATTCTATATACTATAGTTATAGTTTGCCCAGATATAGTATTTACAGCCTCTTAACTTTCTTAATTTCTAATAAACCCTTCTAAAACATATTTAGTAGTAGCAAACCAGATAATTAGGTACCTATACTTAATACGCTTCCTTATAATTACCTATAGATATATAGGGGGTAGTTAGAAACTCCTAATTATAGGAGATATATTATTTGCTAATAATAAGAAGATATAGAGATCCTTATAAGAATATATTATCTTACTCTTTAGAGGTGCTATTTAGTGGAAAGCTGCATAGCAAAGTATAGTTATAACCTTAATAATAGAAGCAGAACTTCTAAGCTTTAAGCAAATAGTAAAAGAAGTAATAGCACTATATAGGCTCTTCTAAGATATATATTTTAACCTTAGAGATACTTAGAGAGTCTATTATAATAATTAGCAGACTATATACCTTATTATAAACTTAGAAAAGCATATTATAACACAGCTTAGATATATTAATATCTAGAATATATAGTTATACTAAGAGTACTTAGCAGGATTATTTAAAGTTATCTATATACTAATAAACTAGATACTAGTAAATAGACTTATAAAAAACCTACTAAGAGCTAAGTTTAAGCACTCTAGATTAATATTAAACCTTATAAATATATAAAGTAAGATTATAATACTAGAATAAGAACTAGATAGCAAATCTCTCTTAATTCAGGGCAAGGCTCCTAGAGTATAATAACTTTTATAAATCTAGGCTAGGATAGCCTTAACTACTATTCTAGCTTTCTAAATATAATATTTCTAATAACCTAAGTAGAAGCTGCTAAGATAGGTTTATAATATTAGACTAAAGTTCTTAGTTATATACTAAGCCTAATAGCTTCTAGTTAAGCTTATAGTTATCCTATAAGGTGTAAATAGCGCTATATAACTAGCTAATAGTAGTCTTTTAGATCTTAGAAAGCCCCTCTTCTAGGATATATAAAAGAGAACCTAGTATATGCTATAGAATAATTATTATAATAGAGGTAGATATATAAGTATAGCTCTTATAGTTAGCATATTAACTTCTAGTACCTCTAAAATACCTTTTAAATAAGTAGCTAGCTACTCTACTATAAATATAATTCTAGCAGGGCTTATTATATTTCTCACAGTTTAGAGGGGGAATCCCTATAGTGTTTTTACTATAAATTATTAGCTTATTATTAAACCTGCTAAAAGGGGTTTTACTCTTATTAGAGGGGATAAAGTCCTTATTATTCTACTTATTAGAACCCTTATTAGAGGGGTGGGGTTTATAGTCTAGTAAAATAGAGTGGGGTCTAGAGCTATAAACTGCTAGAACACCCTTATACTGCTTGCTTAGATATAGAAACTAAGGAGCTATAACTAAAGCCTACTTCTAGGCAGTTATACTATATACTACTAAATAATAATTAGAATATATTAATAAGAAGGGATTATAAATATACTAGAAAGCTTCTAATTAGAAAGCTGCTAAAGGGCCTTTTTAAGGGCCCTGCCTATAGCCTTCTAGCTAGAGAGTACTTAGCAGGAAGCTAAATAAGAGTTAGAATATTAAATAAGGGATTAGAGATATTAAATATATAATATCTAATAATATAGTTAGGTTAGGTGTGTTAGATAGTAGCCCCCCTTACCTTATTATCCTTATTACTAAAAGGTAATTTAAAGTAGGGAGGGAGAGCAGGCTTATTATTATTAGTAATAGCCTCTCTCTCCTTATTATCTAAGTTACTATTAAATAACTAGGTATAGAGAGGGAGAACAGGCTTATTAGCACCCTCCTCCTCTATAGATTCTTTATTAATATACTTAGTAGTAGCTTCCCCCTCCTTACTAGCTAAGTTACTATTAGATAACTAGCTATAGAGAGGGAGAACTAGCTTACTAGTAGTCTCTTTCTTAACTTATTTAGTAAGCTCACACTTATATGCCTTTTTAGTAGCATAGTAGGCCTTCTTATAGGCCTTTTTATTAGCTACCTGCTAGACTAAGTTAGAGAGCTTATTAGAAGGTATATTCTATAAAATAGTTAGCTATAATTAAAATAATTATTAGAATAGGGATATAATATATATATAATTATTATGCAGATATTTAGGTTAATATATAGTTATAATATAGTTTTTAGAGAGAGGAAGTAAGAGTAAATAAGCTACCTAGAATTTATAAAAGGTAGTAGATAATATACTAACTTAAATAGCACTAAGGAAAATTTTTTAATATCTTAGATAAAAGGAGTAACTTTAAAATTAAACCTGGATATATTTTTCTAAATAAATAATAATATTTAAAGCTGCAAAATAGTAATTTAGCAGCTAAATAATCCTTTATAATATATCTTCTTTATTATAAGAGGGTATTTATAATTAGAGGATCTTATTTATAAAATTAGTTTAGATAGTTATAATTAGGATTTTCTAGCCTATTATAACTTTTTATATATGGTATTTAGTTACAGTTTATAACTAGGAGATATATTGCAATCTAAGTTATATAGGTATAGCTAATTCCAGCTCTGCTAATTAGGTGCTGCTAATCTAGGTTCTAGTATACTTAAATAAGGTGTAGCAGAATAGGATCTAGAACAGATCTATACTAGTAGAATAACGTTTTCCTGCTAGTGAATAATAACTTAGCGCCTATACTGCGAAATATACTTTAGATATACTAATTTGCCACTTTATAGTTAGAAGGTTAAGGTTAAATCTATATATATTCTAATAGGTGTTCTGATATGCTGTGATATATAGGAAAAAGGGGTTAGGATGCGCCTAAATAAGGAAAAATATATAGAAGAATATATATACTATAATATTATAAATATATATATAATTACACCTAATTTAATAATTAATAGTTTAATATATACTATATTACTATAAATACTACTCTAAAAACCCTAATTATAAAATAATAACTACTATAACTACTTTTTAGCTATATAGATATAGTAACTAGATTCTTTAAATTAACCTCTTATATATAAAGATATCTAGCTTTAAGCTATAAAATAGTATTAACCTATATATTACTATTCTAAATATAGATAATATACTTTAAAGCTATTTTAGAGGTAAGATTATAAAGCTAATTATTCTAGATATTTCTAACTACTCTATAGATAATATAGTAAATAGTATAATAGTTATATTACTAAGTAATAATATAACTACTATATATACTAATATAATTATAGACCTATCTAAGGTAAATTATAAGCTATACTAAGTATACTAAGTAGATTATATATTTAGAAATAAGTACTATAAAATATATAAAAAGTAATAATATATACTCTAAGACTAGATCTATAATAATATTTACCTAGATCTTTTATAACTATACTATATTATAAATAAGAGTATTAACTACTAGATATATATATTTTATAAGAGTATTAGTATTAATATTTATAAATATAAAGCTATAGCTAGGAGCAGTTATACTATAATCCTAGACCTCTTAGTATATAAGAAGCTACTTATAAAATATAATATAGAGAAATAGCTTATAAAGTAGGAGAAAGCTATTACTAAAGTATAAGCTAGCAGCCTTATATAAGTAAAGAAGCCTAACTAATAGTTTATAGACTTTATAATAGCTTTTAATAATAGTAGTTTAGACACCTAGATCTATATATACTAAATAATAGTATAATTATATATAAATACTACCTCTCTTACTATAGAAGATATACTAAAAGATATCTAAGTTACCCTTAATATATTTAAAATAGCTAACCTATATATTAAAATAGGCTAAAAAGTATTTAGCTCTACTATATTAATAAATAATAAGAATACTATATCTAAGAATAACTTAGAAATATCTAAGAAGCAAAAACCTACTATATACTAAGTATATAGAGAAGAGTAACCTATAGTATCTAAAAGCTATAAAAGGGTATCTATAACTATATAAATAACTAATAAAAATAGCTTCTATCTAGTCTATTATAGCTACTACTTCTTAGCTAAGTATTAGATTATATTTAAAAAAACTATATTTAGAGTGCTTTTAGAGAAATAAATCTCTCTACTACTTAGTAGAAAACTATATTAATAATAATAAGAAGCTTATAAAATATATTTAAAAACTTAAACTAAGTAGTAGATAGTATATAGAGGATAAATAACTATATAGCTATTATAGAGGAACCTTTAAGTTTATATTTTATATATAGCTAAATAACTACTAACTCTATAACTCTGCTATTCTAAACTCTAGAGTAATAATATATATATTTAATAATATCTTATAGTTTACTATACTTACTAAAGTAGCTTTTAATAACTTTTTATAAGTAGATATATATTAGGTCTCTATTAAGAGATATAGTATAGTTAATATTAAGGTAAAGAGATATAGTAGAAGTATAATATATCTATAACTATATAATATAATGCTCTGCTATAGGTTTATAAGTAACTTTATATTACTTAGAAAGCTATATTAATATAATATTTAGTAAGATATAAGCCTATAAAATAACTATCTTTAAAGATTAGATTATACTTACCTCTATATATTAGATAAGAGATATTACTAGTAGGTTCTTAAGTATAGGGAGATCTTAGAGAGTGCTCTACTATAGGATAAAAGAGATAAAATAGATACTATATTTCTTATAAGTGCTTAGTAAACCCTAGCTAAGTATTATATATATATATATAATATAATAATAAAGTAATAACCTATTTATAGTAATACTATAATATAGTACTAATATCTTAGATATCTAGGCCTAGAAGCTATTTAATATCTCTTAAATAGTATAAGAGAAGTTTCTCTTATCTAAGAAAGTAAGCCTATTATAATAATTAACTATAATATCTATAATATAAGTAAGGTTTACTACTAAGTATAATAAGCACTATAAGAGTTTATTAAATATATAGAGCTAGATAAATATATTACTCTAAACTTTTATAATTATAATAAAGAATATAAAGGATATTACTTAGCACTTTTTATAATAGATTAGCTTATAATATATATCTAGAACTTCTACTTTATATAATAAAGTATAAATAAGCTCCTTATAGTAATTAAAGACTACTTAATAATACTTTTAATATAGTATAGAGTATATATAAAGGTAATTAAAATAGACTTTAAGCTTATAAAGCACCTATATATTATTACTACTATTAAGATATAAGATATTTACCTTAAGCTCTCTGCTACTAATATCTAAGTATAAAATAGCAGAGTAGAATAAGTTAGTGCTATAATTAAGAAGTATATAAAAGCTATAGTAATAGATATAAAGCTACTAAATATATTATAGTCTAAGATAATAAAGTTATCTATCTATCTATATAACTATATACTTATAGTAGTAAGAGGCTAGTAAACACTCTATAAGCTATTTTATAAGTACTTTTAGGTAAGTAAGTCTGCTAACTATATATACTCTAACCTCTTATATCTATATATCTATAGCTATAAGGCGTTTACTATAATAAAGGAAGCTTAACTTAAGCAATAATACTATAAGAGGCTTATATTATATATATTTATTAGCTTTTTAATAGGCTATATATTTAGTAACTCCTTTTATATATAGAACCTGCTATATATAGAAGTATTTACTATATATAATATAATATTTAATAAGAAAAAGTTTTTTAATAATAACTTAAAGAGGCTTATTAAAGAGTTTTAGTATATAGACCTTACTATAATATAAGAGCAGATTAACCAGCTAATTAGTAAGAGCTATATATAAGCTGCTCTATAAGATACTAATAAGGAGATTAATAAGGTAGTTAAGTATAATAACTATACTAATAAGTATATAGAAAACCTAAAAGCTATAGTACTAAAAAATATAAATATAGCTATATTATTACTATTATAGAGCTTAGTAGCCCTAGCTACTACTACTATACTAGAAGTAAATAATACTCCTATCTATATAAATACTTATTTTAAACTAATAACCCCTCTAGAAACCCTGCTAATAGTATTTTTTATAGCTTTATAGAGCATACTTATAAGTATAAGGGGATATAGAGAAAGGCATAACTACCCTTTAAAATATATAAATAAAAATAGATAATATAAATTATTATTACTCTAGTACTACTATATACTATAAATCTTATTTAAAGCTGCCTTTCTAGTAGGCTATATATAGCTATACTAAAAGTATAAAACTATATAATTAAAAAATAGCTCTATAGCCTAGAACACCTAGACTAATTACCTACTAAATATATATATAGAGTAAAATATTTCTAAAACTTTAATAGGAGTAAGTTATATTCTTAAAGTAGTTATAGATAAGATAAACCTATAATAGTAAATATCTACTATAGCTAAAAAATAAAGACTAGAGAGTATAGAGTATTATAAAAGTACTATAGTATATAGCAGTCTAAGTAAATTAGATAAAATAGCTACTCTATTAGATTACTTTTAGTCTAAGTTACCTCCTCTACCTATATCTTATAATTAGTTAGTACTATATAATAGGCTTATAAGACTATATCTATTTATAAAGAAATTTCTAGAAGCTAAGAAATCTCACCTAAAAGGATATAAAGTATTATAGTTCTAGTATAAAGTAGTAAGGTGAGAAGCTTATAGTTACTAAGTGCTTAGCTACTACTAAGTTTATATATATAAACTTAATAAATATAAGTAGTTAGTAAAGTTTAAAGTAAGATTAGTAATCTAAGGTAACTAATAAGTAAAAGATATATAAGATATATATATAGTAATACTTATAGATATATCTTTCTAAGTACTAATAGCTATAGCTATTTATTTTAATATAAAGCTATTATAATATAATACTATAAATATATTTATATATATATCTATTAATAAAATAGTATTTATAAGTATACTATTAGGCTACTACTATAATAGTAAAGTTCTATATCTATAAAAAGCACTTTATAGATTATACTACTTATTACTATTTTAGTAAAAGTACTTAAAAGCTAGCCTTATTATACTTAACTTTAAATAGGTAGCTAGCAAAAACTACTACTAATAGTATAAGTAAGTAATATTCTTCTTCTATATAGATAATTATATATTAATATTCCCTTATAAGTATACTAAAAGCATAAAAGAGGCTATAAATACCTTCTAGAAGCACTACTACCTTAAAAGAGGTTAGAATTTATAATAGTTTCTTAAAATTAAAGTGCTTTATAATAGAGCTATATATAAGCTATAGTTATTATAGTTAGTATTTATAGATAAAGTATAGAAGCTGCTTAAGTAGTATACTATAAGCTTTAATATAGATAACTAAGAATATATATCTATAATAAAAGATAAATTAAAACTATATAAAAGAAAAGCAGCTCTATAGGAGATTAACTACTACTAATACTATATTAGAATAATTCTATATATAGTAGTAATAATATAGCTTAATATAGTATTTACTATAAGCTATCTTATAAGATTTAATAATAACTTAGGCTTTATATAGTATTATATTACTAATTAAGTTCTCTAATATCTCTATTAAATATAATATCTCTGTTTTAAGTATAGTACTAAGCCTAGTAAACTAGATAATATACTTAAAGTTACTTTAAATACTAGCTTTATAGATAATATAGTTAACTAAAAGAGCTTATAAATACTTATAATAAAGCTATTTAGAGGTATAATTATATAGAAAGTAAATAAGTAGATAATAGTTATAATATTAATAACTAAGATAGAGCTACTTATATTATTTTAAGTAGTATATAAAGCTCTCTTTATAAATTAGCTAATAACTACTTTATAAGTTTAACTTCTAAGTAATACTACTACTAAAGCTGCTTTTACTATATCTAGTATAATATTAATAATAATCTAAATCTAGTATAATAATTATTAAACTATTTAGCTAGTTAATATAAAGCTTATTTAACTATAAATAAGGCTATAATATATTAATATCTATAATTACTAGCTATAATAGGAGATTATAAAAGAATATATAGTAGTTAGCTATATCCTATTAATAGAGATAATAATAGATAAACTTATAAAGATATTTATACTTTCTTAATTTAAAGTATTTTATAGTTAGCTATAAATAAGTAACTAATATATATAACTAAAAATAAACTATATATAAAACCTAAAAGAAGAGGATAATATAAAGTATATAAAAGTAATAGAAACCTATATTTAGAATAAGATAGACTCTAATAGAGTTTAAAAATAGCTTTATAAAGCTAGTAATCTCTAAGAGGATATATTAGATTATAGGGTCTAGAATATATAGTATAAGTTAGGTGTAATATTAGTCTAGCTCTATATATAAGCCTAAAGCAGCCTGGGCATACTAACTATAACCAGGATATATATAGGAAAAAGGGGTTAGAACGCGCCTAAATAAGGAAAAATATATAGAAGAACACACACACTACAGTATTATAAATATACATATAATTACGCCCAATTTAACACAACCCTAAGGTTTCGAGATTCTGCTCAGTAGCCCGCCATATCTGCAACACCGTCAGGGTATTAGTCGTGGTCGCCGTAGCACTCGTGGCGAAAGAGCCTTGGGTAGGCTCCCTCGGGGGAGAATCGCCAAAATTATAACCCCTTTGGGAGGTACTCATGATGCTATACCATCATTCTTATGATGACTCGTATTCATTTGGTATAGTCGCACGGCAATTTAGTGCATCGACACAGCAACCATCTCAATGAGCCGAGTCCTGAAAACACACGAGACCCAGGAGATGCTGTCCGGTATTCGTTGATAAGCTGGGTTATTACTCAGTTTCCGTCTCATGTTGGGTCACTTAGTGACAGATACCCTTACCCTCGAGGCTATGTGAAGCGATGAGGGTTGTACTTCGCCTCTGATCCGGTGCATTCTCTCCACGACACCTGGGAAAAGCTGTTTGTGTGCGAGATGAGTCGAGTGCGCATTCGGTAATTGCCCGTTGGCGGTGTCCTGAGCAACCTCAGTGAGAGGCGGCCAATCTATTATCTGCGCAAGTGTTATGTCCGCAATATGTGCTTTCAGGAGATTCATGCTCTGGCGAAGACGTCCCGATGGTAGCCGTCTCCGAGGCCAACTCCGACCGAAACGCTGCTGATTGCACTAAGCTTCTCAGGCCTGTCGGCTGATGTGGCTAATCAAATGTGCTTGTGATACTTCTTGGGTTATAAAAATAATATCTCAGCGAAGGAGGTGATCGTAGATGATGAAGTTAGTGCTGCTTCTGAACGTGTGATAATGTGAATACCAACGTTGAGTTGTCGGTCTTGAAATAGCACCGCCTAGCCTACCAACAGCAGCCCCAAACAGGGGTTGGCTATGTTGAAATACCGGGAATATGATGACTAGAGTGACGTACAAATAGTTGTACAGCCAGACGTATCCCGGCACCGAAGAGTCCAGCCCGCACAGCAATTTATCAGCTAAAAGAGTTGACTGGGCTGGAGTACTAATTCGAAAAAGAGTTGATGAGATGTTGACGCTTAGCTGTGACGAACACGTAGACTGATTGAGTCGGTATCAGCAGTCAGCAAACTACTGAAATTGTAAATACGTCGCACGAATACCACAATAAAGCATTCCACGCTGCACTCGTTCGCTTGGTCCGCTCGATCAAGTTGCGACACCAGGGAGCCGCGATGCACTGCATGCTGGCTGACCGATAATTTAGTCCTTCTCCAAGCGCCACCATGAAGACAGAGCAAGCTTTGGATTGACAATCGAAATCAGTCGCTTTCGGGTTCGGTTGCTGCCGCAGTACGAACGCTATTTTGAGGTTTGGAGAGTGTTGAGCAAGTGTGGGCTTGCTCTTCTAGTGCCTTTTGCCACCCACCATGTTCAGCCACAAGCGGGTAGGTACTACAGTAATTACATTGAATAGCATTGCTTTGAGTGAGGGGAACTGGGCAATATCCCGATTCGTTCTTGGATGAAAGACGTCAGATACTGTTGACATCGGCTGGGAACAGCCTTGGATATGTGTACAGAATTTGAACTGTGGAGAAGCTCAACGCGACCGACGAATGGCATTCAATTGAATAATGTTCTCCTGAAAAGTTACTTGGGTGCTCCAAGGAGGTATCGAGGCTATCTCACGTTCAGTGTCACACGTTTTTGTAATGGGAAAGCCATCCGATTGGTCCTGTATCTCGGGTCCAGGGATATGTGCCGAGAGTTACAGTCCATTCGCTAGTACTGGAGTAAAAAGGTTTCTCACAAGGAGAATCTGACTTTGGTACTACCATTACTACATTATGGCAATGCTTTGGCCGATAGAAATTGCAGGACGGCGGGAATGTGGCTTGCACTTGATCGACGCCGCTAGTCGGCGCCCGTCTCTTCCGGCTTTCGGTCTCTCAGAATAAGAGTGTTTTACTCGTCCAAAATCTGGCTACTGTTCTGGCCCTGGGTGATTTGACATCATCGGGACAGGCAGATGTCTCTAGCCTAGGTAGTGTGCGGTGAAGTTCCGGGGCCAAATTCGCTTGGCGGTTCACGATGCCTGGCGTCTGTTGTTTTCCAAAAAAGTTCGAGCCTCGATATCAACATCGCTCTAGCGGCCTCCCATTCCCTCTCGGAGGCCCTAGCTCCCGTCGTCATCTGTGATCAAGAATCCACCGAATCCAGGCAGGATCACGCCGTCGTGCTCTCAGCTCCTTTTTGCGACGACCAAAGATCCTTCGCTTGCAGAATCGGGACCGAAGAAGATCACGGTTGCTGAAATGGAGCCTTCTGCCTGAACGATTCTCAGGGGCAAGACTCCTATTAAAGTTAAGTTGACAGAGCATCCGATCTAAAGGGCCATGGAACTTCACAATCATCTACACTCTCTTTTAAACCTTGAACCTTACGCAACATATCGTCTTCTAGTGCCTTTTCTTCTAGTGCCTTTCGCCACCCACTAACAAGGGGACATGTCGTCTTTCGCCATGTTCACCGCCGTCACTGCAGCTCTCTGCTTAGCCGCTGCTCCTTTCACTTCACGGCCGCGGCGCCGAATGTGACGGCCGAGCTGATCACCGGCGACTGCTCCGTGTATCCGTCCTACGACGCCCCGACCGGCCAGGCGGGGCCGCGGTCAATGCAGGCGCGGAACACGGGCGACTACATCACCGGCCACGGACTGACAGCCATATATTCCCGCGGCTCCAGTGGCATCCGATGGGGATACGTAAGTTTGAAGTCAACGGATGCCGCCATCTCCGACCGGGGGTGCCATCGGAACACTTGCTCACCAAAGAAACTTCAGATGGCCGTGCTGGACAAAGCTGGTGTGGCGCAGAACGCTCTTCGCTGCGTCAACGGAGAGGGTATCCAAGGCTGGGTACAGGTGTCTCGGGCTACACCTGGCAGAACCTCGTTGCCGCGGACATTCCGTACAACGCTTTCATGATGTACGAGGTTAACGGCACTGAGATTCAACCGTACTCGCATTACATCAACGGCACAAAGCAAAGCGGCATCTTCTTAGGCTCCGAGGGTTACACAACGTGGGGCTTCAAGAAGGAAAATGATACCGAGCAAGGAACCAACTGGGAGGCGAGAATTTTGGGAGCCTACAGTCAGAACCCTGTCACTGGCGAGCCACTGTTCGAGGGGGAGATTACTGGCTTCCTTATTATTAAGGTTTATGGTTCATAAGATAAAAATCAAGATATAGTATGTCGGTACGAGCCAGCCGGTGGGAGATGTCAGACAAGCGGGCGCAAATCATCCGACTTGCCGTTCAGCAATGGCTGGGGGAATTGGACGCACCAAGCCAACCATCAACTCGGCATGTTTGCGCCGATCTCAAGAGATTTTGGTTCGCTAACTCTTCTCATCACTTTCTTCACTTGCAGTAATACCTCAATGTCTTCACATTTGGTCCAATCATTCACCGCTTTGACCCCTCTCTCAGAGCCAGTCTTCCACGAATAGAAGGTTTTGAAACATTACAGATTGCTTTCCGCATGATACGAAAAGAAACGAGAAGAAAAGCCTTTGGCTGCGGAAAGCACGACGAAGGCGAGACCCCGAGAAAATGGCCAGACGAAAAGTTCGTCAGGCAGATCGTTTCCTTGCGTCGTCGGTTTCCGTGGCGGCAAGCAACTTGGCAACGTAGCACCTCTTGGGTCGCATTGTGCAGTTCTTATTCTGAACGACGTCTTGCCCACTTCTATATTTGACTGGTATTGACGATCAAAGTCGCGAATACGAAACCGCGTACCTCGTTTACGCGCGATCTTTGGGCTTTGAGACGATGAACCTTGGCTCGGACTTTAACTCCAGTCCGTTGGGCTTGCCTACCCGGCTCCCCGCATTTGGCCGCCCCCCAATCGACTCTCTCGCAGCGCTAATGCATCTCAATCAACTCACTTTGTTACTCGTCCCGTTGATCGGCACAGGGGTCAAGGGACCACCATCCCTCCAATAGTTGAGGCGGTGCCACCCGGTTTCGTATGCCGCGGGTGAGTTTCGTAGCCCGCCGGCTGGCTACTGGCCCTAATCGTACTCGTTCGAGCTTTACCCATGGGCTGTGTGGAAGAGGTATTCGTCATTGCGACTCATTAGTGGGGGACCTCCATGCGAACAGGGTGGTCAGGGGAGCTTGCCGGTGTATGCTGTCATGCCCCAAAGCCAAGCGCGGAGTTGGAGGGTGTGAAGCACCGAGGGGACTATATTATAACTCTTAGATCCCAACTGCTTCTTGAAATCGTTCGTCTGTTGGGTCACACCATCGCGAAGACAACGAAGACCTACCGAAAATGTCGATGTCGATACTTCCAAACATGACTGCCACCACGCTCCCGATGGTGGACAGCTCAATCTTCGAGGAGGTGGCCAACCGCTGGCCCATAGCCGCAGCCGCGGTCTGCGCATGCGTCGTCGGTCTGCTACTGCAAAATGTCCTCAAGCCCGACCCATGGGCAGACCTTCCAATGGTCGGAACCGAATTCGGGGGAACCGAGAGTCGAAGAAGAAAATTCCTCGACGGATTTGCGAAAGACATCTATCTCGACGGATACAAAAAGGCAAGATGTGACAACTTTTTGTCTCCAAGGGAAACAACTAGCTGATGCGACAGGTTTGCAGTTCAAAGAAAGAGCCTGGAGAATCACAACGACGAGAGGTAAACAACGCGCTGGACCCTACAGATCCAAAGCTCTCGGACACGGCGTGCTGACCTGCAGATAGCATCGCCGAACATTGTTATGTCTCCTAGATTCATGGACGAGTTAAAGAGACTTCCGGACGATGTACTTAGTTTCAACAAAGCCGTCGAGGAGGTATCTTCACTTAGCTACCTGCGGTCTGAGGAAACTCTCTGACTCCACGATCTAGTTCATGCATGCCAAGTACACAAAAATCGAAACAGACATCGACTTGCTTCCCCATACCGTCAAGACTAGCCTGACGCCGGCTCTCGGTTCGTCCACAGCCGTCCTCTCTGCTGGTTCACTGGAGTTGCTGACGCCAAATTAGTCCGATTGAATCCGGTGATCGCCGACGAAGTCACCGAAGCCCTTCGTATCGAACTGCCCCACTCGGCCGAATGGAAAGAAGTAAAGATTATGGATCGACTTCTACGAATCGTGGCGATGGCTTCCGGCCGAGTTTTCATCGGCCCCGAGCTTTGCCGCCAAGAAGAATACCTCGACGCTGCCATTAACTACACGGTCGACTTGATGAAGGCAATCCGGAAGATTTCGGACCTTCCGCCGTGGTCTCGCAGATTCAGGGCTCCGTTTCTGCCCGAGGTCAATAAAGTGCACGAACGTATTGTTAACGCGGACAAGTTTCTGAGGCCTGTGGTCACGGCCCGACGCGAGGCGGCTGAGAACGATCCCGATTATCAGAAGCCGTATGACATGTTGCAGTGGATCATGGATGCTCAGACCAAGTTCGGTGTCAAGGAGGACAAAGAGCTCGCAAGATACCAGCTCGGCATCAGCTTTGCGGCCATTCATACCACTACCGTCACAACTACCAACGCGTAAGACTGCAGTCGAGATAACTCATGTCCAATCTCCTCTCATGCTGACGTGATGTCTAGGTTTTACACCCTGGCAGCCTCGCCTGAACTCATCCCTATGCTTCGAGAAGACGTCCAACAGGCCCTGGCTGGGAGCAACGGTGTCTTCACGAGCGTTGCGATGCAGAACATGAAGAAGCTAGACAGCTTTTTGAAGGAAACGATGAGATTCTATGCACTCGGAGCTAGTATGTCGAGTCCCCGAATCCCGAAACGTTCTCAGCTAACTCCTGTGTCCCTCAGCTTCTTTCCAGCGCAAGGTCCTCAAGACCTTTACCCTTTCGAACGGCCAGGTAATCCCGAAGGGCTCCATCATTGAGATACCCGTGCTCGGAATCAACAATGACGACGAGTTCTTCCCGGATCACGACCAGTTTGATGCCCTCCGATTCTATAAGCTGCGCCAAGCAAAGTCGGAGCAAGAAACGGGGACGAAGCAAGCCGAAGTCGTCGCTCATTCGCAATTCGTGAGCGTGGGAGGCCCGACCAGTTTGACGTTCGGGTACGGCCGGCACGCTTGCCCTGGTCGCTTCTTCGCTGTGAATGAGATTAAAATGATCATGGCGACTACATTGGCCAACTACGATATCAAGATGGTCGGTGACAGCAAACAACGACACGAGAACTTGAATTTTGGTTCTAGTGTAAGTGCCCTTGTTTCCTGCCGATTTTCTCGTGTAACTGCAATGACTCATCACACTTTTCCAGGCTCACCCCGATCCTAACAAGACTATCTTGATGAGGAAGCTGTAAGAAGGAAACTTGGCGGTAGATAGTATAGTCCTTACTATGAATCCGATGTGCACATGCATAATATCAACAGCATTGATGGCAACCGACGGCTCATTAGTACATTCTTAGGTGTCTGGGAAAGAGCCGTGCAAAGAGCGAACGCTAGGGTCACTGAAATTTAACCGCGTCAATTGTTTTTCATTCTGTTAGTAGAAATACAATCAAAACGATGATTTGGACACTTAAAAATTCAAATCCACGAATCCCTTGATGCGTGCGTCTGTGAGACAGCACAGAGTGGCATTGCTGTTATTTGTTGGACACAGCCGGGCTGCCGCCGCCCTCAAGACCCACAGCGGCTTTGGGCGGGCTCAGGCCAACGCGGACCCGAGCCAAGGCGATATTGATAATCTCCGGGCGCCTTTTCATTGCTCTACGGGTTATAGTATTAGTATAATACTAGTAGTCTTTTATTTATCACTAGATATTAAAACGGGCTGAGAACCCTAAGCTAGAAACAATAAAAGTATATACTCTTATACACTTACTTATATTGTGACAGGAATAAGGTGATGTATTGGGTGGAGGTCTAACTAAGGAGTGCCACGGATACGTGCGCAATAAGTTATTAGGCTTGAGGCTGTGGCGGTGGTGGTTGCAGCAGCGGTCTCGCTGTGGAGGTGGCTCCCGTGGGGAACGTAATGGCTTCAGAGGGGACGGACCGTGGTGAACGTAACGGCAGCTTTAGAGGAGACCTCTTCGCTCCTCGCCGCGACGCAATAAAGGCGAGGCTTACACCTTCTACAGATAAGTTCAGTTTGCTGCACTACGTGCTGATCTCGAAGTTGACACCCTTCAGACAGGACTCAGCTATACCTCGGCCTGATGCTGAGCTTACCAAGCTCGAGGATACCATCGTCAAGAGCCACCAGTCCAAAGACCAGGCCTCGAGAGCCCTCGACTTCACGATTGGTGCCGGATCCACGGTGCTTTTGCTCAACGAAGTCTGGGCCGGAGAGTATCCTCCTGGGCATGCGGCTAGGTTGAGACACGTGAAACAGTTGAGAGTAAAAACATATATTAATAACTGTGCTTGTCTCTCATTTGTGGGACTGCGTGACTTGGCTTAGCAATGCTTCACATTTCTCTTTTATCTCTAAGTGGTATTGTGTGGTCTAATTAGCTGCAACTGCCATATCCTGAGATCCCGGTAGGCTCATCACGGCCTCCTCTAAGAGGTGAAGAGACGCGAACGATCCTCTCTAACAGCTCAAAGCCAGCCTCTTAGATAGATTGTCTTCTCGGACATTGGGATATTGTTGATTTTTCCAAAGATTAATGGCGACGCTAGCCGCCTAATTACTTTGTCCGGGGCCCCCGTACGGCTCGAGACCTCGAGCTATGTAATACACTATAGACCCAATAGCGAATTGCTCAGTCTCTGGGCCGTATAGCCCGTACCCTCCCGCTCTCGATTTGGGTCGAAGTTGTGCCCATGGTGATGCGCTCCTAAGCGAATGCTCCCTAATGCGTGCAACACTATCGAAGTCTGTTAACTTTAAGTGATCCTGCTCATCAAGCAGCACATTTGCTGGCCGCAGGTCTCTATGGACAAACCCCAGAGTTTCTAGCCAGGCGCTGGCAGCACAAAGCTCCGCGGCCCAGCGCTCAGTCAATCGCCTGTCTTCAAGTCGGTTGACCGAAACAACCCTGTCTCCCTCCCTTGTCTGGTTGTTTTGAAGCCGATCGTGGAGGGAACCATTGGGAAGAAATCGGAGGAAATTAGCAACTTCAGTGCAGTAAAAGCTTTGTATAATGTGTGGGCATGGCCGATGATAGCTCTCGAACATGTCGTAAATACTGTTTTCGTGAACGAACTCGCATGACTTTGTATGCCGCGGGTACTTAAGTGCAATTTCCTCGTCTATTTGATAGACCCACCCAACCGCTCCAAGTGATATGAACTTCCTAGTAATCTGTCGATACGGGTTGGAGACGCGTTGCATGGTTGTGTTGGTGTGAGGATAACGGACATGGAGGAGCGAGCGCTATGTGGAGGTTTATATTTATCCTACGTGGTATTGGTCGCTTTAGTCAGCAGCCCTGCTAGGATAGCGACGCGTTCCGGTCCTTAATCCCCTACTTCGCTATGTAAAACAATTGACTAGCTATCTGCAATTTTCCCACTATTTTCCCCAACCTCAAAGACCCCGGCCAAAACAGGGCATTTGTGTGCAAGGTCATGGGTACATGAGGACTCCGTACGGATCGAACGAAAGAACTACTGCAAGACAGGCCACGCGACAAGGTAGGAAACGAGCATTTGGGCTCATCTCACAACCACTGAGTGCTCACCAGGACACTGGCACAGAAAACTGGACCTATGTGTAGAACAAGCTCGAGACCACTGTTAATTAGACTTCCGTAGTTCTTCCGCAATCAATTTGTGATGATCCCTCAAAAATACGCTCAGCACTCTTGCAGAACTCTTGTGATTACGCTTAGTATCAGAAGCCTAATTGGACTGACGAGTGACGACTAACCATCGTCAGCGTCGAGACTGGATCTGTTCATCACAACTCAGCACAAGGAATGCTTTATTATAGCGTCAGTCTGTCACGAGCAGGTTGAGGGCAGCTACTTTCGCCACCAAGCAAAAGCGGCTGTAATCATGCCCCTGTATCACTGTCTCCTGCCCTCCACCATACTAGCATGCTGGCCAGCAACCCAACTGAGTGGGCTGTAAGACAGAATCATCACTATGGTTGGGTGATTAGAGTTGTGATTAATATAATTAAGTAGTAATTAGAGGACTATTAAGATTATTCAAGTTATAGAAGGGTTATTAATAAGTATAAAACTATACTTTAAGATATATTCTCTTTATTAGTCCAATTGGTTAAAGTATTCTTATAGTAAATCTACTAAACAGACGGCGGATCTAGCTTTCTGGGGCCGTCTAGCGATATAGAAAGGCACATAAACCCGCGGATTTCTGCGAGAGCTGCTGATTGAACCATCAATAGACCAAGATAAGAGCTTTTTGGACGGGCGTTTCTCGGCGCGGCATCCATGACGCGTAAAGCCTGAGCATGGATCTTCACGATCTAGCCACCCTAGACGCAGAGATTCCTGTTAGTGGTTCATCCCACCCCGAGTCAGATGCGCGTTAATAGGCATTAGACTACGAATGAGGCTGAGGGCGGCAATGGAGGGTCTGGCTAGGTACTGTTATAGAAAGATGCAAGAAGTGGGATGGGCATCTTAATTACAATATTTGGACTGCCACCACTCTCTACCTGACTACTTGTCCTTCTGCAGCCAGAAATTGATCAAGCAAGCTAACTCTTGTCAACCAATCCAGTGACATTTTATCTTCTCGCCGGACTCTTTTCCTCTTACTTCTACACCCCACGCGTCACCTTGGGCTGATTGACTTGGCATTTGCAATCATATAGTACACAGGCAGCTCATCCCCAGTTTTGTTGCAAAAGGTCAAACTCGAAATTATCAGCACCAGCCGCCACGATGTCGAAACGAAATACGGTCCAGATGCTCGAGGACGACGGGTTTCCTCAGGACTACCTTCCATCATACGAAGGGCGTCAGCGACAGCCTCGGACAACAGAGAAATAGCGTTGTCAACTATAAGAAAGTCGATCTGCTTCAAGGGTGCTCTAGCCAACTGATCGAACGCAGCCGACGGAAGAATCGGCGTGAACCTCGACTCTCGACTCGCCACAACCCTTGCGCGATTCATTCCCGACTTCAGAGGCTCCTCCATCGCCGCAGCAGCAGGAGCTCAGGGCCCTCCTCCAGAATACGTCGAGGCCGCCGCCCGCTTCGCCGACAAGGTGGAGTTCCCTGTCAAGTTGAACATCGTGATCCAAGTAGTGGGAAGTTGCGGAGACGTCCAACCATTCATCGCCCTCGGCAACGAACTCTAGTCCTATGGCCACCGTGTACGACCGGCAACGCATGATGTCATCGACTCCTTGGTGCGTAAATCAAATCTCGAGTTCTATCCAATCGGCGGTGATCCGTCCGAGTTGATGGCGTACATGGTCAAAAACCCCCGGGTTGATTCCTAGCCTGAAGAGCCTGAAAGGTGGTGATGTTCAGAAGAAACGAAAGATGATGAAGGAGATATTGGAAGGCTGCTGGAGATCGTGCATCGAGCCCGATACTCTGACAGGAAACCGTTCGTCGCTGATGCCATCATCGCCAACCCACCGAGTTTCGCCATTGCGCGCAGGCGCTCAGCGTCCCACTGCACTTGATGTTCACCATGCCTTGGAGCAGCACGAGAGCGTTCCCCCATCCTCTTGCCAACTTCAATTTTGGCGAGAAGGGTGTCGTGGACCAAACCACAGCCAACTTCATCTCGTACAGTATTGTCGAGTGGCTGACGTGGCAAGGGTATGCACACGCTGTAGACTACGGGTCGGGGGCGCTTGCTGACATGTTTTGATAGTCTCGGAGACGTAATCAACGAATGGCGAAAGACGATTGATTCGGAAGAAGTCCCGTTCTCTGAGGGTCCAGTCCTCGCAGAAGCACAGAAGATCCCTTTACCTACTGCTGGTCCCCAGCGCTGGTACCAAAGCCGGGAGACTGGCATGCTTATATCGGTATGAACTAGGATTGGAAGAGCATTAGTGATTAGGTTGGCTAACAGGTATTTGCATATGTGTGCGGTTGCTTCTTCCGCGAGCCTCCCTAGTATACTCCTCCCCCCGATATGGCGAAATTCCTCGCGGAGTCGCGAGTGGCCCGACACACATCTACATCGGCTTTGGAAGCATCGTCATCGACCATTCCGAAGAAATGATGAAGATCCTAGTAGAGGCTGTCCGGTCCGCAGGCGTCCGCGCCATTATATCCAAAGGCTGGAGTAACCTGGCAGTCATAGAGGCAGAAGACGTATTCTTTCCCGGAGACTGTCCGCACGAATGGCTCTTTGCCAACGTGGCAGCCGTATTCCGCCATGGCGGTGCCGGTACCACGACTTGCGGTCTGCCGAACGGCAGGCCTACAACGATCGTGCCGTTCTTCGGAGAGTAAGTCAACGCCTAAACCCTAGAGGGTTTTCTCGTGGTAACCGCTACCAGCCAACCGTTCTGGGGAGACATGGTTGCCCTCGCCGGAGCGGGACCGAAGCCGACCCCGCACAAGGAGCCGAACGTGGAGGACTTGGCCGATGCAATTCGATTCTGTCTTACCCCAGAGGCTTTGTTGGCTGCCCGTGAGCTTGCTGCCAAGATGAAGACGGAGAACACCGGAACAACATCGGCACTACTGGGAGTCGCGACTGGTATGTTTAAGGGTGCAACCGACATCGTCGTCAAGCCTGCTCAGGAATACCACGAGAGGTCCAAGCAGAAACCTGCCGAGACGGAGGACGCCGTCAGCAGTGGCAGCCGCACGCCAACTGAATCGTCCAGTCTTGCACCACCCCAGTCTGATGCCGTCGAACGACCGCGAAGTGCAGGACGAGGAAGCGCGACCGGAGCAGTTTTCAAGGCGTCCGCCTCGGGTGTTGGTGGCTTCTTCAAGTCATACGGGAAGTTCTATCTCGATGTGCCACTGGCCCTCACAGACGGATTGCGAAATGTGCCGAAGCTGTATGGCCAGAAGGTCCAGGTAGAAGGCACCAATTACCAACTGGAAGAGTGGAACCATGGAGGGAGGAAGGCACTTCGTCACCGGCGTGAGCGAGGGCTTCGCCGACCTGTTCATTCAGCCGTACAAGGGAGGACGAGATGGCGGAGCGGCGGGTGCGGCTTTGGGTGTTAGCAAGGGTGTGTTGAACATGGCCACCAAGACGACATCAGGTATGGTTCCCAGGTCCAATTTCAATCCTGACAACAAACTAACGACGACGTACAGCGGCACTTGGGATTGTGGCCTATCCCGGACAGGGGATTTACAAGAGTATCAGGACAGCACTTAAGTCCAAGACGAGGCATAATTCTTTTTAGTGCTAGGCAATAGAGGAATGGAACTGTAGAACACTTTTGTCAACCCGTGTGCTTGCTAAGTTGCCACACAGCGCTTTGGACCCGATCCGATTGAGGGAGTTAACTCCCCGTTACTTCAGCCGGTGAAGTCTGCATAAATTACTTCTGCTAAGTGGGCGACTACTCCAAGACAGATGGGAAGCTAGCTTCACATGCGCCAAGGCGACCGCAATGCTTACTTCCTGCAACGAGAGAAAAAGACACAAAAGACACAAAGGCTTGAAACACCACGGGGAAGGTGAGCCACCGAAGCTGATGGCGTGGCCCACCGCCGCAGTACAATATTGCAAATTAGGTTCGACCAATCATAAGAAGCGCCGATGGTTTAGTGGTAAAATTCTCCGTTGCCATCAAGCAGCGTCGGGGAGCCGGGGGTTCGATTCCCCCTCGGCGCAATTGTTTTGTTGACGGAGCCAATGGATCCATTTTCGCTTTGCTTTTTCGTCTTTATTTTGAGCTGGGACACACACATACATATTTGAACCCAACTGCTTAAGACACATAAAGTACCTTGAACACCCAGCCGAACTGACCCGTACCAACAAGGGCGGCCTCAATCTTCACCTTCAGTTCCTTCCTGCTCCCGGCACCGACAGATTCCCATTCCAATTCGCCCCCTCCCTCCACACCAAGCAGACTAACAGCGTCACCCTCGATGATGGGGATTGGCGCCTTTATTGCAACCCAACCGTCTACAACCTCGGGCTTCTCCAAGAAGATGGCGTAGAATGCCTCGTCGGTCTGTGTGAATCGCACATCCGGACCTCCGAGGATCTCGCTTTGGACAAACCAGTACGTGGTGTTGAAGATGGCTTCGCCGTGAGCCTTGATCCACTTGCCGGCCTCGCGCAGGTTATCCATCTCGGCCTGGACGATGGTCCCGTCTGCCCGGGGTCCGATATCGAGCAAGAAGTTGCCGTTCTTCGACACCATATCGACGAGCGAGTACACGATCGTGGTAGCGTTCATGTACTCCTCGTCTTTCGTCGCGCGGTTGTAGCCGTACGAGTAGGGGTCCATGCCTCGGTTCGATTCCCACTTGCGCCTCTGCGCCGACGCGAAGGTCTGGTACTCCGGCGTGTCGAAGTCGGCGGCTTCGGGGATTCCGCAACGCGAGTTGATCGCGACCTGTCGCCCCTCGGCGCGTGCCTTGTTCCACCATTCCGCCGCGAACCCCGCCGTCCCGTTGGCGGCGCCGCAGTCGCACCACATGATGTCCGTGCCGTAGTCATATGCTAGCGTCTCCATCTGAGGGACCATCAAGTCCGCGATGAAGTCGTCGACGGGCACGTGGCCGGTATACGGCTCCGGTTCGCCCGTGTATGGATTCGGTGCGAGAGTGCCGGGCCAAGAGACAGACGAGGGCGCCGGGGTCTGCACGAAGCCGTACGGACCGAAGTCCGGGTTGAACCACTCCGGGAGCGAGAAGTAAGTTCCCCGCTTGAGGGAGGGCTGGTACGTCTCCGCGGCGTCAAAAAGCTCTTTCAAGAGATCTCGTTTGGGACCGTAGTGGATCGCGGAGCGGTTCGACGTCTCGCCGGCGTCGAAGATTGCGAAGCCATCATGGTGCTTCGTGGTAATGACGAAGTACTTGGCGCCCGCATCGGCAAAAAGGTCAACCCATTCCTTCGCGTCGAACTTGGAAGCGTTGAATTCAGGGAAGGTGTCATCATATGCCCAGTCGGGGCCGTAGGTGTCGAGACGATAGCCGTAGAAGTTGGAGCGGTCGCCCTCAGGATGGTGAGTCGAGTACCACCAGAACCACTCGGCGTAGCTCTCATACGGACTCGAGTTACCCCAGCCGGTGACGGCGTACGGGCCCCAGTGGATGAAGATGCCATACTTTGCTTCATCAAACCAGTCAGGGCTCTCGTGCTTGGAAAGACTTTCGGTAGCAGAGGTCCACTCGGCCAATCCAATCTCTACATCATCGATCGACGTCGTCTTTCGCGTCGCTCCATCATCAATCTCAACGTTGACTGTAGCCGGCCCATTGGACGAGCCTTCTACGCCAACGACGACCATCTTTTGATCACCTGGGCAAAGCCGCTTGAGATGCCCCGGGCTGACAGTGGTGAAGCCATCGCCCGATATGGCGACGTCGAGACCCTCGCCGGCAACACACTGCGAACCGGCATTGTTGATGGCGACCTCGACGACCTGCGTTCCATTTCCGACCCATTTCTGAGTCGGTCGTACGGACTGCACGCCAACATCGTTCGACTTCCAAAGGGATATGGCGAATACATGCAGCCTACCCTCCGTCGCATTGGTCTTTGTGGGCAGGTTGATGGCGGTGAGCTTCTTTCCGGCTGGCAGAGCTGCGGTGCGTTCGAAGATGTGGGATGTGTTGAAATCGGAGCCATCGGGCGTGAAGCGGCTGGGGAAGATGATCTCGCCCCGGTTGATGGTCAGAAAACTGAACCAATTGAGCGTGCGAAGCTCAAATACGGACGTTGTCTTGTCCGAGAAGGCGAACGACACGTTCCCGCTCACCGTAGCGCCCTCGACATCGCCGGCAACGAGGAACGAGGCGGAAAAGTAGGCATCTTCCGGCACGGCGACTGTTTGGCCGGCGCAGATGAGGTTGTCGGGATCCGTTGGTCCAGTGTACCCGGGGAAGCTGTACTTTACGCCTGTGTCTGTTGAGACGAAGTCCGGGCCGATGGATGGCTCGGGAAACGACTGATTCAAGGCGTCAAACGACGCTTCGCCGGGTCGGGTACCAAATGCTTTGTTGTTGAACTCGGCCGAGATGTTGAGAGGAACCGATCTCTACACGCGATCCGTTGTCAGCTACCGCGATTCAAGATTGGCCGTCCAAATGCCACTTACCCCTCGAGACGACGAAGAATTGGTTACCGCGATCGCGAGACTGGCGAAGGCCAGCAGCGAATAGACATTGGAGCCAGAAGTCATCATTTTCGAGATCACGACCTCGTCCAACTGCGAGCAATTGCGTCGCAGCAGCACAGCAACGCGGATGGCCGGCTTTTCTTAATCACCAGCACCAACCTACCCAGCGGCGGCGGGGATCTGGTGATCAATTCCCATCGTAGTCCTTCCCCTCAGTTTAACCAGCACTTCGCTAATATCATTTTCAAATGCAACGGTAACATTCCCCAACAAGATGTCCACTATTCATGTTACCATCAACATTCGGGGAACCTGGGGTTGCTGGGCAGTGAGGGGGCATCACTGATAAGACTGGTGGAAGTTGGAGATAGCATAAGAACAGGGATGCACAAATTGCGTATCTCTGGAGCGTATCTCCAACTTGCGTTATCGCCATGCCATGCAGCAGAACGGCAGGTCGCCGAAGCCGGCGAAACTCCATCATCTCTAGACAACGATCTCTCTCGATTGCCAGTATCTCTCCTTCACACGCCTAAATTGGCATAAAGCAGAATTATACCAGCAGCTCAATTGTCGGCGATAACACCACAACAGAGCTCAGGATTGTCTCGATAGGTGAACTCTGCCGTGTTAGCTGCTTTATGCAATCGAGCTCGAGAAAAGAGCAAAAGAACAGACCCAGGCACAGACCGACGTCGAGGCGACACGCACGAGGCCTTGACAATTCTGTTTCTTCAAGCAATCTGTCATCCTCACAATTCCCCAAGTCAATTTACTCACAGACATTTTATCGACCTCGTGGAATGACGAACAAGATTGGCTGTCAAGTGGGAGCCGGGAAAGGCCATGAGCCCCGACTCGTGGCACGAGACTGAATCCCAATACTTTTCCCTCAATACCACCTCTTTCAATTGACATCTCATCCCTTTGAATACCTTTTTCGGTCCATTTTCACGCCCATGATCATGTCCGGCAAACGTTCTGCGCAACACCACCCAACACCACCACCTCCTTATTTTGGAAACATCGTGGGAGTCAAACATGACGGCCTCTCTCAGGGGCAGAGCTGTGGCGATGTTTTCGGCATCGCAGATGCAGGGCTTTGACCCAGTGTTTTCAGGGGCCAGCGCCCGGGCGCTGTACCGGATGAGACCGACCGTAGTACGGATGATGATTTGGAAAAATAGAGTCTCGACTAGTGTCAACGCGGCCCGAGGTTCGGCAGACATTCCGAGGGTATCTTGTCATGTCCCTGCAGACGTCAGAATGTCAAGTCGGGCTGCCAGCCGAGGGTCCACGCACGGAAACAACACGCGACTGTGGAAAGACCCTAAATGTTTGCTAGAAACATTGCTGGGTTTAGAAAGATGGAAGGCTTGCTGGATTGAGCCACAATGAAAAGTACCCTCACGACAAACTGTCCCACGTCGCTGAGAAGTAGTCAACGTTCACATCCATGTAGAGAGCAGAGGCTCACATCACAGTAAGCAGGACGGTAGGTGTTCACCAATGATGCTTGTTCTATTGAGTAATTTTGAGCCCCTCTAAGCCGTCTGAGCTTGCCCTGCAGGCGCCCGACCGAGGGTACTATGATGAAAAAGAATACACATCGAATATTACCCGCCATGCTACTTCAAAGTTGACCCTTTAGAAATGCACACCGAGACGTCGTCTCACCGGGAACGACCTTGTCCTCTGAGTAACCGCCTTCTGCTGCTCCTCGGACTTTTGCTGCGCCACAAAGTTGGTCATCATCTCCCACGTGGCCATGACGCCCCCGTTCTTCTTGTTCTCGGCCATCGCCATCAGGTCGGACATCTTCATCTCGAAGCCCATGGCACCCGTGGGAGGGACGTCGGCTCTGCGAGCAGGGCGTCCAGGCTGAGGAGGAGTGTTGGGCTTGCCTCCCGTGATGGCTCCGCCGCCGGGGCCGGGCTGGTTGCCGGTAATGGCACCTCCGGTAGGAGCTCCGTTGGGGTTCGGCTGCGCCGGGGGAGCCTGAGGTGCCTGGGGGGCCTGAGGTGCCGGGGGGGCCTGAGGGGCCGGAGGAGCCTGGGGGGGAGGGGCCGGAGCCTGAGCGGCCGGGGCTGCGGGAACGGCGGGAGCCGGCTGCGGAGGAGCTTGAGGGGCAGGCTGTTGAGGCTCGGCAGCAGGCTGCTGGGGCTGAGCCGGTCTAGGTTGAGCCGGGGTCGCAGGTCGAGGCTGGGCGGCCTGGGGTGAACCCAGTCCGCCGGTTTGAGGTTGTCCACCCAGGCCAGCTCCCTGAGGCTGTCCAGTTTGAGGCTGTCCAGTGGTGCCTCCTTGCAGACCTCCCGCTTGAGGCTGGGTGCCAACAGCAGTACCGCCAACCATCATAGTAAGAATGAATTCACCATCAATCTGGTTGACGGGGACGGCGATACGAGCGTTCTCGCGGTCCAAGAGCACCTGAGCGTTGATGGGACTGAAGGTCTGAGCGAGAAGAAGCTGAGTAGCAGCAGGGATTGCCGGGCCAGAATTGGGAACGTTGGGGTTCTGTCCCTGGGTAGGGGTGTTCCCCTGAGGTGGCTGGTTGGTGTTTCCTCCCGTGTTGCCGCCCTGGTTCGGATTTCCAGCTGCGGGAGCAGCTCCGTTCTGAGGCTGGTTGGGGTTAGCACCAGCAGTTCCGTTGTTCACATCTTGGTTTTGACGCTTCTGGGAGGCTTGAAGACCGCCAGTAGCACCGCCAGGGTTCTGAAGAACCGGACGTTGGGCAATGCCAAGAGTGATGGGCGACTGGGGCGAAGCGCCCGCGCGCATGGCCATGGCCATGAGTCGGTCAACATTGACTGTTTCAGATCGGTTAGTCGGATCACCTTCACACCGAGGAATAAGCTTTTTTTTTTGGTCCACTTACGCGGCATCTGGACGACGGCAGTCATGGAGTTGAGGCTGGGAACGACGCCGGCCAAGTTGCTGGTGACGAGATAACGGTAGTTGTCTGCGATCGCGTCAGTACGGGTGACCCTCCTTGTACAAGTGTGAAGAAGAAGAAGAAGAAAAAGAAAACCACCCACTGATGGACATGATACCGTTGGTGACCATGTCGGTGCTGATGCCATTGACAACATCCGTCTTGATGCTCATTGGCTGGCTCGCCCTGATAGACATGCGGAACCCGTCTGTGAATTCAGCCTCTTGGATGCCAGATCCGGCGATGCTGACGGGCTGACCGAACGGAGTCAGGGAAGTGCCGAGCTCGGAAGTCTGGCGGCCGACGGCGACGTACTCTCCGTCGATCGTGTTCATCTTGACCATGCGAACAGTTGCGTCGGTGATGTTGACACTCTTGATGGTCTCCTGAATGATCCACGCCTGACGGTCTCGGGAAAGCATGGCAACATACGTGTTGTCGGCGGTCACGCCAGCCTGTTGCAGCATGTTTTGGTCAATGGGCAGCTCGATCTGAGCGCCTACCAGGTCGGTGGCTCCATTCGTCTGGATGGTGAAGGAGTTGCGCGATAGCTGAACGAAAGGCTGTCCCGTTGAGCCGACGACGTGGCTTGCCGGGAGCGGGTTAGGGTTCTGGTTGACGATAACTTGACGTTGCGTCTGGGAGAATGTCTCAATCTTGGAGTTGTCGGGGAACACGATTCTGTTCAGTCTCATCTAGTGATGCCGTGTTAGTTGATGAGCATGATGTTTACATGCCGTTATATGATCGCGATGGTCGAGCAAGAAGCTTTCCATTGGGATAAATACTTACATCCCCATTCAAGTTGATGACCTGGTTAAACTGTGCATTTTGGTTCTGATCTTGGGCAACGACCGGACAGCTGAGCCTCAAGCCAACAAGCAGAAAAGAAAGTGAGTATTTCATGAGCGTCATTATGATTAGCGAGGGTCAACCACCGGGGCTGTTAACACACGAAGTGAAGAAAAAAAGAGGAGGATGACAAGGGAAGGAAAGGAGAGACACCGTTACTAAACCCACGGGTCCTAGGGGCGAGATGTTTGTATAGCGGAAAGACAAACTCAAGGGATCATACCAGCATTCAGACGATGGTCAAGTAAGCTTAATGCACTTTGGGGGGGGATGCGGCTACGACTTGGATATATGGCAAGGAAGACAAAACATGGCGAATGACTTGCCTCATGGCGTCTCATCCGGTAGAGTCTCATAGACAGTCGGGCGGTCGGACGCCCAGAACTGAAGAGGAGTCCCAATCCGCCAATCGCATGACCTTGCGGTCGAAGATGGTGCCAGAGCCACTGGGGCAGACGCCGCTGCCAGCCTCTTCCGGCCGCACAAAGAGAAGAAGGTGTATGGGGGCATCGGGCTTAATCATCGGACCAAGACACTTCCGACGGCGGAAATGGGGCCAGGCTGATGTTACCGAGGAGGGAAGGACGGGGAGTTCAAGACAAGAGCAATCCTCGTTAACACAGACTGGGACTGTAGACACATGTGTGGAGGCGAGGCGAGAGAGAGCACTTCCTGAGGTCCGAAGAGCACTTCCTGAGACCAGGACTCCTCGGCTTCGCACCCAAGCGTTCCTGGTGTGAGATAGGTTTCGTCGTTTCGAGCCCGGTCGCGTGGGGTTTCATCAGATTGAGGCCGGGCGGGATGAGGAGGCGAACGTGAACTTGAGACGCTCCCCTACGTAAGGTACTTATCTCTCACACAAATCCTTCATGTAAGGCACACCGTCCTACGCATCTCTGTGCAGGACGCAATACGACGCAATAGGCGGCGCCGCGGCGGGGGCGATCATGATAATAAGCGACGGATCCCTGGCTCCCGGTCCGCCGTTTTGAGATTTCCGTTTCGTCGCGGCTGATGTGCGACTTGGAAGAAATGCTTGGCAAATGCTTGTCCTCGGGCGGCTCTGCGCCTGCGCCCTGCGTCTTGCAGCAAACTCTGCGTCCTCACATCATACAACCATCATCTACTATAGCACTCTTCTCCCTCCACTCTTCCCCGACCCTTACCCTTCGCCTACCGAATGACTTGTTGGCCTTGGCCATGCTTTCCATTTCTTGGGACTTATTTCTGTCGTCATCAAGAACCCCATAGCATGAGTAAGATGGTCTCGCTTCTTCTCCGGTCTGGCCTGGGCAGGGAGACTATGCTTGTTCCAGGCAAATGAGCCATCTGTGCAGCTTTTACATTGTAACACAAGGTGGTGATATCCTTCTGAGGGTGTCGAGGCAAGAGAACTTAGATGCCACAACGCCAGCTGGACTATACTTCCTGCCTCAAAATCCGTCCTCGTGTTTGGCAACCTACATGGGGCAGTTGAGCAACACCACCTGAACTCATGTGAACGGATTCTCGAAAGGAGTCCAAGTCCGTCTTGCCACCGCCGACGCCCCCCACAAGGCAAGAAAAAGGAAGCAGCTGCTTCGTCGAAGAACATGAAGCATCCCTACTTTGCCAAAGTCTGCTGGACAGATGACAGCCATCTTGTTCTACCTTCTCCTTTCTTCTTCTTTAGTCCGAATGGTGTTGACCCGATGAGTTTGGCCTGACCAATCTGCCCAACGAGTCTCCGCGGTGCTTCCTTGCAACGATCACCAAGTGCCACTTGCAACCCACACGGACAAATTCTCCGACTGGGCGTTTTGCTGAAGAAACAACGAGCCCCCCTGCTGACTCGATTCGAGTCTCAACCGCTTCCATTCCTGTCTGTGGAAATGCTGCCTTGCCTGACGACTGCCCCCAGGTCGCCCCAAGTCTTCACCCACACTGACCCCCATGGACTGCTCGACACCCTCTGATCCCAAGCCTTCCCATTGGCCATGACACTATCCATCTTTTCTTAGATCCACGATTAGCTAAAGGTTTCTGCTTCGCTTTAACGGCCTCCCCTGCCATCCACGCCTTGGCGTTGCAACACTTTGTTCTTGGCCGCGACATTTTGTTTGCTTCGAACGCATCCATCGCAACTCCCCAAGCCCGGAGATACATACGCCTGATATCTCTCGAGAACCCTTCACCCATGACTCTCTTCGGACCAATATTTCGTCCAACACTGCAGCACTGTCTTCTTCTCTTTCGGCTACAACCACATCCCTCTGCTCGCGGACATTTGATATAAGTCTTTCATCATCCTGTTGGTCCTCCCACGTTGCCCGGGCCGGTGAACTCTTTCCGATTGCAGTCGTGCTTTCTTTTCCCCCCCGTCTCACCTAATCAACCTTCTCTTTTCTTGTGTCAGCGGATGGTCGGACGCCTTTGGAAGGCCCACCACTCGATCACTTTCCTTTAGGGCGGCTGCCCACATCATAACATCTACTACTATTTTATCTTTAGTCACTCACCGTCCCTTCTTTGCGCGTGTTGCTTCTTTCGTCGACTCGAGCTAGTCTTTGGTAGTTACGACTCCAACAACACCGTCATAATGCAACCTTTGTTCATTTTCTTCTTCCTCGTCCCGTTCTTGTCTGCTTGTGTCTTCGCCTTACCGACTGCTAGCTCAGCGGAGGGCGGAGCGACAGACGGAACCTCGCGATTCGTCCCTCGGGGCGTCAGACGTCTGGATACTCGGGCTCCTCAGCAGGACAACACGCAGACCGGGGCCAGCCAGGGTGCTAACAACGCCGCCCCGGCCGGCCGCAATGGTGTCAGCGATACTCAGGTCATGAACGCCGTCATGTCTTGGATGCAGGACACCGGCAAGGTCACGAAGTTCCTCAACAGCGCCACTTCTTTCACCGGAACCGAGTTCACCAGGCAGGCAACGATCGCGCTCAACGCCGAGATTGACGAGCTCAACCACAAGATGGTTCTCGACGCCGCGCTCACTGGTACCGACATGGTCTCTCAAGCCAACAATGTTCTGGCCACCCAGGGCACCTTCCAGCAGGTCGTCGATACTCTGCAGTCTATGGTCACCAACGGTCCCGACACCGCGCAGAAGGACGTCAACACCATCAACAACAACCGTTGCGTCAACGTTCTCCCCAACATCGACATGTATTTCGCTGCTGCTGGCATGCCACAGTTCCAGTCTGTTCGCCCCACTGGATGCTTGGAGGTGGAAGGCGCCAACGTGACTCCAGCCGTCCCCCCTCCGGCCAACAACGGAGGTAACAATGGCAACAATAACGGTGGTGCTGCGGCTCCTCAGGTTACTCCCGCGCCCGCTTCCAACCCTGCCAACAACAACCAGAACCAAGGTAATGGCAACGGTAACTCCAATAGCCAGAGCCAGAATCAGGGCAACAATGGTCAGGGAAACATTGGAAAGGGTATTGGTACCAACAGCAACCAGAACCAAAACCAGAATCAAGGCAATGGTAACGGCAACGGCAGCAACAACAACCAGAATCAGGGTAATGGCAATGGCAGTCTTCAGAACCAGAACCAGAATCAGGGCAGTGGTAACAACCAAAACCAAGGCAATGGCAACAACCAAAACCAGAACCAGGGCAATAGCCAGAGCAACAATCAGGGCAACAACCAGAACCAGAACCAGGGCAATGGCCAGAGCAACAATCAGGGCAACAACAACGGCCAGGCTCAGAACAGCGGTAACCGCAATAATGGCAATGGTAAAGGTAATGGTCTGCAGCCCGCTACTCTGGGTAACAATGGCAACAACGGCGGCAACAGGAACATCAACACCAGCAATGGACAACGCCCCCAGCAACAACAGCAGTCCGCAAACACTGGCGGTAACCGCCTACAGCCTGCCCAGTTGGGATCTCCGAAGCCCGTGAACAACTAAGGTCAGCATCTGGCCGAGGGCTAGCCAGCTTGACAGGCGGCGGCAGTCGCGAACGATTGGGGGTCCGACAAGCGCCTACTTTCACTCCGGGGTTCACAGACGCCAAAGCTCCAAGTCCGATCCACTTCAGAACCGCGCCCATCGGACTGCTCACCAAGGCCTTTCACCACTTACTTCAACACGGCGGGAATATGAGGCTGGGTGACACGTTGTGGCGGGGCCCTACGGGGCAACCTTTATTTGACGGGTGGTGTGTGTTTGCTCTGTAAGTTGAGTTGAAGTGTCTCGGTTTCTGCATTTTGGTGTGGGTGCGAAGTTGCGAACCAAGGAGTGTTGTCCGGTGCTTGATGGTCCGAATTGGTATTAGTCTGAAGGGCAGGTAAAACATTGGTCAAAAAACATCATTCCCTGTAACATATCACCTCGTTCTTCACACAACCCATTAGAGCATGGAGTGTTGATTGCTTAATCCCGTTGTCAATCTGGTGGTTGGTCGAACGAGTCCCATACTTGTACATAATTGGACAATGAAAACCTAGCCCGTGCTCGAAACTGTTCACAAACTCGAGGCATCCTTGGAATGTTTGGAATATCATGAAACGAAACGTCTATTTCCTTTCCCCTGGGATCTCAAGGATCTTGCATGTCGTGCTCAGCGTGGGAGCCGCTTGGATCCCTTGGGCGAAGCCGTCGTATCATTCGCAGATCGGCTTTCCCCATAGCCCTCGCCGCTCGGAGAGTTGCGATTGGTTCCCTCGTCCCGACTAGGGTCGTCTTTCGGGACGAAGAGGCGGGAACCATGTTCATTCTGGAATGGACTGCGGGCGAGAGCCTAGGAGGGCTGAATCTCTGGGTTTGTGTCGCCTGACAGTCGTTGAGGCCCTCATCACAGAACCTGACACTGTCACCATGCCACTCCCCTTGGGCAGCGAGGAACTAGCCTTGTCTTCCCCGCGCACTCTCAAATTTCCGCAGACCCCGCTCGGGTTGTTGTTCGCGGCTGCAACTCCGACCCGAGTCGCATCCGCCCTTTTACGACTCCCCTTTAGACCCTTGCCAGGTCGACACGTTGAGCTTGAGCTCGGCTTCCAGTTCAAGGTTTTGCTTGAAATCGTCACAGTAGTCAGTCACTACTGCTAAGTTTTCCTTCATCATTCGGCATGGAAAAGAACCCGTTTTTCGGAAATAAAGGTTACCAAGAGCTTCAGCTCATCCTGTCTAGGTTTCGTGGATACACAGTGTAGAGGGATCTGCGGGCCAGTGGGTCTCCGGCGCTTCGGGTAGGCTCCTGTTCTCTAACGACGATCATGTCGGGGTTCGTTTCGAAGATCTGCGGTGCTCTATGGAGTAGATCTCACGATTGATAAGCTTATGCTAAGTAAACTGGTTGGGGTTATGATCATCGACTATACAAGCAGGGAGAATGAACTTCCCCGGATCCGCTGTGATCTATACCACCCAGACAGAGTCTCCTTGCCTGGTTTCTTGCAAGAGGTTTTTACTACCTATTAAAGTATTAGTATATCTTTACTAATAAAGTATCTAATAACTAGACTCTAAGTAAGATAGTTACTAACCTTATAAAGGAGCAATATAAGAGAGAATTAGCAGATAAGATTAACTATTTAAAGATCTCTATAAAGAATTAATAACTCTTAAAGTAATATAGAGAAAAGGTAGGAGTTAAGAAGGTAGTATTTACTATAACTTATACCTATAAGTTATCTAAATTAGTACTTTTAGATTTAGACTTAATAGTCTATATTTTAAATAACCTTAAATACTTTAAAACCCTATATAGTACTTATAATAAAGATTTTATTCTTATAGGTTCTAAACTAATACTAATTAAAGGTTATAGATCTATAATAGTAAATATTATTAGACCTAAAAGTTATCTAGTAATACTATATCTCTCTAATACTATTTACTATAATACTATAATAAGTAATCTTATATCCTATAGATACTTAAAGAAGAAGGATATCTACTAGGATAATAGACCAGATAACTACTGCTTTTAATAATAAGATAGTATATTTATAGCTAAAGTATTTAATATCTATAATTAATATATTCTTAAATATATATTAAAGGAGCCTTAAATAGTATTCTATAATAATACTATTCTAATCCCCCTATAATATAATATCTATACTACTTTAATAAGAAGAAAGCTAAGAAAGAGTATCTATAGTAACTAGCACTCTTAACTTAGCTATATAGGAGAGGTTATAATATGCTATCTTAAAGTAGTAATATATAGTATAAGAGTGAAAGGTGGAATACCCCTAATAATAGTAAACTATAATATATATAGCCTTAGAAAGATAATCTAATAAGTATAATAAATGCCTAGAGAGTCTATTATAACCTTAATACTAGAAAGATAAATAGTTCTAGACTTTTACTTATTTAAATAAGGATATAGAGGCTTTATAACTCTCCTGCTCTTTATAGACTAACTATTAGGTTATATCTAGAACTACTACCTTAAAGACTGCTTAACTAGGACTCTAATAAGAGTGTTTACCTAATTTATTAACTTAGTTAAAAGGGAGTTAAAAGTTATAATTAAGGCCTTTAAATATAATAATAAAATCCTTAAATATCTAGAAGTAGAGAGCCTTATCTAGGTAATAGATATTTAAATTAAACTATTAGCACTAAATATATAAGCTTAAAATGGGAGAGGAGAGAGAATTATAGTAGTTATAAAGATAAAGGCTAGATACTTTTATTTATTATTAAAACTTCTATCTTACTTATAGTTAGAGATTTATATAGCAGTAACCTATATATATAACTATACTCTATTATAGTTAAGAGGTTAGAAGACTCTATATAAACTTCTATATTAGTCTATAAAGGGTAATATTATTATACTAGATATCTCCTACCTATAATAATATAGCTATAAAGTATTTACCTTAACTATATAAGCTTAACTTTATAAGAATTACTTCTAGTATTTTAACTCTAAGACTTAGATTAGATACCTTATTAGCTATGCTTTATTAAACTCCTACTAAGTTTAGTACCTAGTAAAGTAAGAAGTTATTACTATAAGAGATATTAGATTTAATAAAAGTATAAAATTTAGTAGTAATATTAATAAGTAGAAGGATAACTTCTAGGAGATAACCTAGAAGGAAATATATAACTACTATAATAATATTATTAAGTTAATAAAGCTATAATAGATACTAAACCTAGATAATACTAAGAATAATAAAAAAGCTAAATAGTTACTGCTAATAGATCTAATAGAAACTAATAAGGTTAATATACTAACTAAGTTCTAGCTATAAGATAAGTTTAAATACTTCTAAGCTTAGTTCTAACTTATTACTCTACCTTAATCTCTATCCTTATTATTCTTCTAAGTAATAGGAAATTTTAAGGTAAAAGGGAGAGGAGTTATTACTACTAAATCTGAGAAATTTAGGATTAATTTAAGAACCTCCTATAAGGTAGTATTTCTAGCTAGTATAAAGCTAAGTAAATTAATTAAGTAGTAAAATAACCTCTATCTATACCTATAGTTTAGCTAACCTAAAGCTAGTAAGAAGTATAACTAGATATTAAGCCTTAAAGCTAGAAGCCCCCTACTTAGTTTAATAGTATTAAATAATTCTACTAAGAATAGGTTAAAGAGATATCTAAAAGGAACCTACTAGAGAAATCTGCTATTATTATCCTTATCTTATAGCTAACTAGCTAGTTATCTATTAGGGGATAAGTTTAGAGAAGCTAAAAAATTATATCTAAATAGTTATAAACTATTAAATTTATAGGTTAAAGTGCCTAGTATAATAGTATAAGGTTATAAAGTTCTTAGCTACTACTAGGTATATATCTATAAGCTAGATAAGTATAGGAAACTTATTAAAGTTAAAGTAAGACTTATTATTAGAAGAGATTAATAGCTTTATAATCTGAGAGATACCTATACTACTACCTTAGCTAGTATATCTTTTAGAACTCTTATTATAGTTATAAACTAGTTTAATATAAACCTCTTATAATATAATATAGTTAATGCTTTTATTTATACTAATCTTAATAAAGAAGTCTATATAGAGATAGTGCTAGGATATTAGAAGAGTAGATATATTTTAAAGTTACTTAAAGCTTTTTATAGACTTTACTATTTACTACTCCTATAGTAATAATACCTAGAAATAGGTTTTATAGTAAGTGGGTTTAAGTAAGTAGCTAGTAAAAACTACTACTAGCATAATAGTAAGATTCTATTTTTCTTCTATATTAATAACTATATATTTATATATTCCCCTTTTAAAGAGATTAAGGTAAGATAGCTAATTAGTAAACTCTAACTATAATACTACCTTAAAAGAGGAAAGGATATTTAGTGGTTTCTAGGAATTAAAGTTATTTAAGATTAATATAGATATAAACTATAGCTCTTATAGTTATTCTTCTTTAAAAAGCTATTAAAACTCCTAGATAGCAAATTAATAAGAAACTATAAGACTCTAATAGTATAAAAAGAACTTCTATTCTATAAAAGAGAGATAATAAAGGCTAATATTATAAGATACTAATAAAAGATAGAATTACTACTATATATTATAGTAATAATAAGACCTAATATCTTATTTATAGTTAGTAGACTTACTTGTTTTAACTAAAACCCTAGATCTTATTACTAATATGCTACTAACTGTATTATTTAATATCTTATATAAATAAAGGAACTATACCTAGAATATAGAGTTCCTAAGAGATTAACTAAAGGACTTAAAGTTATATTAGATACTAGTTTTACTAATAATATACCAGACTATAAGAGCTTTTAATCCTTTATAATAAAGCTTTTTAGAGAGATAATATTATAGAGGGTAAATAAGTAAAATATAGTTACTATATTAACTATAGAGGCAGAGCTTCTTACCCTCTCTTAAGTAGCAAAGAAGGAACTATTTGCAAGTTAACTTATTACTACCCTATAAGTTTCTCTCTTAAATAATAAACTATCTAAATTTATAGGTTTTATAGCTACTAATATGCTAAAAGTTATAATCTAGTATAATAACCTATAAACTATAAGCCTTATTATAAAAGAGATATTCTAGCTGCAAATAAAACTCTACTATATTAATATCTATAACTACTAGTTATAATAGGAGGTTATAGAAGGGTATATTGAGGTTATCTATACCCCTTTAGCTAAATTAATAGCTAATAGATTTATAAAAGCCCTCCTATAATAGTCTTATAAGAGATTTATTACTTAGTTAGGCCTTATTAATAAGTTATAAATAATTATAGAGATCTAGAAGAGAGAGGAGTTATAAGATACTAATAGTAATATTAGGCCTGGATTTAAGTAGGCCTAATACCTAACTTAAAGGGGTAACTCTGTGGTTGCTATACTAGTTAAATTAACCTGCTAAATATCTCACTAACTATAACACTAAACCTATATAAAAGGAAGAGTATTATACTAATATTTAAGCCTTTAAGTATATAGTTTACTAGAAACTTTACTTATATAAGATTAAGTCTTCTTTACCTTCTCACTATTATATAATAACTTCTTCTTAGAAGCTAATAATACCCTTATAAGCTATGCTAATAAGATCTTACTATTAATAGTAATATCTCTTTAAAATATCCTATAAGAAGTAATAAAGGGTAATAGAGAGTAGTAATTCCTCTCACTAAAAATAAGTAATCCTATAAGATAAAGCAGTTAAATTAAGCTGAGACTAATAACTATAAAAGAAGTAATACCTCCTCTATATAATAATCCCTCTTACTAATAAGATTTTTAAGTTATTACTGCTTAAATAAGTCTATTATTACTAACTTTCTAGGTATAAGCCTATAAAGCTTTAAATTAGATAAAAAGACTAAGTTATAATACTATAATTAAGGGCTAAGGGCCTGAATACTTTATAATAACTTATAGATAATACTAGGAGATAATACTAGAGAAGGTATTATAAAATAGGTAAATAATAGGGTTATAAAGTTATTAGTAGGTATATAGAATATTAGATAACTTTATATTAAATAGATATATTTAGATAACCTTAAATATACTAGATTTAAAGCGTTTTAGAGTTAATTAGTAAACTTAGCTAGTTATACCAAATTATGCTATATTACACTATATTATATTAAAACTAAAGGGGCATATTAAATTAACCCCTTAGTATATATAGTGACACACTAAGTGCACATAAAAGTAGTAGTAACTATGGTGCAATAGCATAACACAGATATTAGCCACTTTTAGGCGTAAATAACGCGTGGATCCATGTGCAGAGATTTCCAGATAGCTACACATAATATATCATCATTTTTGCACCCTATACTGTACGATTCGACACGATTTGACACTTATTGTTACACAGGCGATGGCGCGTGTGGGAGAAACACAATGTTTATCCGAGCATAAGACGAAACAGCAATAATGCCGAGCTCCAGAAGTCCCGTCCTGGAACGGGATAAACCGCTGCGAGTAGGGAACCACGCTAGGTGGTTTTGAGAAGCGCAGCGCTTTTATGTTTTCCCCGACCACAGACACGAACGATCTCGAGAGGCTTGCCGCTCAGACGGGTTGGTTAGTGACGTAGGGAGAAACGGGGCGGCGGCAGCGGCGAGGATAAGCCAAGGGAGAACCGGCAGACCGTTCTTCTAGTGCCTTTTGCCACCCACTTTCTTCCTCTGTACTCTCGGCTTACCGTCAGGACGATGGTTCCCGTTGAGGACAAGCCCGTTTTCCTTCTAGTGCCTTTTGCCACCCACTTGGTTTTCCTGTCTCCGTGCCCTTGGGTGTTGTTGCTGAACCGTGCTTTGGGGCTTTTTTTTTCCTTCTCTCAAATCGTTCTGGAAGCGGAAAGGTGGGATCGGTGGTCTTGGCGATGGACGGGGGCAGTGTTGGTCGAGGCGTTTTTTTCTTGGTGACCGTTTGCGCGATGATACCTGCCTGATGCAAGGTACGCAGGGAAAGACGCGATGACTTAAGTAAGGGACAACCTGCTTTGATGAAAGATACCGTAACGGAAAAATAAAATGCTTATTTCAGTTTGCTATTGTGAGCGGGTAGGGGTTGTAAATGGGAACCTTGAAGGGGGGAATGTCTGAGCCTCTGCGTGGGAGGGCGGCGTGGCTGTGCTTTGGATAATGTTCCGACAGAGTGGGATAGTTGGATGCTTTTGTCCATTAAATAAATTATGAATTTCATCCTGTCGAGGGATCGTTGACATTGATGACTGGCGGTGGCATTGACAAAGATAGGCTATGATACTGTTGTTCTCTCCGATCGTCTCTTCGCTCGAGTCCCTGGACCCATCTCAATCAACCCAAAACTCAATGTCAATTACGCTGTTCTCCGGGAAGAACGGGGTACTACGACGTACCCAAAGGACTCCCCCTTATGCGCCGCCCTATCTTTCAGATGGGGATAGAGTCCGGGGGTGCTGCTTGTCAAAGAGACCTTAATTATCGCGTTAACAAAAACGCTCAGGCCTGGGGCGTGTGATCAGTAAATATGCTTAGTAAGCTACTTTTAGTGGGTTTCTGCTGCAAAACCTGCTCACCCTTATATTAAACTATAAGAGGTAGTATCTAGGCTAGGGGTTAATAAATACTATAAATATATCTCTTCTATCTAAACTAAACTTACTCCTTTATAATACTAATAATAATATAGTTAAAAGTGAGGTTATTATAACTTAACTAATACTTTAAGCTCTCTAATTATTAATAGTAAGCTTTAATACCTTATTAACTATATCTATAACTTACTAAGACTACTACTCTATATATATTAGATCTAAACCCTTATAAACTAACTCTTTATAGTAAAAGTATATATTTATAAATACTTTTATAGACTTATATATCTCTAGATATATTAATAGTATAGTTACTATAATAAGCTATTTAGAGGTATAGTAAGTCTTAGAGCCTTTATAGATCTTAAAGCTAGCCTCTCTCTAGTAATTAGCCTAGTACTATTAATAGATATTACTAATATAGTTATTAAGTAACTACTACTATAAGATATAGCAGTAAGGTAACTTCTATATATACTAAAAGTAATAATTATAGTAAATAATAATACTCTTATTATTAAGGTCTTCTCTATTATTAAAGATCTTACTATATAGTAGCTCTACCTTATTAATAAGATTATAAGCTTTCTATACTTCCTCTATAATCTTCTACTATACTAACTTAGAAAAGTAGCAGAGCTTTAAAAGTAAGATTACTTTTAATAAGATCTTATTATAAAAGTTTATAGTATATAACTTAGTATAGTTATAATACTTCTATATAATAAGAAAGGTATATTTAATAATACTTAATAATAAAAAATATACTATTAAAGCCTTATAGTTAAACTTTAGTAATAAGTACTATAACTTAAATAGGTTTATTATTATTATTTAGAGGAGAAGGGGGGAGTAGTTATATATATAGTTAGCCCACTATATATAAGTAGAGGCCTAGTTATTATTAATATAATCTTACTTTTCTTTTAGTATAGCAGTAATAGTAGCCTTAATCTCTATAATATAGAGATATTTTATTTAAGTATATTTTAAGGCTTTTTTAAGGTAATAATAAGCACTTAAGTATTTAGAGCTCTTAAGGTTATAGTTAAGGGTTTATTAATAGTAAATCTAGTAGAGAAGGTATATAACTTTAGTCTCTCTAGCTATAAAGCTAGAAAAAGCCTTATAAACTGCTCTCTATTTAATAACTAAATTATTAGTTAAGAAGTAATATAACTATTACTCCCTATCTTACTTAAAACACTATAATTTAATTTAGTAGAAGCAGATAGTAATAATATTACTATTAGCTTTAGCAGTAAGAAAGTAAGTAACTAGAAGCTATATACTAGTTAAATCTCTTACTATAATAATATAGAGTAGCTAATTAAGCTAGTTTATTTTATAGATAGTATCTATTATTATAAAGTAGCTATAGTAGGTAAGAAGGTTAATATATAACTTATAGGTAAATAAAAACCTAGAGGAGTTTTTACTATTAGTATAGTATTAGGTAATATTAATATATTAATAAAAGATATTACTAAACTAGTATAAATAAGCCTTAACCTTATTAACTTACTACTCTATAATAAATATATAACTAATAAGCTATAGATCTAGGTTATTTACTAGCTATTTATAGTTTATATTATAGACTCCTTATTAAGTTAACTACTTACTACTAGTAGTAGCTAAAACTACCTTAATAGCTTTATAATACCTATTATAACCTTAAAGTATATAATAAACTTTAGCAGGTTTATAACTTATAGTAACTTAGATAGCAGTAAGGTTCTTAACTGCTTTATAAATATAGATTTAGTTAAGTTTTACTATATTATAGTTATAGCTAAGTAGGCTTATTTAGAAAACCTTAATAGTACTAATAGAGAGCTATTTATTAGTATAGCACTATATTATATTTAGGTAGAAGGAGTAGCTAATAGCTTTATATATTACTCTATTATAAATATCCTTACTTTATATTAAGCACTCTTTTTTAGTATTTAGAAAGTAGTAGAAGTATTAGGTAGTATTTAGAGTTTTATTATTAATATAGTATATACTATAAGTAATATAAAAGTTACTTATAAAGAGCTAGTTAGTTATAAATATATTATTATTAATAAAGAGAGCAGGCTTAAGGATAAAAAAAGAGGTCTAAATAGCTTCTAGATTTAGAGAGATAGAGAGAGAGCTAGTTTAGATTATATTAGAATTACTAAGCAGTTCTATAATAAGTAAAAGTTAGTAGTAAATAGATAAAAGTTAGTTTATAGTTAGATATATATAAGAGTTTCTAATATAGAGCCTTCTTATTAAAGTTAATAAGGTTAAATAGGTAATACTTACTATTAAACTTAAAGTATAATATACTTATAGGTAGTAGATATACTATATTAATCTCTTTAGGGTTAAATATATTAGTAAAGTTAGCTGAAAGAGTTTTAAATTAGGCTTACTCTTTAAAATCTATCTTATAATAACTTTAATAATAATAATAATAATAATAGTAGTAGTAGTAGTAAGATTAGTAATAACTTTAAAAAGAGGATAAGTAGTAATAATAATAGAAGTAATAGAGTGGGTAGAAAAGAGAGAGTATTAAGTATATATAGATAGGCACTTACTAAGACCCTAATAATATAGGTATAGATCTAAAAAAGAATAATAATATTACTTATATAATTATCTATTTCTGGTTTCTTAAGAAAAGCTAATTTTCTAGTATAAAAAACAAAAAAATAAAGAAAATATTAATTATTTTTAGATAAGAGGGCTCTTTTTAATATCACTACTAAGGGGTGAGATTTAGGCTGCAGAGGCTAGCCCAAGCTTTTTTGTCAACGCGATAATCAAGGTCATCAAAGAGGCCTTTTCATTCCCACTTATGTCCTCGGCATTGGTTCTTGCGGGGGGTGGGGGGATGCCATTCCCCCTTTCACTCTATCTGAGTCCGCGCAGGGGGTCGCCTGACTTTGTTCTATGAAGATTGAACTTTGTACGTAGATAGAAACGGCTTTGCTGAAAGGTAAGAAGACGGGAGGATTACTTTGACAGAAACACTGCAGAGGTCGAAGACCACGGGCTAGACATGCAAAGCGATGAAGAGTTTTGACGATGCGCGAAATGATGGCCTATGTTCTGTTCGCACCCCTTCTTTTTATGGGTGGTGGACCCGAGCTGGAATCTTTGGAGTACTACATAGTACCTTAGGTCATTTTCGGACCGGGTGAATGGGCAAAGGGTGTGGAGTGTGGGGTGTGGGTACGGCGCATCTCTCGCATAAAACATAAAATGTATGCACTCACAAAGAACAAAAAAGCAGCGAAACGGAATGGCCAGAAAGGAAGAAACTGGGTCAGCATCTCGCCTCGTATTCAGCAGAAGCCGGCCGCCGTTCGGTGGACCGGGCCCAGAAAAAAAAAAGAGTTGCAAAAATAGCCACAGCCAGTGGCGGCCCAGTGGTGCGCGTGGCGCAAAAGCGTCTAGCGGGCCCATGCTCTCTCTCTGTCCCCAAAGCTTGCCAAGTCGCTTGGGATGGCAGTTGGTTTTGGCCAATGAGAGCATTCGAAGACAAGGGTTCTCTGGTCTTCCGTCACCGTTTTGGGGTCCTCGGTACGTACCCATCTCAGAACTGGAAGGTATATAGGCACTTTGGAGACGCTTGGAAAGCGGGCAGCACTTTCCACGTTCCTGCAGCTGCTGACTTTGAGACATGCATTATTTGGAGGAGGAAGAAGATAAGTAAAGACTGAAGGGACTGAGGAAAGATTTTGCAAGATATTCACGGAATCCGAGTCTTTCTCTTCAACCTAAAATCTCGTCAAAAGACCGAGGTGAGCAGACCGCTCAAGTGAGCAGCAGCCACCACCTAGAGATGGAGGAGTGAATGACATGACCACCGGGCACGCGGTACGTACCTCCGTCACTTCTTGGTGGTGGGCCGGTAAGGTGGGACCACGCCTCGAGACCTTCCACTACCGTATCTACCTTAGCGCAGTCTTGCAGGGACCTGAGGCGAGCCAATCCATTAAAACTGGGTTTATTCATTTTTTACCTATTCGATTTCTTTTTTTTTTTTTTCGCCCACGGGCGGTAGCTAGCTGCTAAGGTAGAGCCAGACCAGCAGCTCTGACCAGGATGGCCCAGGAGTGACATACGCAATCCTGTGATCTGGGCTCAACAAACTTCCCATTCGCGCTTCCCTCTCCAGTCTCTTCGGCCGTTCCTGACCCTCGTTCCCCGACTTATTCTAAACCCCTACATCCCCTACCCTTCAGACCTTACACTCACTTGACCTTCTTTCTCTTTTCTCCTCCTCCTCTCTCCTCCCCTTCCCCTCCTCCGTGATCCCGACTGCCGACCTCCCGCCGTCGCTTTCTCTCGTTCAAACCCCCCTTCGATACACTGCTACGGATACTGCTCCACTAATTCAGGACCACCCGCGACGATCCAGCAGTCTAACCCGTGTCTCTCGCTGCGGTACTTCGCGTCATTCCCCTCCTTCTCTGCTTTGATACGCCTGCGGTCGACCTTTGTGCGCCTGGTATCATTACACGAAAAGACAGGAACCGAAACGGAGCCCCTTATCCGTGAACACTAGATAATACATCCGACGAGCCAGCGTCACGCCCCCTTCCGAACGACACTAGACGACCCGATTTCGCAATCAGAGGCGTACTCTCGATCAATTCTATCCCGTACCAAGATAACATCGCCGAGAAGGGTTGTGAAAACCTCTGTTCCTACAGCCAATACCTAGAGAACGTTTCTCAACCACCTCGCCCCACGGGGGCCTGACAGCAGAAAATGAGTAACGATGCGGGCAAGAAGCTTGTCGACTTGTTAGCCGACCCGTTCAGCGGACAGGTCAGTGTTTGGAGAGCCTCCTCGCATGTTCCAGAGCTAAATGTCATCCTTTCCAGCTAGCTAGTAATTCCGTCTGGTCTGCTTTGGCTACTTCGCTCGGCGTCACTGTTGGTATAGCCATCACGTTCTCCTTCCTCAGGCCATACAACCAGTCCGTTTACGCCCCCAAACTCAAGCATGCCGACGAAAAGCACGCTCCTCCGCCTATCGGCAAGAAGATCTGGTCCTGGATCCCGCCCTTGTGGTTAACGGGCGAGGCAGAGCTCGTTCACCACGTCGGCATGGACGCCACCATTTTCCTTCGATTCGTTCGCATGTGCATCTTCATCTTCTCCACCATCTCCGTCTTTTGCATTGCCATTCTCATCCCCGTCTACCTGAACAACGCGGATGCGACTGCCCTCAAGGATAGGAAGTGGATTGAGGTCATCACCCCGTTGGCGGTTTGGGGTGAGAGCGCGTACTGGGCTCAGGTTGCTGTGGCGTATCTGATCACCTTCATCTGTATGGGATTCCTTTGGTGGAACTACCGCAAGGTCATGCTCTTGCGACGACGTTACTTCGGGTCCGACGAGTACCAGAACAGTTTACACGCCCGCACGTTAATGGTGAGTAATCTGCAAGTGATCTTTAGCATGCCAAGCTGACAATATTCCAGTTATACGACATCCCCAAGGAACGGTGCTCTGACGAGGGCATCGCAAGAATTATCGACGAGGTTGTACCCAGCTCCTCATTCGCACGAACCGCCATCGCTCGCAATGTCAAAGATCTCCCCGACCTGATTGAGCAGCACGATCATACTGTCCGCAAGCTGGAGCAGGTCCTGGCCAAGTATCTGAAGAAGCCTGATCAGCTCCCCGCTGGACGCCCGATGTGCAAACCCTCCAAGAAGGATCCTTCATTCTCCACGTATCCCAAGGGACAAAAGGTTGACGCGATCGAGTATCTTACGCAGAGAATCAAGGAGCTAGAAACTGAAATCAAAGAAGTCCGTGCCAGTGTCGACAAACGCAGTACTATGCCATACGGATTCGCCAGTTACGCCGACATCGAAGAGGCACACAACATCGCTTACGCTACTCGCAAAAAGAACCCCAAAGGCACCAAGATTACCTTGGCTCCGAGACCAAACGATATCATTTGGAACAACCTCGTCTTGAGCCCTGCGAGCCGACGGTGGAGACGCATGATCAACAATTTGTGGATCGCGCTGCTGACATTGGTATGGATCGTGCCCAACGCAATGATTGCCATCTTTCTGGTCAATCTGCGAAACCTCGGAGCTGTTTGGAATGACTTCCAGACGGAGCTCTCGAGGAACCCGAACTGGTGGTCAATCGTACAGGGTATCGCATCTCCTGCCATCATGTCGCTCGTCTATCTCGTCCTCCCCATGATCTTCCGTCAACTGTCAATGAAGGCCGGCGACCAAACAAAGACTGGTCGCGAGAGGCACGTTCTGGCCAAGCTGTACGCTTTCTTCGTGTTCAACAACCTGATCGTCTTCTCCCTCTTCAGCACTATCTGGTCCTTCGTCTCAGCAGTTGTCAAAGAGACAGGAAATAAGACCGATGCTTGGCAAGCCATCCTCGATCAAGACATCGCCTCGGCCGTCTTTACTGCCCTTTGCCAAGTCAGCCCATTCTGGGTCACTTGGCTTCTTCAGCGTAACTTGGGTGCTGCCATCGATCTTGCTCAACTCTGGAAGCTCGTTTACAGCTTCTTTGTGCGCAAGTTCTCCAGCCCAACGCCCAGAGAGTTGATTGAATTGACGGCGCCCCCGACATTTGAGTTTGCCTCATACTACAACTACTTTCTCTACTACGCGACCATTGCGCTCGCGTTCTCTGGCATCCAGCCCCTAGTTCTCCCGGCCGCTACTCTGTACTACGCCATCGACTACTGGCTAAAGAAGTATCTGCTCCTTTACATCTTCGTCACCAAGACTGAGTCTGGAGGCATGTTCTGGCGTGTACTTTTCAACCGCTTCCTGTTCGCCGTCTTCTTGTCGCACTGCACCTTCTTCCTGGGCGCATGGGCCAGATCAGACTGGGCTTACCACAGCGTTGCGTTTGCCATTATCCCGCTGCCGCTCGTTCTGATTATCTTTAAGATCGTCTGCGCCCGCATGTTCGATGCCAAGATTCACTACCAGTCCACCACGAACGTCCGGAAGCACCCCGAGGCCGGCATGCAGAAGGAGACCCGCCTTCGCAGCGAAAGATTGGCGTCCCGCTTCGGCCACCCCGCCCTGTACAAGCCGCTCATTACTCCCATGGTCCACCAAAAGGCGCAGGCTATCTTGCCTGCGGTTTACAAGGGTCGCTTGACAGATGGGAGAGAGGCTGGCGGTGCCGACCTCATGAGCGTTTCCGGATACTCGGATGCTTATGTTCTTGATCCCATGAACAAGGGCAGACTGGGCAAGTCGGCCCCAAGCGGTGTTCCTGGTTTCGAGTTTGTTTCCGAGTCACACATGGACTTCGAGTATTACAAGAACAGAGCCGAATTCGCTGAGGAGCACGGTCAGGGCGATATCTTTGGTCGCAACCCCGACATCATCCGCCCGGGAACTCCTGGATCAATGACCGACTACGGATCCGACAACGGTTCACGCCCTGGAACACCGACCGGCCGTCCTCTGCAAGGTGGCATGACTGGTGCCCAGGTTGACACCGGCGGATTTGCACCATTCACCCCGCCATCAGGCTACATGTCCCCCAACACCGGGCGTTCGTCCCCTACCGGCGGACTTCCTACGCCGCAGGCGGCCTTTGCTCAACAATCCACCTTTGGCGACAGATTACGCAGTCCCTTGTACAACATGGAGAACGGCAGTGATTCCGCATTGGTTCGAAATGCTGCAGGCATGCCGATGGCGCAGCCTTCACCGGGCCCAACAATAGGTGCTCTCGGCGGCGGACCTCGCGGGTATAGTGGACTCGCGCAGGCCGACGCCGAGACGCCTGATCCAGACCCGACGCAGTACGATTACTTCCGAGGATCGAGGCGGCGCAATGAGGGATGGTAAAGTCGCTCGATCAGGACAATGAGTTTTCTTTTTGTGTTTTGAGCGAGAATAGAGCGAAGGGTCAACTGACGGTCCGGTATCTGGTCTCCATGTGATGGCATTGCATTCGGCGTTGAACCTGCGAAAGGGCCCATCGGGAGAATAACGGCCCTACGAGTGGTGTGGAAAGGAATTAGAGATGACGGTGGGCTTTCACTGGCCCGACCAAGTTTCCTATTGACCAAAAATCGTAATGACCAAAGATATGAGACATAGACTGATTTTGTATGGAGCTTATAAAGCTTCTACGACTTCTCGGCGACAATGCCGATGATTATAGATCACATTTTAATGAATATCCACCGAAATATTCTCTTCGGCCAATCTGATTCCGCAGCCGTGCTTTCGAAACCTGTCATTAACTCAACTGATTGGAGGATATCTCAGAAAGCTATGAGACGAAGGCGAGTTCTTTCTTGTTGTGTTCCGTACACTATTCAGCGTCTTAGCCCAGTACCCTTGCAGCTGGCGGGACATTCTGTCGGGTCCTCCCACCCCTACGGTCCGCCCCTCGAATTCAGGGGCTAGACTGCGCTTAGTCATGCGAACCACCTCACCTAAAGGTAGCCAAACTGGCATTCCGCCAGCCAAAGGACAGCATCACCGCAAAGCTTCAGTACGCGCCCAGCCAACTTCACCACGCTCCTTTTCCACCCACGTCCTCAACCTCGATCGTACGCGAAATCAATCTCTCGAGATTCTCTTCTCAGCTTCTCTCGACTGAAAAAATGGCGGCGAACAAGTACTCGATCATCCTTCCGACCTACAATGAGCGCCACAACCTTCCCATCGTCACTTGGTTGTTGAACCGCACCTTCACCGAGAAGTAAGCCCGCCCTCGACTTCTTTATTTTCTCTTCTTCTGGCGGCCCGTAGCTTTCCCGCCGGGCGCGATCAGCTTCTCCCAATTGCTGACCCTCTTTCCAAAACCAACAGCAAGCTCGATTGGGAACTCATCATCGTCGACGACGGCTCTCCCGACGGAACCCAAGACGTCGCCAACCAGCTCGTCAAGGCCTACACGCCGCACGTCATCCTCAAGACCCGCTCGGGCAAGCTGGGCCTCGGCACCGCCTACGTCCACGGCCTGCAGTTCGCGACGGGCAACTACGTCATCATCATGGACGCCGACTTCAGCCACCACCCCAAGTTCATTCCGCAGATGGTGGCCAAGCAGAAGGAGGGGGACTACGACATCGTCACGGGCACCCGCTACGCCGGCAACGGCGGCGTCTACGGCTGGGACCTGAAGCGCAAGTTCGTCAGCCGCGGCGCCAACCTTTTCGCCGACACCGTCCTGCGGCCCGGCGTCAGCGACCTGACCGGCTCCTTCAGGCTGTACAAGAAGAGCGTGCTGGAGAAGGTCATCAGCAGCACCGAGAGCAAGGGGTACACTTTCCAGATGGAGATGATGGTGCGGGCCAAGGCCATGGGGTGCTCTGTCGCCGAGGTGCCGATCACGTTTGTCGACCGCATCTACGGCGACAGCAAGCTCGGCGGCGACGAGATTGTGGAGTATGCCAAGGGCGTGCTGTCTCTGTGGCTCAAGGTCTAGAGAGAAAAATACGGGGAAGGGAGTGTTTGTTATGATATTGTGGAAATCTTGTTTGTTTTGTTGTTTGCTGCGTGCGAATGGCCGCACGGCTGGCATACGGGCGTTGGGGGACGGGAAATCGAAGTACCGATACCTAATTACTTGCAGTCTGATGAGAAAAAAGGAATTCACATACGTTCTATTCAGTGATGGTATTTGGATTTTGGATTCGCGAGGACTACATGTTTCGTCCGCCTGTCACCATGATCGTCTGCCCTGTCACGTAGCTGAACAATGGGCTCGCGGCTGCCAGTACCGCCGACGCGGCCTCGGTGGGTGTTCCGGGCCTGCGGAGCGGGATATCCGCGTTGGCTTGCTGCTCGCCTCTCTTCTGCGCCTGCGGAATTCCGAGTGCAATCTTCTCCCCGTCGGGACCGACGATGAACGCGCCCTTCTCCTTCGCATCCGTCAGACGGGTCTTGATGTGTCCGAAGGCCACGGTGTTGGCACGCACACCGAACGCCGGACCCCATTCCTTTGCGATGGTCTTGGTCAGACCCGTCACGCCGGCCTTGGCCATGGCGTAATTGGCCTGGCCCGCGTTGCCGTGGACGCCAGAGGTGGAGCTGATGTTGACGACGGACCTGTTCTCGCCGTCCTTGACCCTGAAGTAGGGCGCCGCGGCGCGGACGAGGCGGAAGGGGGCGGTGGAGTGCAGCGCGAGGATGGTGTCCCACTGCTTGTCCGACATCTTGTGGATGACGCCGTCCCAGGTGTAGCCGGCGTTGTTGACGATGTGGTGAATCTTGCCGCCGCCGAAGGAGGCCGCCTTGGAGACGAGGGCGTTGACGTAGTCCGCCGAGAGCATGTCGCCCGGCACGGCGAGGGCGCGACCGGAGGAGGCGGCGTTGATGGAGTCTGCCACGGCCTGGGCCTTGGCGGCGTCGATGTCGGAGATGATGACCTTTGCGCCCTCGTTGGCGAAGAGGCGCGCTGTCTCGGCGCCGATGCCCTGGCCTGAGCCCGTGATGATTGCGACTTGGCCTGCCAGCATGCCCTTGGGATAGTTTAGGTGGGAGGCGATTTGGGAGACGCGGTCTGTCATATTGGCGTTTGGATGGATTCGATGCTTTGTGAGGCATACACAGCGGGGACCGAGGGCGAGCTTTGGACGTCAAGATTGCCTATATGAAGTCGAGTTGGAGCTCACTACCCTGGCTGCCGAGGTTCCCCGCGGCTTCGCGTTCCCGTCCCCGGACGAGGTAGCGGTGGTGGGGTAGCTGAGGTCGGTCGGCATTGGGCAACCAGATCGCGGGACATAAGACTTATGTAGGAGCACTGAACGGCCAATTGCGTAGGATGTTTTCTGCAGTCTCGTAGTCTTCGAATTTGAGTTAGAGACATCCCAGTATGGAAGGAATTACCCCAGCTTTTTACCTGACCACATGAGGAGAGAGCTCTAGGGGCCCCCGCTCTTGGCACCCGTCGGCGATTAGATAAGATTATCGAGGTGGGATGGATGTACCTCCTGTCTCTGTTTTGACGACATATCACCCATCCCCCCACCAAGACACCTCATCAGCCCGCGCACGACAACTTCCCGCACCGCAACCATGTCGACACGCGGCGGCCGAGGGAGCCGAGGCTTTAGCAGAGGTCCCGGTGGCGGCGGTGGCAGAGGAAATCGCTCGCATTCTGGGCCCTGGGGGAGACTGAAGCCCGTTGATCTGGATCCGCTGGACAGCATCGGGTTGCCGTCCAAGGGGGACACCAGGTACGTCTCGCGCATCCCCTCGCTGTATTGGACCTGGAGAAATCGCTGACTGAAGGCCGTGTTGCAGATTGTTAGACTTCAAGACCCAAGAGCGGTATTACACCAAGATCGTAGAACGCTACATGACCTTCTGCTCCGACGCAGGCGAACGCGACGAACTCCTCCGCCGCTTCGCGTCCCTCGACATCAAGGATGTGCCCGGCGTGTCGGCCGTTTCGTCCCCGAGATTACCACCCAACGATCCCGCGAACACGAAGGCCCTTTCCGACGTGATGATGGCGTTGAGGAAGCTGAGGGAGGGGATCGTCGCGTCGAAGCGCATTGACGAGTTCGCGATCCAGGCGTACCTGTTTAACATTCGGTTATCCGTCCTCGTGAAGCACCCCGAGTCATATCACCCCGCCATCCTCCATGTGCTGAGAACGATACATCCCGCGCAGAACCTGACGAGCGTGGAGCTGCAAGAGGTGTTAGGATATCTGGTCCTCGATGCCGCATGTCGGAGGGGAGACTTGGCCGAGGCGTATGCGATTCGACATCAGTACAGATTGAAGGATGCGAAGATCGATGCTTTGCTGGGAGCGCTGGCGCACGACAACTTTGTGGCGTTTCGCAAGGTGCAGAGGACTGTTGACGGGCATAGAGCCAAGTTGTTGGAGTTTGCAGAGGGAGAGGTGAGGACGCATGTTTTGAAGTGCTTTGGGAGGACGTATTTGGGTGTTGATCAGGAGTGGTTGGAGAAATGTTCCGGTGAGTCGTGGGATGTTTTGGTGAGAGAGCGGGGCGTGGGATGGGAACTTGATGGGAAGCGGGTCGTTATTCGAAAGGTCAGAGCGAAATGAGTTGGGCTGGCGCATTTGATACTGGTGCATTTGATACCCCATGAATTCAACAGCGGTCATTGGTATTCTCTTGTTTCCCGTGTGGTAGATTGTGTCTCTTCCGCAGTGTCCATGCTGGTTCTCTAGCTAAGGCAGGTATCCGCGGATGGCGGTGCGACTGCGCTGCACTATGCCCTCCTTTCCCCGGATCTGGAAATGGTGCGCTGCATCCTGTCCCTCGGCGTAAAACCAAGCGTCTCCTATTGCTCTTCTATCCATAGAGCTGACGTGTTGAGGGTCCCATGGCTTTCCACCCCTAAAAGCTACGAGAACATGACGGCGTGTGTTTTCCCTCTTCTTCGAAGACGGGCTAGGGTCACTTCGATCTCACCATAATCTTGATCAGGTATGGTTTAGCAGCGGAAATTCAGAGACATGTGCTAAGAACAGTACATCGGTCTTCTAATTCAAACTTTTCTCTCGAGAAGCCTTAATCTAGTCCAGCTGATAGTGACGAGTGTCACAAACACAAAAACAGAAGAAAGACTAACGTCAGCTGGTGATAACCTCGAGATCCATTACGCCTCCCTTCATTCGGCATCCTTCCCTGCCATCGTTCCAACTTCCAGTTCGAGTCCCTTGCCAAGCTTCCAGATGCTGCGACCAATTCGGACTTCACCCACCAGCCTAAGATCTTGCCACGGTCTTAATCAGAAAATTGACCAGGCAGGGTGACGGACTCTAGTCGGCCAAGTTCCCGCCAGTGATCGTATTTCTGCACCTCTCGGAGAAGTACCCGGTATGAATGCACAGTCTTCTCTATGTCACTGGCATTACGTCCCCATCCTCCGTACTTTCCGAGCAAGTTGATGATTTGAGAGAGGTCCCAAGTCCAGAGTCCGAATTCGGCGGCGCTAGCTAAGCTTTGGCGCAGTCGATTCAAGTATCCTCGCAAGACAGGACACTCGGAGCATCCTTGACACCGACCGATTGGATCAGCTCCTTGCTCCAAGAGCCACGTCAGCTTTTCCAACGTCGTCGTCGGGGTGTACAGTTCCTCTTCCATTCCATAGCTATCTTCCCTCAGCAACCATCTGAGGGCGGATGTTCCGAGCTCCTCGTGGCGGTGGTGGTGGATGCTGTTTGCCGTGAAGAAAGAAGACGTGCCGTCGATTTCGTCATTCAGACTGAACGTGTAGAACTCGTTTGCTATCATGTCGAGAACGTTGACGCCGTAGCGAGGCTGCGTAATGGCAAACCAGAAGAGCTTGTTTATGTCCCGCGTGAGGTCCTTGAGTTTGTTGGCTGATTCGTACGCGGCAATCCCTTGGCGGATGAAATCCGCGATCCACATGTCCTTGTCGCGGCAGCGAATATCCTTCCTAAGATGATAGGACATTCCTGCGATCAGCCGATCGATGGTCATGACAATCGAGGAGGAGCTGCTGTTTCTGTTTCCGATTTGCCAAAAGCCTTCATGTTCCGCAAGGCATCTGAGAACATAACAGACAAACGCAGGGCGCTCACCCAAGACTCCAACTGCGTACTCCGCCAAGTTTCCAACGTCGCCGCTGAGCTCCCAATTACCTTCCATACTGACTGGGGTTGTGGGGTTGGCGCCCAGTGCAAGACAGTATCTGAGCATGTCGGGGTTGGGGCTGTCTAGTGCGTAGAAGGCGGCATTGGCACCAGCTCCATCTGGCGAGTTGATATCAACCTGAAGACTGTGCAAGAGGCGAACAATTGCTTTCTGGCCTGATGCAGCAGCAGTGTGAATTGCCAGCACATTGTCTTCAAAGCGCTGATCTTCATAGTCATTCCCATATTCCTCGATGTTGCTTTCGCCGTCTTCAATGCTGTATCCATCGCTGTCACTTTCTCCTCTGGCGTTGTTTCTTCCGAAATGATACTTGATCTCACTTGAACAAGATGAAAAGAGAGACCCAACACCATGAGTTCTCAGGATGCGCTCGTGTCGAGGGTATCGAACGCTCATGGAAGCCCCATGGTGAATTAGGAAGCTTGCGACTGATAGCCTGCCGCGGCAGATGGCGAGATGAAGAGGTGTCCAGGTTCCAGCGACTCCAAGCTCTTCGCACCACATCAAGTAGCGATCTCCAATTATGTATCTCTGTGAAGCAGACCGACAGCCGCAGAGGAGCTTTCCGGGAGCATCTATGTCCACGCCTTGTGAGAGGAGCCATTTGACAATGTTGTAATGTCCTTCAGCTGCAGCCATATGCAAGGGCGTAGCCCAGGATATTCCAAAACCAGTGTCGGCGTGCTTTTGAAGGCTAGCATACTCGGGAGTGGCCCAAGATGGTACAGGAACCCAGTACACACAGTTCAGATTGGCACCAGACAAAGCAGCGAGTTTGAGAGTGTTGAGTTTGCCATCTCTTGCGGCAAGGACGGTGATGCCAGGATGCTCAGCGGCAACTGCTGATGTGTAGAGCTCGGGGTTGGTGATGACATAAAACCGCTTGTTGACGAGGCAGATATTATGCTTCGAGTTAAGTGGCAAGTCTTGAACGATTTGCAAAATGATTTCCGTCGGCATCTCACCAAGGTGTGGAGTCGCCATCTTGCAATAAGGTACTTCAGAGGTGAAGTTGATGTTGGGCGGCAATGGCGATGAGCCCCGATAAAGACGCTGGCCTGAAGTTAGCGGTGAGGTCTGTAGAGGGCAATGAGACCCAAAGAGTAAGAAGACAAATAGCTGGAATTGTGAGGAAAGTGGTGACAGACTGACGGTGACAGTAACTGTAACAGTAAGGATGCAGTGAGGATGAATGTTGCTTCGCTTGGTGAATTTTTTTTTCTTTGGTGAAACAGCAATGGGAATTGACCTTTGGTGATGGGGAAGCGTGTGTTTGAAGGAGATTTGTTTTTTATTATGCCCGCTCAATGAGGCGTTGAATGGCAGATGTGCGGTAATTTGACAACCGCTTGCCTTTTGTGAGGTTATGAGGTTAGGTAGAGCAAGGTAAAGTCTAGAAATTCTACCTACCTCAGGCAAGCAAGCGACCTTGCCTTAGTTTAATCTGATCTCCACTCAAGTTACTCAGGCCGTCGGAGTCTGCTGAGATCTTTTGTTGTGGAAGGAGCCACCAATATTGAGTGGCCTGGGCTCTTGCCTTTGACGCTGTGCAGAACTCACTCCTTCTACAAAGACATATCGAGAAGCAACTCTAGTAAATTCTGCCTAGTGGCCAGTCGCCCTTGCCGGGAATTCCTGAAAAATGGTCGCCGCCCATTTAATCCTTCGTCAAGGCTCTTAATTTCGACATCAAACCCCCGGGCCCCAAGAATCCAGCAACACCTACAGTAACACTTCCATGCAACCGTTTTGCAGCAAAGCCAAAGCAGCGACAGTCCTTCCCCCAATCAGCTTGATTATGTTCTCTTAGTGAGAAATTTTACCAGTCTGCGTCTTCTCAAATTTTCGCCGCCCGTTTCTTACTTCTCCAACTGTCCCCTATCACCACATTGACGTCTCCTGACTATGTCGCTGTCGACACATCCAACTTATATCTTCCAAACCATTGCAAAATAATGCGGTGGCCCAAATCCTATCGGCCCCAACCTTTCGGAATGTCGATTTTCCTCATTAACCTGTGGTGATCAGGAACTGACGGGCCGGATTTCTTTACCCAAGTTAGTCCCCTCGCAGCAGAAGCTGGCCAACTGCACAGCCTCAAGAATGCCGCTTAAGGAGGAGCAGAAATAGTGCTTTTTCCTCAGTAACCCTGCCTGAAACAATGGCGAAGGAGAGATAAGACTGGTTTGCCACCAAGAGTGCTCGGAGGATGAGAAGTACTGCAGTCTCTAGGCTGAGCCACTTCACCTCGCCGCACATCATGGACATTACAACATGGTTCAATGGCTAATTTCTCTAGAAGTTGGACTTGATGGAGCAGGGCATCTGTTCTGCGAGTGCAAAGTACGGACGATCATACCGAGCATGAACCTCATCCACAACATGATCGAACACATCATCGCCCGCTTGGATCTTCCATTCGACTTCGATCATATATACTCATCGCAGTGCTTGATTAAGTGCGTAAACGATGTGATGCGGCATGGTACTTGGGAACTGTTCGCAGCGGGGAACATGCTAGCTCTGTATCGGGTTCTTGATGAAGCTACAGGCAAGGGTCGTGGTACTCTGCATAACTTGAAGATCTCCTTGAAGTCACTCCTGAACTTGCCTCGCAGTAGAGAAGAAGACTTGGACGGGCAAGAAGAGGAATTCGCTGTCGAGAACCTGATCAATGAGGCGATAATTGAAAACCTGCCACGAGATTTCAAAAATCGTTTGGAGAAGAGATGGATCCACATACGATGAAAGCAGCCGAGAGGACGAGAATAAGGGCAAATCAACCATGGACGCGATGATAGATAGGAATACTGACAAAGGAAATCGGAAAAATAGAAACCATGAGGCACGCAGAGAAATTCGCCACAGTGGAAACAAAGCAGAATTCATAGTTCGTCTTTAGGCTTTGATCATGGTGTTTGCATTTATTGGGCGTACCGGAGATGATGCTATGATAGCATAAGAAAGAACAAAAGGTAGACTTATGGGCCGAGTGAGCTTCGTCTTTGAAAATGCCGCAGGAAGCCAAGGCTATGCTGTCCTGTTTCTCAGCTGCCTGACTTGCGATGATCATAGCCTTGATGATTCGTTCATTAATCACAAGCAACTCTGAATATGATCCATAGTACAGGAGGGCTATCCTGCAAATCTCTCTTGGCTGTATTATCATGGTCCAAAGATTTTGGCCTTCAACAGTTGAATGGGCCGTCAACGTCGCCCAGAACATCGATGGACACCACTTTCACCCAACTTGGATAGCATTGCGCAGCAAATGCCAGCCTTGAAGGAGAAGTTGATCTGCCCAAGGATCAGAGAGCCTTGACCGGTGCGGCACTTTCTAAGGCCGATGTAGGCTTGGACAGATCCTTTTGCAGATCTATTTCGGACTCCGTAGCAAGTCTGTCCTCGTCTTCGCGGCTGAGAGTCGGAGACCCAGACCAACGACGTAGTGACGGCTCCTGAAGAGACGTAGAAAGGAGATCGCACTTGTCATCCAATCGCCGAGTCTAATACAAGGACGGTTTCTTGGGGGCCGTGGATCATACTCTCCCCGAAACAGGCAGTCTAGTTCCACCCATTGAAGCCTGGGGAAAAGAAAGCTGGCTGTAACTACGTCTGTCATACCCACCGACTCCTCATTCTATATTGGCAGTCAGGCATTCGGGGTTGAGAAGGACCAATGAGACCAGACAGGTGACCTCCCTGACACACCCTTCCATCAAGTCGAGGCCATCTGATGAACGGATGCCGGCGTCAGTTTGCATCACCGCGCCACAATGGTAACAAACGGCCACTACCCCGCCTTTTCATTGATGCTCGCATCTACAAGACTACAACTTGGTGCCTCGCCATATTGCCATATATTAAATAGGGATCGCTTGGTTTAGCGCTTAGGCCCGGGCCGCATGTCATACACTCTACTCGCACTCATTGGCCGCCCTGCAGCGGCCCTCATCCCTGCCTGCCTCAATCGAAACGACTTGTCGATGAGCGATTAAGACACTCCAGCCAACCACCCTTGTGCGCCAATTCTGACGACCTTTGCGAGATGTCTTCAATTGCAGCAATGTTCGCCGCACACACGTTCTTACTGATTCCTCAGGAAGAAATTATCCAGGTCTTCGAAGCTGGTGACTGAAAGTTTTCTTTCTCAACTAGTCTGTCCACTCTCAATCCCGGGACTACTACAGCCTGCGGGGAAAGTTAAGGATTGATCTTCTCGACAGTATGAAGTCAAGTTGCCGTTACATTGGGCATCGATGGACGGAACTAGACGCGGGAAAAGACCAGAAGCTGCGCTGCAAGGAGGACAAGCAACTTCGGCGGTAATCCCTGGAGAGAAAGATTGCCTGCTTGGCATCTCGCACGAAGTCCAACCCGTCTTCTGCTGCCCAGAAGCCGTTCGGCAAGAATCTCGACCGCGGCTTGCAGCAGTTGCGGGCGCGGCAAAATTGAAAGGGTGCATGTTTGGCAAAAGGATTACCCTTGAATTGGCCAATTGCATCGATGTAAACTCGAAACATGTTTGTCTTGCCTCCCCTCAACGCCATCCCATGTGGTGATCTGTCTGCGCACAAAGATTCAACGAATCAGGTCAACGCGTCGCGCAGTAGCAACACATGCACACTCAAGCCAGGCATCGGGAAAATTCACCAGTCAGAGGGGGTTTAAGCTCGAAAACGTCTGCACAACATACGGTCACAAGACATGCACAGCAGCAAAGCTACTGCTACCGGCATACACAGCGATCAGTGACGACGAATTGTTGCATCGAGTCCAATTGTCAGTGTCGAGTCCCGCGGCGGCGGCGAGATCGAGCCTCACGATCGGAGCGCATCGTCCGTCGAATTTGGCAATCGGTAGGATTGAAAGATCAACGTGGAGATACCAAGACACACGGAGACGAGCTCAAGGCTAGGAATAGGTTAACCCACATGCCTGATTGCTCGTTTTTTTTTCTAGATGCCTAACGCCGTGTACACGGCTGGCCGTACGGTGTTAGGGTCGCCATCGTGAGTTCATGTCCGACGTGTCATTGTGCTCTTCGAGAGATGATCATCACTGCAGTCGCAAGACATGCAGGTTCGAGCCCAAGTCTAGAGACTGAACTCCCCGAAGCAGCCCAGCCGTGAGATACATTCATTGCTGAAGGGATTATCGTGGTTTTAACGACATCACGACATAGAAATTGATGCCTAACATCGAGCAGTCTGGCCATCGGGAATGAACTCATATGGTGGCGGGAGCATTTGCCTCCCTAGAGGCTACGGGAAACCTGGAAGTCACTATGTGTAGACGTGAAGCTCTTCAAGGGCAGACTAAGCTGTCACCAAAAGTATTTATATGGTGCTTTGAATGCTCTTCAATACTCCCATCTAAGTCTCCTCATCAGCTCCTTCATCACAAGTCGAATAATACCTCCTTCCCAACCATCCACCTTGCGGTTTTCCGTTCTCTAATCTCTACCACAAAATCATACAAGATGAATCCTCACACCACCCACTCGCCCGTCAGGCAGGACGTTGATGCGGTGCACGCCAGCCACGCTCCCCCTGAGAAGAGAGGCCACCCCATGTCTCTGCCTTCACGCAACATGTCGGCGGTCGTCCTCGGCGAGTTCTGCGGCACCTTCATGTTCCTCCTTCTCTCCTTCATCGGAGCTCAGACCGCCATCGTCACCAACTCCGCCAGGGACCCGGACGGCCCCCTCGCCCCCGATAGTTTGCTGTACATCGCCTGCTCCTTCGGCACTGCCATCGCCATCAATGTGTGGATCTTCTACCGCGTGAGCGGCGGAATGTTCAACCCTGCGGTAAGCCCCCCCCCCCCCCCCCCCCTTTTGTGACACCCGTTACCGACTTACACACGCTAACCTTTATCAAAGGTCACTCTAGGTCTTGTTCTTGTCGGTGCAGTCAAACCTCTGCGCGGTCTATGCATTGTGCCCGCACAGCTCTTGGCCAGCATTGCTGCCGCCGCAGTCGTCTACGGGGTTCTTCCTGGACCGCTCCGCGTTGCCAACACCCTCGGTAACGGAGCTACCGTCCCCCAGGGCTTCTTCATCGAGATGCTTCTGACCGCTCAGCTGGTCCTGACCGTCTACTTCCTTGCCGTCGAGAAGCACCGCGGCACTTTCCTCGCCCCCATCGGTGTCGGCATTTCCGTCTTCGTCGCCCACATCACAGCCACCAACTGGACTGGTACTTCCATCAACCCCGCTCGTTCCTTCGGACCCGCGGTCATCATCGGCTTTGTCGACTACCACTGGATCTACTGGATTGGTCCCTTGGCCGGGGCTTTCTTGTCGTTTCTGGTTTATGCCTTGTTCAAGTGGCTCGAGTACCAGACTGCGAACCCAGGACAGGATGATGATGTGGAAAAGGCTGCCGAGACACCCTTGCCAGAGGAGCCTCGGCCCCTGAAGGCCTAGACGGATAGATGCTTGTCTCAGGTCTCTTAACCATGCAGTAACCCAGTTACCGCAAGGGGTATGACCGTAAACCAAACAGCATTGTCTGGAGAAAGTTGGGCGAGCGAGCCCAGAATGTATATACAATCGCTACAGTACGCTACTTTGATGCGGCTCTCACATATGGAGTTGACAAGAATGATGGATGTCAGAGACCAGTATAGTATGAATCAAACATATCTCTCTGACAACAACTTGCGTGATATATCAGGTGTATTACGTCGTGGAAAAGTCCTGTGAAGCCTTTCGTCTCGATATAAGGCTTCGATAGTTCTGTCATTCGGATCTGTGTAGCTTTTCCAGAGATCAGCAACAAGAACCTTGCTATTTCGCTTTCAATCATCACTCATACATGATATTGAAACCTTAGTCTCAAACACACCATAGTCCTCGCCACGGTCATTCACAAATTCGGTGAAGAGAGATACGCTCCCTGCAGCTGCCGCTGTATGAATCGCCTTAACAGGTCTTGGGCCAACTTCCTGGCCCGATCCGTGTACTGAGATTGCTACGTTGGCGTCAAACTTCTCGGGGAAGAAACTCCTGTCGAGCTTAGGGTAGTCTGGTGACCCGGGAGGCCTGATCAGATTGTCATCAGCACCGGCGGAAAGAAGCAGCCGGGCAACGGAAGTATGACCGTTGCAAATGGCGTAATGTAGAGGAGCCCAGGAAGGATATCGACACAAGGGATGGCGTGCCAATACGAGGCTCATCCGGGCATGACAGCCAACGGTTTCACAGTTGCACAAAAATCTGCCAGGGGCGTTGATGTTGACTCCCTTTCCAAAAAGCCATCGGACGACTCCGTAGTGTCCGTTTCGCGCAGCCAAAACAAGAGGTGTAGCCCAGGTCGCCCAGGCTGGCGCTTCCTTAGGATCCGATTCTGGATCCACGTCTTCAAACGTCTCGTGTGAAAAGAGGCGTTGAGCATCGCTTCGTAGTCGAGCCATAGTTCCTCGAAGCTGCGCGTGGTCGGGACAGGGTGAGAAGCGTCAAAGTCTGCGCCGAATTTTGCGGCTACTTTTAGCGTGTCGAGGTTACCATCGCGGGCAGGATGCAGCGTGATCTCGGGAATGCCATCCTGTGCCGCCGCATGGTAGAGTTCGGCTTGGAAGATTTGGTGAAAGGCACGATTGACGCGCGCGAGGGCGGCTGTCGTTGACCAGAGGTCGGCCTGCCGCGAAACTTCCAGCCAAATTTCAGGGGCCAGCTGAGAGCCTGAGAGGACGACATTGCGTGATCTGGTCCAAACGAACAACGCAACTGACCTGAGTGCTCACTTACTGAACGGTTTGGGCTCACTATGATCCGTGAACTGGATGGGAGTACTGGACGTGGGCCGCTGGAAGCACTGCTAAATGAAGCTGACTGTCGCAGCGTGCGCCACAGCAAGACTTGCGGTTGGGGTGGCGCAGTCGCGCTATTCCCGCCAATACTTCCTGTGCGTGTAGCTTTCTTCACTCCTAATAAGACCAGATATCTGAAGCTATCTTTAGAGCTCGGGAAAATGCCATCAAGACAATCTGTTACGGTTGCTTCCCGTAATATATTGAGTTGGGACACGATGTATCCGGAAACCACGATTTCTTTTGTCCAATTGGTTCTTCACAAGTATAGACCCAAGCTTTCCCAACGTGCTAGGAATGCACATGAAGCTCTTGCATCATTCCCGAGTATCTCCCTCGGCTTATCTCTAGTCTTTCACCAAGGTCGATATCATAACAAGAACCAACTCAAAATGCAGTACAAGGTCTTCGTTCTTACCTTCCTCACGTCCGTGGCGTTGGCCAGTCCAGTCACTCCAGTCAACGATATATCTTTGCACGTCAACGATCTTCCGGGCCGAGTTGTTGCTCGTACTCTGGCGACTCTTGTGAGTAGACCTATCAAATGCGTATCGTGACATGAAACGAAAGCCAAGCTGGATTGGAAAGCATTCATAGACGTGTAACGTGTTTGAGGCTGAACTCAGCGGACCGATGGTTGAGAGATCAGCTCAGCTGTCAGCCGCACCTCTCCCATTCGTGACGTGTCTATAAACCACCAACCAAATGATGTGTTCCTCCGGAGGGTTATACAAAGAGGCTTTGTTCACAGAGCTTGGGATGCTTTCGACAGCATCAAAGACATCCATACCCCTTTTGATATTTGATGTTTATCAACTTGGCGCGGGCTGTGCCCGTAGTGCCCACGCTGTCCAAAGGGACGGATGAATGTCGAAGAATGGGAGTCGTTTATCCGAAGCCTCCGTTACAGATAATAGTCCGCTCCGGAGTTCGTGCTTCATGCCGGTGGGCAGCATTTGGCTGGGGCGGGATGCCGAGAAGGCCGGGTCTGGGGCCCCAGAATCCCTGATGGCATCCGGGGGCTGAGCGCATCACGGCAACACCACGGGGCAAAACAAATGCTAAAGCTCGAGTCACTAATCAAACCAGATGAGATAACTACAATGACGTAATTACTAGTAGGGCCTTTAGCTTCTTAAAGCCCTCCGTATCCAGCGTGCGAATATCCCCTAGCAAGCTTGGTGTAGTTTATACAAGTATAATGTACAGTAGCCAGGGTCTATTACCTCCTCACAATGCCTCGTCGCCTCCCATGCTCTCGCCGTCCTCGCTGATATCATATCCCATCTCCTGAGCATCTAGCACCCTCTCGCTAGCCACCCGCGCCTTGTGCCACGCGTCCCACTTAACCTTGTCCTCGGCCGACTCCACGGGGCGCTTCGCGAGCCCCTTCTTGCGGAGACGACGGCGAAGCTGGCGCTTTCCATAAAAGTCGAGGCTGCGGATGTCCACGGTCGTAATGTCCGTGCCGCTGATGTAGTCTTGCGCGTCCGCCCAGAGGTCTGAGACGTCTTCGGATAGCTGGTTAGCGACCTGGCGACCCCAGCCGTTGGTGGCCCACTCGTCGAGCTTGACAGGTAGAGCGACGCCCCAGGTAGGATCTGTCGGCGACCAGACACAGGGTGTGGTAGAGCAAGTGGTTGGGCGGCAGTACAGCTCGCACATGGCTGATTCGGCGGCATACCAGATGGAGACGAGCATGACGAGCACGCCAAGGAAGGTAACGCGGAAAGGGTTGCGGTGGATGAGCTGGGGAATCGGAAGCTGAATGACGTTGACTCTGTCGGTAGAGGCTTGAGTGGTGCGATCACTCTTGTGGGTGGGTTCGGAAGAGTGACGCGATTCCTTCGTTTGTTGTCGTAACATATCGACTACCTCCATCTTCTCAGCAGAAGTCATGTCGGCATACTTGCCCTCCGAGTGAGACACCTTGTCCTCCAAGCGCTCAATGCCTAGCTTGGCACTGCGAATGTTGAGAAGCCCATCCTTCAGTGCCTTGTTCATCCTGTCAATCTGTTCGATTGTTCGGTCCCTTTCGGCGTCAGACAGGTCTGGCTTGGCCGCGACTTCCTCTCGTTTGATAGCGAATTCGTCAATCATAGACTCGATCTCGGGCGCCGGAAGGTCTTGCAACTTGAACAACTCCTCCATTTCGTCCAGAGTAGAGTCCTCGACTTGGTACATACGCTGAAGCTCAAGCAGGTCGTCCTTGACTGTCGGCGGCTTGACTGAGTTGACGAGTGGCCTTTGTGACCGTGGAAGAGATCTTCGCCGGCGAAGTGAAGAGGTCATGTTTGTGCCCATGGTTTGCTTCCCCTTTCCTTTGCTGTCGCTGTTCTCGGACCCGGACTCGCTGGCCTTGGAGATTGATCGTGTTCTCGACGAAGCGCGAGAGCCCCTTCTGCTGGGGGGACGACTGTTGCTAGCGTTGGATGCCCTGTCTTCGGCCTTGAGAACCGGGTGATCTCCGTCCTCCTGAGGTTTATCGAATCGAACTGCTGCAGGCGTCTCCACATAAGCGCCTGTGACTTTTGGCGTGGGAAGGGATAGCGGGTCCACCTTGACGGGTCGCGGGGTTTCGTCGGCCAGGAGGTTCTTATCCTCATCGGACTCGGGTTCAACCGATGTTGCTCTTGATGTTCCTCTCTCAGACTGTCCATCCGTGGGTGCGAAGAGATTAGCCTCGCCCTCGATCCGTTCAGTCGGGTCACTATCCGACATGGCAACGCTCTTCCTTCCGTCCTTAGCTGATCCGGCCGAGCGATGATGGCGTTCACGACGCAGTCCAGCTGATTTTGCTCTGTCGCTTTCTGAGGTCTTTGCATCGTCTTTCGGGCTCGGTTCGGGATCCTCCGACTTTGGCGCAATTTTCAATGCTTTCGAATCCTCGTTACGATTGCGTCGGGGAATGTCCGTCTTCTGATCGGACTCCGAATCCTTGGGCCGATCTTCGCTTCTGCGCCGCGACGTCAATGGCTTCTGAGTGAGATCCTCTGACTCCTTCTCAGGTCCATTCTCCGGCTCTTTCGCGATTGGTACAGTGCGAGCAAGTCGCTTCTCGGTCGTCTGCCCAGCGATCGGTCTCTCAGTATCAGACTTCTTCTCTGCCACCTCCGTCTCTCGCTTTGCAAGCCTTTCCTCCTTGTGCTGTCTGAATCTCTCCTCGACGCTAGGCCGTCTTCTGTCCTCAAGGCGCGGTTTAGGTATCTCCTCGATGCACGCGGTGGTATGCTTCTTGACATCTTTCTCGACCTCACCCTCGACTGAGGCGGGTTGCTGTTGAGCCTCGGGAGCGGGACTGCTTGCTGGACTACTACTAGCAGCCCTTGCGAGTCGTTGCAGAATATCTCGAGAATCTGTTCTTGTGTGCTGCAAATGAGGTCTTGTGGGTGACTTGGAATTTGTCAAGGCTTTAGGCGACTCGCTCTCTTGGGGCGTTGGTGCCTTTTTGTAAATAGTGACAGGTGTGTTGGCAATGTGCTCGCCCTTGTCGCCTTGTGCCGGTTGCCAAGGGTCCCTCTTGTTCTCGCGGGCGGGTGTTGATTCTTTGTCGACGCTGCGTTGGGCCTCTGGCGACAAATCTCTAGACATGGAATTTTGTTCTCTAATTTCCTCCAATCGGCTTTCAGCCATGGCTTTTCTCGACAAAGACTCCGCCTCCCGCGCGCGTATCTGATCAAGTTTGGTGTTCTTCTGTTTGGGTGGTTCCTTCACCGGCAGCACCGGATCATCCTCGTCTCGAATGGGCAACTCGTCAGGCGTTGGGTAGTGCAAACGGTACTGAGCTCTCGCCTTGTTCAGCTCCTCTTCAGCTTCGGCTTCTTTTTCGCGAATCTCCTCCAGCTTTGTGTTCCTAGCTCTTGACTGGCTCCTTCGCAGCTCTGCCAGTTGCTCGTCGGCCTTTAATTCCCGTTGGCGAATCTCGTCAATCTTAGTGTTGGATCGCGAAGGCTGAGGTGTGTTCGATCCAAGCGACGCTTCCCTTCTGAAAGGGCTGGACTCGGGGTCTTCTCCGTACGCGGCGCTGGACTGTCGTTTGGTGGAAACTTCATCAAATGCCGTGCCGCCCATTCTTATGCGCGGACTGTCCGAAATTTGCAGGTCCCCGGCCGTAAAATCCGCATCCAGCTGCCAGGCAAAACTCTTCTCCGGCGATCGTCCTTCGGGGTTTGTGGAGGTTGGCCGAGAAGTCGGAGGCGTAGGCTCCATTGCGTCAATGGAGGGCAAGGGTGTCTCAGCAGCAGTTTCCCAGTCAGACCTCGTTATGCTCCTACGCTTGATGCCCTTCTCGTCCTGATCTAGGAGATGCTTAATCCAGCCCTCAGGAACCGAACTCTTGGCGAAAGCTCTCTGGCCAGGGCTGGCGCTCATACTGCCGTGGCTAGTCTTGCGGCCCAAGCCTGGACTGCTGCCATTTAAGCTGCTGTTGCTTGTTCTTCTTCCGAGGCTCTGGCCTCCGTTCAGACTGCCATTGCTTGTCTTCCTTGCCAGCGCGCGGCCCGTCTCGGCGACGTAAGGTCCTATCCTCGTCCTACCAAAGAGATTTCCCGATTCGCGGCCTGCGTTTGTGGTTGACTCCATTTCGCGTTCGTATTGGCTAAGTCGACGGGTGAAACTACCCGAACTGGAGCTTTGCTGAGATGCTGGGCTCCCACAATAGCGCTCCACGTAGCTGTCGCGTAAAGAATCGCTGGACAATCTTGAGAGAGGGCGCGGACGGCTATAATCAACGGCATCTCTTCCCAAAGACCGGCGGCTCTTGGATTCATCAGAAACTTGTCTGTTCGCGTAGAGACGCGGAGCGGGGCTGGGTGAACCGTCAACAGCGGGTGAAGCTCGGCGCGTCCTGTCTAGTGGGCTGGCTCGATCTTCTTCTCCAGCCAACTGCCATGCTTCTGCAACCGAAGGTATTTTGCCTTTGGAGAAAACACCAATCGTGGATTTGGGTCGTGGGAGTCGGGAACCGGGAGATGCGACCTCGGCCGAATGATTTGATCCGATCGAAGGCGTCTGGGACATGGAGCTGGAGGGTCGGGGAATGGCCGCTCGTGAAGGAGGCCGTGCAGAAGCGGAACTTGGGGGACGGGAAGTGGGTGCTGCGTGGGAGGGCGGTCGCGCGTTCGTGGGGGAGTAGCCATATCGATTCGTTCCCGCTGCTGATTGCGCCGCGTCTCTGGGTTGAAGACCATCTTGCGACGAATTGGAGAACAGCGGCTTCCGGCCTTCTTGGTTGATAGTCAATTGGGTGGAGGCACGGCGGTTTGATGGCGCTCCAAATCGGTTAATTGTAGGTTTGTCGTGGTCCATGGCGATACGGCCTTCGGGCCACGTTCGTCGGTTTTCGGTGTTGTTGGAGGTGAAGCTGCAGGAAGCTGCATTGTTTTGCGATGGGAATTGGCGACAGGTCGCGTCATGTCACTTGTGACGCGACGTAAAGGGCAAAAAACGATTCGCGCAATGGCTAACAGTCGGTGAGAGTCATTGTTGTTGCAACCATTCGCAGCCATCAGGGGGAAATAATGTTCGCGCAAAAGAGGAGGACAATATTTGGACGGAATAGCGAGAGTAAGGTAGTGAAGCGCGTCGCCCACTGGGAAGTGACCAGGGTCCCCTGGCAACTCTTTCCTTCTTGAGCTAAAACCCACACGGCCCCTCCCAAACTTCGGCGCGGAAAAACAGCTTCGGACATGACTCATCGGAAGCTGCCGACTTGAGTGGGTCCCGTCCCGTCTTATGATGCCGCCAGTTCCTGAAGCCGTTGGCAAACATGGTCGGGCCGTAACTCTTTTGGTCCAAGTATCTACTGCGAAGATAACGGATGCTGCATATTACTTCATCCGTAGCACCCGAAGAGTCCATGAATCTTAACTTGGTACCCCAGTCTTCAGCTGGCGAGGTGAAGCATCCACAGCTCATTGCAGCTCATATCCGAAGCGAAGATTGCGCGTCAGCACAGGTGGAATCCCCCCTGACCAGACTCCTTATCCAATACCTGTACAATGTCGAGCTATTCCTCTTCGGGGCAGGGCCACCCTGCATTAAGAAATGAACGTGCGCAGGAGCTTTGTGCAATATCCTCCATACTTCAGTAAGACATAAGACGGAGGGATGTCCTCGTTTGGTTTGATTGCTAATTACCATTCGAGCTTTGACCAATTGCGACTCAAACTCCATGTTCCACGTCCTCGGAATTTCTCACACCTCGCAAACAAGTCCCGAGCCAGCCAACCATGAAGCCCCAGCCGACTGTGGTACGGCCATGTGGCTACATGTATGAGACATCATGGTCTGTATGCAAACCCAAAGGAAGCCTCTGACGTCCGTAGGGAGAAGTACTCAACGGCCCGCCACTCTCTAAACCTCTACCACTGCGTTTCAGTCACAGGCCGCTACGCAGTCCCGCCAGGTACGGACGATGACGAGCGTCTCCGATTTGTTCTTCAGCATGCAGTGGCACAAGTCGTTCTGGAGCAGCCTTTGATGCGGGTTGGGATCACCGATGAAGACAGACAAAACACGAGCTTTGTGCAGGTTCCGAAGATTGATCTGTCGGAACAAATCCAGCTGTTCGGGCCGTCTCGTCCAGACGAATTGGACGCCACGCTTAGCAAACATCTCTCATACCAGCACAGCCAGCTTTGGTCAGATATCGACCAACGCCCACCATGGAAGATTGCTCTCATTCCCATTAGGAACGGCAGCGAAGCATCAGCCGAAGTTGAGGTCGTCTACTCTTTTCACCATGCCATCAACGACGGCACAAGCGGCTCGATTTTCCATGCTAGACTCCTCGAGGCCCTCAGAAGCCCCACCAAAGAACTTCCAGGTCTTGAGGGGAAAATCATTGACTTGCCAGAGCTTTCCACGCTACCACCTCCCCAAAACGAGCTCGTTCATGGCCGGATCGGCTGGTCATTTTTCCTCGCGACGCTTTGGGACGCTTTCGGCCCATCCTGGCTGAAAAGCAGGCCTACCGAGATACTTTGGAAAGCTAGCCCTATTGATCTTTCTTTGCCCAACAACACCAGCATCCGTATTCTGCAAATTGCTACGCCGATAGCGAAGCGGCTGCTAGCCACTGCCCGAGCTCATGGTTTGACACTAACGCCGCTTCTTCACGCCCTGATCGCAGCATCGGTTTGTCGACGGCTACCTGCGGCCGAGGCAGCAGCGTTCAAGCCTTGTTCTCCCGTCAGCTTACGGCGATATCTACCTGCTAATTCAAGATTCGATGCGAAGAAGGATATGCTGGTCCTCGTGACTTCGGCCGATCACATGATACCAAGCTCCATAGTTACCAAGCTTCGCGACTTATCGGGCCCTGATCATGAAAGCGCGGTTTGGGAAGCTGCTGCCTCTGTCAAGAATAGTCTGGAGGAAAAGCTCGCCTCACTTCCCAACGATGATGGGGGAGCCATGCTGAAGTACGTCGGCAACTACCACGACTACTTCCGCGAGAAAAATGGAGACCAACGCGGCAACAGTTGGGAACTCAGCAACTTGGGAGCCATCAGCGGCGGCGAAGGAGATGGATTCTGGAAATTGACGCGGGCTGTGTTCTCACAAACTGCATCGCTCTTGGGTCCCGCGTTCAGTGCCAATGTGGCCGGTGTGGCTGGTGGAGAGGTCACGGTCACGCTCTGCTGGAACACATCCGTGGTGGATAGCACTCTTGTTGAACAACTTGCTACGGATCTACAGCTTTGGATGCCGGAAATTGCTGACGGCCGTCCACTTTCTGAGTAAAGTAAAGGGCACAACTCAACAAATCTCATAGCGGTACCATAACTTTTTGAACCTACATATGATTCTTATCTTTGTGAAGAAGGTCAAATTTTGGTTCACAATCTACTCTCCGATCGCTGGCGTCATATCACATTTTCTCAGTCACCACACTGGTTTTGACAGAGAATCACTATCCAATCTCCCAATAGAGCTACTCAACACGGTTGGCAGCGCCATCAAGAATAGTATCAACACGCTTGATCATTTGGCTTTCATCAATGGCTGGAAACTTGTGTGGGTCTTCAAACAACCTTCCTGAGAAAGGCAAATAAAAGTATGGTCGAATGCTGCAGCGAGTGCGTCGAATCGCGAGCCAAATGGCAGAAGCAGAGTAAAGAGATGGTCATGCCAGAGCTTATAGCCTCTCATATGTCTTTCCGATAAGATAAGAACCTGGCCAGGACTCCAGTCAATTACCGCTCGGAAGCGGTTGAGCTTGTACTCGTCAACCGCATTACTGGAGAAAATGGAACATGAAAAGTCTTTCCAGAGCCACATGAACAATAGGATGACTTTGTTGTGGTGGCGGATCACGCTGTAATATGAGTCGTTTGCTAGGATGCTGCTGCGCTGATTTTGAAGGTCAAGCCGTGGAGCTGATGCCTATGAAGACGGCAGGATTTGCTCAAGCAGTGAGCCCGGAACTGGAGAGTACGACTCTCAAGAACATCCATCTTACTTTATTAATATTTCAATGTGTGCTAACTTGACTGTCCATGGGGTATTAACTGATGGAGAGGAATTCTAAACCTTATCAATCCTCTCGCGTGATATAGTGCTGCTTCCAATAAGCCATCCTCACAAAGTAAGCCGCTTTGGCAACTAATCTCTTATGTAAGATAAACATACGTTTTTCTGCATCACTTTCGTGACTCTATGTAGGAATCATCTCGACCTACACAGCAATATCGAGGACGCCGGCATAGACTTTTTGTTTGTATTGAACAGGTATGACAGCCCATTGGAGCATTGCACAAATCAGGCAATTCTCGCAATCGGCAAAAAGCATTTTACTGGTCACTTACGTTCTCCACTAGAGGTACTACGATATAGATCCATCGGGATATCGCCGGGTTCCGCAACTCTACTTCTAGTATGGAATTTTATGCTTTTCCGTACGATCTACACTCACTCGAGTTTCTTGTTGGTTGCAAAATCGATAAAACTCTCGCCATTTGCCGGCAATTATCAACGTCAATCTTGTCCTCCGTTTTAACTCGCAACTTATGGAGTGACCCTCAGGCTTGGAACAGTCTCCAATGGATCTGCGCAGAAGGCTTTGGTTTGGATCCGATCTCGATGACACTTTGCACGAGTTTCGCCGCGCATCATCCACTGCCACAACCAAAGTCTTGGAGTCAATTTCGCATCGTTACGGGACAACGATCCAGTCCTTGAAAGACGAGTACTCGAAGATACTCCACGACAGAACGCTTAATGCGTTTTCCGATGGGAAGTCATCATTAGAATACCGGCGAGAGCGATTTTCGTCCTCGTTGGAAAGGTTTTCCCTGTCTCTGGATGCCGTCTTTCTCGACCAGATCCTTAATACATACGAGACTACCCTGACAGAGTCTTTAGAGCTCAAAGCTGGAGCATCAAGCCTGCTTTTGACATTGAGAGGGCTGGGTAGGAAGGTGGTAGTCATAACCGAGGGCCCCCAAGACGCCCAAGAGAGGACCCTGAAACACCTGGGAATTGCTGATCGAATCGATTTCCTCGCCACCACCAATTTTTTTGATGCTGTTCAGAAACAACTGTTGCCTGGCACTCCGACATGTGCTGGGATCCAACGGAATTGCACTTCTCAGCCATGGCTTCGGAGCTCATCAAGCGCTTTTACAACCTCGATGAGAATATGCTGGTCTGATGGGCACTTAGGGTTTCGTATCGTTTGGATAGCGGCCTGGTTGTCGGTGAATATGGCACATTTGCCGGGGCAGTTGGTCGTTGCGTGTATATCGAGCACTATTTATAATGCTAGTACCAAGCCCCTGAGGTCCGCTGCGTATACCGTAGAGGTCGTGGATGTGCCCATGTATTCCATGCGTTTTGTGTGGATACCGTCTCCCTGGGGCGTGAGTGTTATCGCGGCTGCCCCAACATGGCCGTTGATGGAGCTTCCATCGGTATAGACGCATGCTACTCCTGGTTCTATAGCATCATGTTCCTTGATGGCTTCTATAGCGGATGGGCAGCCAGTCCAGTACCGGGCCGGGCAAGACCAGACTAATTACCACGTGGCTGCAGCACAATAACGCCCATCTCGGCCCGCCGTTCTTAGCAGCACGCTACCATAAGCTGTCCTGTCTCATCGTACGTGTCCTTTACCGACGTCGTGCTGAATCCGCGGAGTTTGCATTGCTTATGACGTTCACCTAAGCTTTCCGACCAACTCACACTTGCACATCGCTTGACTTCGAGGCGAGGAACCAAATAACACTGCGTATAGAACTTTGTGAACTTGAGAAGGAGCTGGGAAATCGGGGGACAAAGGATCTAGTACTCAATCAAGATGCCGGCCTGAATATAAATCCATCAAGCTCCCGGAAAGCCTTGTCCAGGTCATCGTTGACAATAATGATATCATGAACGCCCGGCGTGTCGGCGTATTCAAGCTCGACTCTAGCCTGAGCCAGCCTCCTCTGGATTTGCTCTTCGTTCTCGGTGCCGCGGCTCCTGAGCCGCGCCTCGAGCGCCTCAAAGCTCGGTGGCCTGATGAAAACGTAGCGCGCATCGACGGCGAGGCTGGCCTTCATCTGCTTGACACCCTCCATCTCGATATCTAGTATGGCCACCAATCCTTTTGCTGCCTGATCTGCAATAGTCTGCTTGCTAGTTCCATAGAAGTGGCCACTGAAAGATGTGTGCTCCGCGAAGGCGTTCTGGGAGACGAGAAGCGAAAAGTCGGAAGGTGAGACGTAATAATAGTTTACGCCCTCGACTTCGCCATTCCGAGGCTCGCGTGTCGTATGCGAGACAGTTAATCCGAATGTACCCGGGTGTGCATCAGAGATCATGTCAATCAGAGTCCCCTTGCCCACACCTGAAGGCCCAGAGATGACGATGGGTCGTAGATCTCGGAGAGGCGCTGCAGTTGAGGTGTTAGTCTCATTTCACTCTTGGCATGGGCTAGAAATGATCATACTGGAAGTCATATTAAGCAGGATACCAGCATGTAGGTGGTTGGGGTAGGCTGGGATAAATTTTAGAGTGATTCCATTGAGGAGAGAAAAAAAGGAAGAGAAGGGGAAAAAGGTTGGCCCTAGATGTTACGACCGCAAGCGGCGCTGTACCGCAATAGGCGGGCTGCGGGCGGCGCAATATTGAGCTGCATGCGGATTAGAGGCCTAAGTAGTGACGCAGGGGCTTAATGACAGGTGGGAGGAGCACTGGGCATACTGTAGTTAGGTATAAGGATAGCTTCGCTCGTATGACCATAATCGACACGCTCGTTTGACCCTTGTTTCTGACGGCAACTAGCCAGCAAGCTGCCTCCAGCGCCGCCCAATTCGTTTTCGCTCTAGCAGCTCCCAGCGCTTGGCTACAGGATCAGTGCATCCAGCTTGCGCGCTCAAGTAAATAGTAAGTATCAATTGCCAGACTTGCAGTGCGTTTGCCAGTCGTGCAAGGGATATCCCCACTCTTTCTATTCGATGCATGGAATGACATCCTCAATGCAATCGAATAGCCACATGAAGCGGTAAAATGCAAGCCTTACCTCGAGCCGTGAGCTTTGCGGATTTCTTAAAACGCAATCCACAGCTTTAAAGGCAGCAACTATAGAGTTGTCTATACAATCCGCATCAACACCAATAGTCAACTGAGTATCTTTGACCAGCGATGACCAGCTTGATACAGCTGGCAGTTCGTTCTCTTTCAGGAATTCAATGGCATCCTTACGCACGAGAATCTTCAAGAGCTCGTCAATTTTAGATGGTCTCGTGTGCACTTGCGGAACTGAAATTGGCCCCATGCTATTACCTTCCATAGAAAGAAACGAGAAAAATGAAAATGAAAAATAAAAGCAGGATGAGGCACTAGCAGTCGATTATCATTCAACCTGGTGAGGTGAAGAAGCAAGGAATGGCTATGGCTCGCCATCGAGCGGAGGGCAGCTTATAGGGCTATTTAAGCCAGATCTATCCCAGATCTAATACTCAAGATCCGGGACACCAATGTCAGAATCCGGGCTGTGTGATCGAGCCGGGCTGGTTGCCTGACAAGCCGGGCGCGGATGACTCAGCCTACAGTATCAGGATCGTCAGCTGGCCGCCACCGGGCAAGCGCGCATACATCGCCTGGTGCTGCATGTCGGTTGGCGGCTAGAACAGCCTAAAAATAGTAGAGAAGGACAGAATCCTGGAATCGATGGAGGTGCATCATCCATACTGGCTTCCACACAGAGTGTCTGGCTTGAACGCAGAGGAGATACCCATGCTTATTTCAGCTGTGATAGCGACATATTCTATTGCTTTATCAGTTGACAAAGCATGACACTGGAATCGTTCATGTTGCAACCGAGTCTTACATGTCACAAATTGTCCTCTCTAGAATATTGCGCGGAGGAGGCCTATACCTAGTCAGCATGCCTCGAGCAAGCGAGGCTCTAGCTTACTTATCGGGAAGGCAGGCAGCCCAGTAGAATGGAGAAATAAGCGAAAGGGATGTTGTGGGCGGAGAAAGAGTTGCTTCTTGCCTGACATTTGATTGAGTATTCTCAACAAAGGAAGACGCTGACAGATGATGGCTTTCCATGCCCTTAAATAGCTCGGTACCTTACTCTAGAAAGAAAGCGGGGACCCATCCGAGGTCAGGGTTGGGAATTAGTCTAGTCTAGTCTAGTCAGGTAGCTGACTAAAACTAGGCTAGTTTAGTCTAGCCTTAACTAAAACTAGCGTAGTTTAGTCAGGCTATAGACTAAAACTAGCCTAGTTTAGTCTAGTTAACTAACTAGTTAACTAATTAGTCACTAGTATTTTTCAAAAATATTTTTAATATTAATATATAATATTATATAATTATTATAATAACTAT